>JARHVA010008600.1:0-456523 GCA_037957365.1 Torreya grandis
TCTTAAAAAAATACCATATCCTATGATTATATGACTTGATAAAAGGTTTTTTTAAAGAAACAACATTCCTAAATTGATGCATAACCAATTCACTATCTCCATATAGTTGCAAGTTCTTGATTCCTTTTTTCCTTGTCCATTGAAGGCCATGAATCAAACCTTCATACTCAACCACATTGCAAGTGCAACTGAAATGGAACCTATATAAAACATAGTATTTTTTTTTGGATTGGGAGACTAACATGACACCACTAATGCACTAATTTTACTTTTTTAACCATCCAAAAACATTTTCCTCATCTCATCATACTCACCTCCTTCTTTGGCTAGTAAAAGTGTTGGTATTCCTTCTTCATGTATACAATACACTCCTAAATTAGTTTCCTCCATGAAATCATAAGGATAATATTTATAAATTTTAGTAGCATATTCATCAAGAAAAAAATTATAAATTCCTTCAAGCTTGGAAGAATTACCATCATCTACAATAGAATCCTTCTCTTCATGGATAACACAATTTGAATATTTGTTAGGTGACTATCAAAATCCTTCTCTTCCATATTGTTGGAAAAAAATTTGTTTATAAGGATAAGGATTTTGATAGTCAACCTTTTTAATTCTCTCTTGACTAATCTGAGATCTTAACATTTGAATATTTGTATCTTTATCTGTGACATTATCTTCCTTCTTGGGTGTAGGGGGGAAATCCAAGAACAAACACCCCTATTCTGATTCCTCTTGTTAGGATCTTGCTCCTCAGAAAGAGCACAATATGATTACCAAATATAAGCAATTAAATATGCGGAAATAACCAGAGACACAAGTAACTAGAGTTCACCAATAGCACAGAATATGAGAGACAATACATTATCTTGTATTAACACTTTACAGAAAAGAATACTACAAAGAGCCGCCACACTCTTCCACCTTACAGAGGTTTCCCACACCTCAAGTGTATAGTAATTCTTCTTCACAACACTCTCCTACACAAAAAAGGTCCCAACAACCAACTCACACATAGAATTGGTGTTCACCTCTCCAACCAGTCAGTAATAACCCTGTCGGTACACCAAGCACTCTATAACACTTCAAGTTGATATCCCATGAACCTGCAACTTGTAATTCAACAGACCAAACTTACATGTAGATCCCCTATGAGCTTTCAACAACCTGAAACTCAATGATCTTACAATTGGAAGGATCTTCCTTTCCTTCCTTTCTATCTCATACTTTTACAATACATGCTAATGGGTCTATAAATAGATCCCTAACTTAAACAATAACTTAGACTCTTAATTTAGACAATTATCCTCGCAGCTCAAGACTCTAACTGGTCTTTACATGAAAACTCTTCGTTCACTTAACTAACTATCTGTGCAACGAACAATTTTGGAACACACAGGCGACCGACGCCAGTCCCTGCTTGCCTAGTTCTGCCGACGTCGGCTGACTATCTGCCGTCGCCGGTGGCCTTCTGCACTGGTCACGATTGACGTCGGTCCTGATGTCGACGCCAATGTTCCTGGATCTTAGCAACCTTTTGTTCATATTGTTTTCAAAGAGTTGAAGCTTTTAGCTCCACAACCTAACATTGGGAGTAGCTCTAGGATTGGTATTAGCATTGGAAACTTGAGACACACTTGGATTATTAGCATAAGTATGAAATAATGGAGGAATATAAACCTTAGGAGGTAACCATCCAGCTTTAATGAGACCATTTTCAGCTTTGATGGAAACTTCATATGCTTCAGGAAGAGTGGAACCACCCATGGATTGAAGCATGATAGCAATTTCAGTACCAATGGCTCTCATAGGAAACACAAAACTAGAAGGTGGCCTCATAGGAGGAGGAAATTTATACCAAGTATTTTGAAACATCTCATTGAATTCATGTATTATTTATTTTTAGACTCTTTTGATCATGTTAAGTTGATGTATGAGAGAGGTATGGTCACTTTCATCTACAAATCTAGAAATCAACAACACTCCAAAATCATCCCATGATGTGATGCATCTACTAGGCAAAGTCTTATACCAATAAAGATCTTTCCCTCTAAGGGACATGGAAAGGAGTGTAATGGAAATGTTCTCTTGAGTGACATTGTGGAAACTACAAAAAATTTAGATATCCTTAATGTTCTCACTAGATGTAACATGACTCTCACCATTGAAAGTGAGCACACTCTTTGTGGCATTAGGAGGAATGACATCATATGCTTAAAGGTGAATTAGATTTTCAATATTAAAGGTAGGGAAGGCATGAGGCCTAGCCATATTTTCTTCAAGATATTCAATTTATTCAACCTTTTCACTTCCTTGGCTAGCAAAATCTTCTTGCTCTTCAAAGGGATGATTAAGATGAGGGTATTGAACTTCAAGAGGAAGTTTAGGCTGGATAAGTGGATCAATGGGGTTAAAAAATCTTCTAGATGATGACCTAGTGAGAACCATGAATCATGAGAGAAATTATATGAAAAAATAATGGTATTAAATCATATTTTACCTTGATGGAGTTTCCAAATGCTGAGTAGCACACCAATTTGCAGCTGATGTTGTCAAGACCAACATTCACCTTGACAAGTTATCTTGAAGATAATGTGTCCTATCAGGCATGCTAAAATTATTATCACCAAATATTTCACCCTATAATAGTGTGTTTAATCCTCTTCTATATTTTGGAAACATGGTAACACTTCTAGGTATGTGGGTGTACCTATAGTGGAAGTGAGCCTCTAGGTTTAAGGGCTAACTCCCTAGATATATCTTGAAGTGTTTATCACCTAAACTAGTGTTTGCTTATGTGAAAAGAGATATAAGTTTTAATGACATGAACCTATTCTAATGAGGTGATACACCAAGATTATTTCCACATGACCATCATATTCCTATCATAATGAAATAAGGCATACAAACCAACTTCCAAGTCCTAAAGGGTTCTAACACGAGTGTTTCAATATAGAGGTAATGTGCATGAAAGAAACACAAGGTAAATTAAAAAAAGGGTATAATTCACACTCTAAGGATAATATTACACTTTAAAGGAGCATAAAATACTTTATTACACTCTATATTACCTGTTAGAATAGGAATTATTATAAAAACATGAAAGGATAAGGCAAGCAAGGATAGAGTATTATTACTAACTCCACCATAAATCACTTTGCATACTTAGAAAAATATTCATGACCTCAAAACCAGACTTGAATTAATGTTAAAAGGTAAAATACAATGTCATTCTAGTAGGGTTTCACCATACATGGTGTGGTATTAGTTTACAACAGCCAAAATGGTTGCAACTTATAGAATTAGAGAGAGATGAGAAGAGAATGAAGTCCAAGAGTCACTAGGACATATGTCATGATAATAAAAGGAGTTATACATGTAGGATAATGAGTGTGAGATATACCATGTAAGGTTTTATAAGAAAAATGGCCCTCAAAGGAATTAAACTCCTAAAGTTTGGTGTAGGACTCCTCATTATTTTCTCAAAAAACTGCCTCCATTGTTTGGCCCTTTTGGAACATCCCACAACTGACTAGGAACAAATCTCATGATTGGAATAAGAGGGAGGCATCCATTTTATGCTTAATGAGTTCAATTATATATACCAGTATAAAGAGATCCCTATAATTCTAAGATTGATGTTCACCATAAACCCTCCATGACTATGTTAAACTTGTTGTATGTGCTTTCTTGGGATTGTAGGGTTTATGAGGTGGTCTTGATTGAGCTTTAATAGTGGTATATGAATTTGAATAATTTTATTTGGTAACCCAAATCATATTTTTATCTCATGTTTATACATTTACATGTTTAGGTCCACAAAATATTTCAATATGACCTATTTGTCTATGTGGCATCTCCTTGTCACATTATTTATTTAACTTTAAAATATGACTTTTGTCACTTTAGACACGTGTCTTGATATTGTGTCCCCTGAAACTTGATCAAATTCACTCTATTTATCTCCATATTTATAGTTTAATGTGCATCATTGATCTTTGATTTGGGTGATCAAACGCACATCATCGATCCACTAAACATATGATCAAATGTGGGGCATTGATCTACTACCAATTCACCATGATTATGACACATGGCACCATTACTTTCATTCTAAAGATCTTATGACATATTGAATTCATTCTTGCCATTAGATCTCAATTTTCATGATTTAACATATGTTGTATATATATCTTGACTTATTGACCCCAGTCTTCAACATGAATCATCGATTAAAATTTATATGTAAGAATATGCACTATCAATCTTGATCTAGGGACTTTGACCTATTGAATTCATGCTCTTACCCACATTCCATTTATCTTTGATTTAATTGAGTGATTTTTCTATGCCTAGTATCCTTGCATTCAATTTTATGATCCTTTGAATTATTGACTTTGTGTTGTTGATCCTTGATCTGATGGAGTGAGGCTTCAACACTTGGTGACACTACATTAAATTCAAACCTCCTCATCTTATTCAAATAATATTTTTTAACCATGAATTAATTGAAACCAAGGAATTGCTCATTTTCAATGCGATGATCTTCTCCATAGCTCCTGTAGGTGCTCATTCATGGTGGATGACTCACTCAATTGACAATGCATGCAAATGCAAGAAATAAATATTTGGCCTACCAAGGATTTGATGAACCATTGAGACTTTTTTAAAACCTCCTTTATGCCCCTAAATGTTCAAACACCATGGAAACCTACTAGATACTTTACTTGTAGTTAATGCTCATTTATAATCTCTGAGTGATTTTAAATGACATAAGGACCTAATTAAACCATGACCAAGGCTAAAATTACATCAAATAACATGTAATTAACTATGACACACCCTATTACATTATATTATACCCCTATACAAGTTTTTTATTATATGGGGTTGACCCATTTTGACTTGTGGTCAAAATGGTCAACATGCATCATTACACACATCCTCACCAAGTGAGTTCTATGCCTAGCCTCCCCCAAGCCCAACAGAAAGAGGCATGCCTTGAATCATATGCACAAGGGTTTAAAAGTCTTTAAGGGGAAAATTTTATAATTTCTAAAGCATCATGAAAGATAATAGCAACACATTCACAAA
This sequence comes from Torreya grandis, assembly GCA_037957365.1. NCBI lineage: Eukaryota > Viridiplantae > Streptophyta > Pinopsida > Cupressales > Taxaceae > Torreya > Torreya grandis. The sequence goes on from JARHVA010008600.1 coordinate 5,098, forward strand.
AATAACATGATGCACAAGGAAGTCACCAAGACCTTCCTAATGGAAAGAGTAGAAGGTATCTTACTTTATATAAAGGCTCATTAAATGAAAAATAGGTATTCATTATCCAATTAAGTAATTGATTTACAAGAAATTAATTCCTTATTTGACTTCCCATATTCCTCCTTAGACCTTCCAAATCAAACGTACCTCTAGAGACTTATAATAATCCTCCTTATACCTCCCATAATTTCACAAGGAGAGTGGGTTTTCAACCTTCTTAAAAAGGTTCCACATCTCATAAGCAAGGTTATGCCTCTTAGCCAAGAGAGTGTTTTTAAAATAATCAAATATAAAGTGTTATACTACCTCTTTCCCCAAATTACATGCACTTGTGTCAACCACAAATGGGTGGCATATGTGTTCTTAATAATATCATAACCCAACACACATTTTTAAACAAAACAATACAATAACAAATGGGAAGAAAATCATGGAAACAACAATAATAAGGCCATAAGAAAAACCCCAAATTTTCATCAAGAAAAAGATCTATAAATGCAAAATACAATAATATTTCATTCCCATTTCAATAGAACCCAAGGATAAACTAAAAGTAGTAAAAAAATTTATAAGATAAAATTATGAATTAAAAAGGAGCCTACCTCAAAATACAAAAGCTTCACTTTCAAATCTTTTTCCACAAGCCTTTCCAAAGCACAAGCTCTCACCAATCCAAATTGCATAACCCTAAAAAGGTCAATAAAAATATAATGCAACAAAAATAAAGGATCCATATGAGGGTGACATGTGGCCATCCTCATCCCAAGGATGCAACCACCCTCCATAAATTCTCAAAATTCTTACAAATCCCATTAACTTTCTTGCACACCCACATGGATGTTTCTTGTACAAAAGTATGACATATAATTCATTTTGTATTAACATACAAGTTTACTTGTGGAATGAAATATATTCCATAAATGAAGATCTTTTTATGACCAAAAATTAGTCAAAAGTACCTCAAAAACCCACCTATGAAATGGGTATAGGTACGGGACCAAAAATAACTTATAATACAAGGTTTACTTGTTAAATACACTATGTAAAAAGTGGTTGTAAGGAAAATTTCGAGATTATACACAAATATATGGGTTTTTGGGTCAAGGGTTGGGTTAGTTAAGCTCACTAAGGGTTAGGTATATTTAGGGTGATTGGTTTACACCACAATTTCAAAAAAAATTAAAATAATAATTAAAAGAGTACAAAATTATATAATTAACAATTTTCAAAAATAAAAAGGTATATGTTTAAAGGTTTTTAATGAGTATTAGGTGTGAATATTCTCTCTTGAGGATGTCTGAGTCCCTCATATTATTTCCTTTAGCCCCATACAACTTGCACACTCAATGTAAACATCAAATATGTCCATTCAAAAATAATTGATGTCAAGAATAATAAGAAACATGTGTGTGTGTGTGTGTGTGTGTGTGTGTGTGTGTGTGTGTGTGTGTGTGTCCTTAGTGATTCACTAGAGGACATAGGTTTTGTCCTTAGTGATTCACATGTGGGTTGTCACATGGTGAAAAAGACAAAGGGTCATGAATGGGTCAAATTTTTAAGGGGACCCATGATTCACATGTGTAGATAAAGTTAAAAGGTGATTGAAACACCTTTTGGACTTGTGTGGTCACATAGAAGAAGAAGATAAGAATACACTATTATAGATTGGCCTCACATTTGTGAGTGGGGTGAAATTATTGGAATCACATGGGGTGGCTTGGATCTTGTCTAGAATGGATCATCCACTTTGTTGACCCTTAGAGATGAAGACAAGAAGAACATTATTGAATGTATGTCCTCACTTCTAGAGTGGAGGATAATGCCACATGAAGGTGGCATTGGATCTTGTCTAAGTGGAGGATCATTTTTTATGAATTTTGACACATGGGGACAAACACCATGAATATCACATTACACCCACTCAAATGTGTCAAATTTATTGGATTATATAGGAAGTTATCTCTCATTCTCTATCTTCTCTCTCTCATGTTGTAAAATGCTATAAACCATTATGTTATCCTCATTATTTTCTTATACATTTAGTGGATCATGAGAAGATCCTTGAAAGATTGTGATTTCATGATATAAGGATAGATTTTGTAAGTCTTGTATGCCTAACTTTCCTAGATGCTTGGTTTTAAGCATCACATGCAGGGTTGGAGGTTAGATATTGAAAGATTATTATGCTTGGCTCACCTAGGTGCATGGAATGGATCCTTAAGGATGAGATTGGAGGCTTGTTAGCTCAGATCATGGTTTGAGGTTTATGCTTAGCTCACCTTAGATGTTTTGGATATAAACATGGAAATAGAGGTTTATGCTTAGATCTCCCTTGGATGCTATGGCATTAGCATCATGATGTTGGAGGTTGGACCCTGTAAGTCTTGGTTGTAAGCTTGTTTCACCTTAGCGCTTGTAATAACTAGAAAGGAGTTGTTGAGAGGAGATGTGTATAAGAGAGTTTCTGATGAAATATGAATTCTAGATGTTGCCTTTGCCTTGTGGTTTTTCCCTTGTTGGTTTAGTAGGGTTTCCACGTATATTTTGTGTAATGGTTTGTTTTCCCCTATTTTATGTTTTCTTTTGTAGCTTGTTTTGATTTCCATAATTGAAATTATTGCACATGTTTTAGGATTAGGAATTTTGATCCTAAAATTATGAGTCAACTAAGTACCCAAACATGAAAATAAATCAATCAAAAAATTACTAATACAAATTGGATCACAATCCCTCACTATGATCTTATGGGTACCATGTACCTTTTAAATTGTATCTAAAAAAGTAGTAGGTAATATATTGGATGCAAATGATTGTGATAAGCACAAAAATGGACATATTATATGAGCCTATATAATATTACCTTGATGACATTTTTACCTTACGACCTAGTAAAATTGTTAAAAAATCCATAAATATATCCTCCCACCTTTGATTAGGAATTGATAAGGAGTGAAAAAGACCTAGTGTATTAATTGTTTCACCCTTGTTTTATTGGTATTCCATGCATTTAGACAAAAAAATTTATATATCCCCTTGATTCCTTCCAAAAATAAATATTGTTTGATTCTAATATAAGTTTTCAAAAATCTGGAACACCCTCAATTGGATATGCTTGAATCTTTGTAAGTATCTTGTGGTTGAGAGAATAATTATTGCATAGGTATAACCGATATTTATATCATAAGGAATTCCATTTCCACTAAAATTAATTTGAGGCACTAGAATATTTATAAAGATTCTAAATTAGAGCCCATGTATCCCTATCATTCTCCCATTCTAATATTACCTCATCCACCTAATTTGTATGCCAAATAGTCATTACACACAACAATACCTCTGTGGATTGATCCCTCTTGGATAATTCATCTACTGCAACATTATTTTTTACTTTATTATATAGGATTTAAAATTCATATCCTAACATTTATTCACCCATTTTTTTATTTATTTAGATGATAATATCTATTCCAAAAAATATTTTAGATATCATGATCAGTCTTTACCTTAAAGTATCTACCCATAAGATAAGGTCTCCATTGTTTGATTGCATGAAGAGTAACCATCATCTCCTTCTCATATATGGGTTTTAACATATTCTTACCCTTTAGTTGAAAACTCTTAAAGGAAATGGATCTTCCTTCCTACATGGGTATTTCACCCATTCTAGATCCCGATGCATCACCTTCAACAATGGAAGTATTTGAAAAATTTGGAGTAGCTAAAACTGGAGTGGTGCACATGGCCTCTTTTAGCTTATAAAAGGCCTTGGTGGTTAATTTTTTTCTAGTGGAATGAATCCTTATTTAACAAGGCTATTTTTGGTTCTAATATGCTACCATATTTTTTCACAAATTAGTATTAGTAACCTGTTAACCTCAAAAAACCTTAGAGGTTCTTGAGATATTTTGGCACCTACTACTCAATTATAGATTTGATATTTTTAGGGTCTACTTTGAGTCCTTCACATGAAATAATTCAACCCAATTACTCCACCAATTATACTGCAAATGACACTTTGAAGGTTTTACATAAAGAATAAAATCATAATTGGCTTCATGTGTTATAAAAGTTGCCTTATGGATATCCTCATCTTTGATCCTAATTTGATGGTAACTAGAATTAAGATCTAGTTTTTTAAATTAGACACCACCATGTAATTCATGTATAAAATAATCAATTACTAGGATAGGGAACTTATCTCTAATGGTACACTTGTTAAGTTATTTGTAATCTAGGCACATCTTCTAAGTATTATCCTTATTATGCACCATTAACACCAAGGATGAATATGCACCTTGGCTATGTCTGATAATACTTACCTCCAACATCATTTTTACCATATTTTCAATCTCTCTCTTTTGGGAATATGGGTATGTATCCATATGGTCTGATGTTTATAAAGTGATTACCAGGGAGAAGTTGAATGTCATGATCATTATCTCTTCATTATGGTAGTCCTTTTAGGATTAATACAAAAATGGTTTAGTGGTCATCAAAAATATTCTTAGATCATGATGTGTAGACATCTTTATTGGTTTAACTTATATGGATAACAATCATGCAAAAAATACTCCAACCCCTTTTCTAAGAATCTTCTAAATCTAATGAGAAATAACCAATAGTGGATATTTTTTCCCTAGTCCCCATATTTCAAATATCATTCCTTCAAAATGAAAGCATATGAATAGCTCTATAAATTCATTTTTATCATGCCAAAGGTTTTGAGCCATTGGAATCCCAAAATAATATTTTATCCACCCATAGGAATATAAAACATAGGGGAATCTAACTTGTAGTCTCCCATCGTAAGTTTGATACTATATCATGTCATGAATAATTAATTATGCCACCATCTACAATCATATCCTAAAATTTTGGAGTTGTGTAAATAAAAAAGTTTGATCATGTCACCAACTTCTTGTTTATGAAATTATGTGTAATCCCCGAGTCAATCAACACTATCACCTTATATTTTCTTGAGGAAACCCACAAGCTTGAGGGTTTATGGAGTGCTAATACTATATAGTGAATGACATGAGATAATTAGTTGGTACTAATTAGATTTTGATTTAGGTACCTCTTATTATCCACTCGACACTTCATCTTTTTCTTTTTTATCATAGGCCCTTTCAATGTAGAATAATTTATTCTTAACACATTTATGACCTTTGTTCTATTTGATATTACAATTGAAAACTACAATTTTTTCTCATTGCTTTTTAATTGTTGAGGATTCAATATAGTGGGCTGAGGGAACGATTGTGTTAGACCCATGCACTTTTTTAAAGTGGTGAAAGCCCTTTATTTGACTAGATACATTTCATTTGCTTAGAACACAAATACTATGGATTTTGATACAAAACTTGGATTAAACATGTGAACATTCATTTGTATGTTATCCTTGAGGAAATTGAATAATAAATCATTCATGTTTTCCTTTGAGATATCATCCACATGTATGTATAGGTTATGAAATTGCTCAATATAATCCTTGATTATCATTGTTTGTCACAGCTTTACTAACTAATTAAAGTAGTTCTATGTTATGGTAGTGCATATGAACCTCATATGTGAACATTGACCAAGTAAAAATAAAACCCTTATTTTTATATTGAGTGAAAATCCATCTATATGAAATGATTTTCTTTGGATCTAGATACAAGGATCCCATTACCACCTTTTGTCCACATGGGATTTGATGTACATCCAAAAAATTATCTATTTGTTTGATCCAAGTGACTAGATCCTTCCCATAAAACTTATTCATATCCATTTTGGGAATCATTTTCCATAAATATGATGTATTTATATTTATATTGGTTGGTTAAAATACCCACTCTGGTTGGGTTGTGCATTAGTTTCACCCAAAGATCCAAGATGATTGGTTTGAGTAGTAGTGAATTTTATCTGGCTTTATGGATGATAATGAACATTTAAATTTATATTAAGTATCTACATGAGATCATCTAATCATTGATTGATCTTGTCCACTTTAATTATCATCTCATACTATAGGCCATACATATCATGCTAAATTTGGCTCACCTTGTGATCCACCAAAGAAAACCCTGGAGTAGAAGATCCATCAATCCCATTTTCTAACTTGATCTCTTCTTTGTAAGAAGTTTTACATAGAGTTTTAGAATTCTTGCCTTGACCCCTAGTTTTTTGTTTTGCCATAACCATACCTAAAAATGTCAACCTTGATTTTCACCTTTGACTAAATTTTGACCAATAATATTTTAAATTATGTCTACCTCCAATTAGAAAACACCTAGATAGACCATCGCTATATTTTTTTCAAGATTTTTGAAAATGTAAAAAAATCATACAAATTCCTTAAAATGTGGTATGTAGAGTGAATTTATGAAAAACACTACAATAAAAATCACATACTCAAAAATTACTTCCAAATCCCATATTTATTATTATGGAATTGAATTCTCCAACTCTGATAAAACAATTTTAGAAAACTTCACAATAGTTTGAGAGATATAGTAGATAAAAAAAATACTTTGCTAAAATCAATGTTATGATACCACTTGTAATGAAATAACTTCACCAAATAAGTGTAATAATATAAATAGACCATAATATAACTAAAATAGATAAAATTATATGAATAAATTATGATCCACTTTGAGGAGGCAACCTCAACAACCACAAAATAAGAACACAATTTGTAATATGTTGATATGGGTTAACCACACTCATCTATATTTATAGACCTAGACGGGTAGGGTCACACCCATTCATCCCACCCCTTTATTTGAAGTAAGTTAACCTAAAAAAATAACTAGCTAATTAAAGTAAAGATAAATGATAAGTGTGCCATAGGTAAATCCACACATATTCCGAGGCACGCTATAGGTAAGGGTTGTAACATTTTCTCTTCAAGAATTAAAGAGGCACCTATTTTTAGGTTTCTCATTGGATCCAATATTGATGACAATGGTATCCTCATTTAATATATTTAATCTATCATATGCATAAGATATAGTAGGTAAAGTGTCAAATCTATATTAATCAACCTCGTCATCACTACATGAAGATTATTTTCAAAACAAGCATGCTCACTCAAATTAAAAGGAAATCCATTATCATGATAGCATGTGGGAAAATTTATTTGGTTTTAAAAATTTCAAGTATGGCCTCATCAATAAAATTTTTCAAGAAATGACACCTCATGCTCTATATAAAAATCAATCATTTCATAGAGTTTAAATTTTAATTATTTTTTTCCATGAAATATTTTATACACATGATTAGTGTCATCTATTATATTCAATCTCTTAAGAATGATTTAATGTGTAATTTTTTAACTGATCGTATAGAGTTTTGATTGGATCTTTAGCAATATTATATTTACTTGGTTATGTTTTACATTATTTTTTATTAATGAACCTAAATAAGAATAAAACATAGGATATTTCAAATTCTCTGATATATGTCTAAATTAAGAAAGTTTGAATGTTGCAAGCAAATGTTCAATTATAATTTATTATTTTTGGAAAGTATCAATTGGATTATGGTACTTAGATTCTTATTGTTCTATTTAAGCCTAGGATTGTGTGAAAGTAATAGAAATGGACCAAGACTTTCTTGTATTAAAAAACTATATATCTATATATGCAAGGTCAAGTCCATCAAGATTTAGATGCTTATAGGAGATGTAGGTTTATACCTTCTATTGTAACCATCCTTATAAATTATGTATCATTGTATTAGCACATCATTATGCCTTCTTGTAAACTATTATTTTGTGTAATATAAAGATATTGTTGTGTTTGAAATATCCATAATATTTTCTCCTTCATTTCAAAACCCTAATTCCACATTCAACTCTATCTTAACCTATAAAAATCAATAAGAGTGATGGTTTGAGCTGACCCAAACCAATCCCTAGTGAATATATGGGCATTGCCTATGTATTTAGTACTATGAGGAGGGAAATAAAACCACACATAGTAATTTCCCTTGAGTGTATGTGTGAAATCATGATCTAATAGTATGGATGTAACTTAAAATCTACATTTTGACACTTCACAATGGGTATTTAACTTGGTTTGGAGGTGCTTTAGACTTGGATATGGCTTTTTTCATTGTAACTGATTTCTAATTTGGAGATTTATGATAGTCCCTTTCAGTGTGAAAGTGATATAATAAGTTTGCTTAATAATTTATTGACAAATGTCAGATAGGGAATATGATTAGAACGATTATGTATAAATAGATGCCTCTTTGGGTAACATCTCATGCCACCAAATTTGAAAAATTATCATTCTTTGACATGTAATCAAGTTTGGTAGATATGAATGGTTTCATAAATATGAAGCCATTTAAGAATGGATAGAGGTGTCCAAAAATGATAAGGATATTAAGAGACAATATTATAATGATAATAATAATATTAAACATAGGCTATGGATTTCTTATAGGTAACTGATATAAAATCAAGGTTGATCCCATAAAAGGAAAGTGGATAGGAGATAAGGGTGGGAAAAATACATGCGTATGCACAATTCATATAAGCTAAGGATAAGTCAATAGTTTTCAGGTGTCTAAAACTATATTGGCGTCTACATATTTATCACTATCATTGTGTCCTTATTTAAATGGATAAGATATTTAGTTCAGATAATGGGGATTGCTATACATTTTTCATTATTCATTATCTTTAAACACTATAACCCATATTTTTCACACTATTGAATCAAAATATATATTTTTTGAGTGCAATTTGAACAAGAATAGGATTTATACTTTGATTTTTTATGGCATAACAATAATATACCATTGTATTTTTACCTTAACATCAATTGATTATACTTATTTGACCATTTTTGCATAATTTGGCCTTATAAAGTCTTAAGGTGTTATATAGAGATCACCAATATCAAATACATATATGGCATATCTATTTTATACACATATTTTATAGGACTTGTTGAAGTAAAACTTATCTTGGATAACTTCTCATCAATGTTATCAATTATTTTATCTTTGTTAACATTGTTGAATTTGAGAAAATAAAATGTTTCTACTGTTAGGATCAATAAGGCTTAGGTACCAACAACTAAAGCCTAGTTTTGATACCACTTATTGGGATCAACAAGGATCAGGTAATAATAGCTAAAGCCTAGCTTTAATACCATTGTTAAGAAAACATGCATTCTTACATGTGCAATAATTTAAATTTGGAAACAAAATACAAGCTATAATAAGAAAAAAATCATAAACATGAGAGAACAAATCACTACACAAGATATACATGGAAACCTTGTTAAACCAGCTAGGGAAAAACTATGGGGAAAAGGCAACATCCATACCTCATATTTCATCAGCAACACTCTCTCTTACATATCTCCTCTCAACACCTTTCCAATTCTAACACCAAGCATTCAAGTGAGAAAAGCTTACAACCAACCTTTCCCTACTCTAACCTACAAGTTGCAACATGCATCTCTTATATTGATACTAACCATAGAATCCAAGGGAGCTTCAAAAACATCTACCTCTATCTCCATGAGCTGAGCTATCAAGCCTCCAAACTCTATCTCCATGAATCCAATCCATGCACCTAGATGAGCCAAGCACAGTAGCCTTTCAAGCTCTAACCTTCAACTTGCATGTAATGCTTACAACTTAAGCATCTAGGTGAGTTAGGATTACAAGCCTTACAAACTCCAACCTCCTATTATACAAGTACAAATTTTCAAGGATCCAAGTGATACCTAAATGGGATAACCAATAAAAATGAGTATATAATTATTTATAACATTTACAATATGAGAAAGAGAGAGGAGATATAAAATGTGGCACCATATTTGAGTGGGCTCAATAGTAACCCATTAGAGCCACTCACATGAACTTATGTGCAAAATCTAAAAGCCACCACTTATGCTTTGGATTAAAATGTGACACTATCATAGTGGGGATGTCATGTGGTCTCCATTATATTTTTCATCATGTGTAAAAGTCTCCAAAGTGGATTCTCCACTAGACAAGAACAAGTGCCACCTCTATGTGGCTCCAACCATTATCCCCCACTCCACAAGTGAGGACAACAAACACTAATCCTCTTCTTATATTCTTATCCCAAAGGTCAACAAAGTGGATGCTCCACTAGACAAGATCATGGACCACTTTCATGTGACTCCAAATTTGGTGCCCCACTTCCACAAGTGAGTCCAAACACCCAATAGTGTTCTTCCTATCTTCATCTCCCATGTGACCTCTTGTTTTTTGCACCATGAGTCAAACCCATGTGATAACAAAGGAAAAAACATGTCCCTTAGTGGAGTGTTACAACCCACTCCCATCACACCACCTTGAACACACCTTAGGACCCTCCAAGGGCCATCTAACCACATCACCATCCTAATACATCACTTATTGCATCACTTTCCACATCACCTCCATGCCACACATGTATGCCACATCATATAAGATCCACCTCACTTACCCAGTCACCATTTCCACCTCATCTATGAATAGTGATCCATGAATAGTGCTTATGAATAGTAATTATGAATAGTAACTCATGAATAGTACTTATGAATAGTGTCTTCACACCCAACAATCTCCCACTTGAAGTCATATACATAATACTTTCAAACACTTGCATCTTTTACCACCCAGCTGGTATCAATGTTAATGCCCACTGCTACTCCACACATAATAATCCTAGTAAAAATTTTCTACACTACTAAAACTTCTCTTCCCTAATTGACTTTGTCAACATCTACTTCTCCATAGTAGATTTGTAGCAACTTGAAGTGACTCCCACTTCACCACAAACCCAGTCCTCTATTTGGTATTCTACCATGAACCACTCACAACTCCCATTGCTCAGAAGTATCCAATTTATTTCACACCATGGCATCATGAGGCTTCTCCTACTCTATATGAATACAATACATTTGAAAACCATCTTATCCTCCTCTGTAGGACACTCCAGAAGACAACTCATAACTACAAGAAGTGGGATACTTAACTTTCTTACTTCCATGTCCATTTTACATCTCCATCCTTAGTTTTTTCCTTCATCCATCCTAGTCACTTGATCCATCTCACCATTTATCATTTTGGGGCTTACAACCAACATGTCATCAATCCAAAGAAAAAACCTCTAATAAGCCTTATCTCTCCATGAAGGTATTCCTATACCACATCAACATGCCTACTAAAACCCATACAATCTTCAAATTTTCAAACTAGAAAATCTTTGCCTCATCCATATAGCTTCCTAACTACTCTATCTCATCATGATATCACCATGTAAGAGTGATGATTTTGTATCCCACTTCTCTAACAATGAACATCAACAAGTGCACACTGTACTCTTAATACCCAATCAGAGAGAAGAACCCATAGAAGTCAACACCTGACTTTTACATGTAGCAAACTACTACCCATAAAAGTCAACACCTGACTTTTACATGTAAGAAATTACTACCCACCATGATCAACTTGGTACCCATCCATAGTTCTTAGTAATTCATCTCACTACTCAGTGCATCACAGATCCTATCAAGTTTTCAAGCCTGTAATTGAATTGCATCCTTCTCTACCGCATGGCAAACCAACTCATGTGCAGAGTTAATCCATGCATTGATTCACTTGGCTATTTAAATTAGCTACATCATATCTCTCCTAGCTACTTTCTTCTACTACACCACAACCACTGAGAACTTCACTCAATGCATCTCTAAATCTTTGAAAGATTCAACACCGGCCTTCTAATTCCATGGAACCTCGAGTCTCAAATTATTCTTCTCCATCCATCAACTACTCGATTAGGTACAGATTAAGGCTTCTTGTACCTCCTGTTCTACATGGATTTTTGAACATCTTGGCCAACATGTTAAGGTATTAGTATCCCACAAATTATATCCCCTTCTCTAGCCAAAAATGACAAGGCACATGCCTTGTCATCACCCTCCATCTATACAAATGGATACTAACTTGTTCCACCACAACCTATGCAATTGATTCTTCAACAGGAACATTGTGTCGGTGTTGATCCTTTTGGTAAAGCTTATTAAAATTATTTTCTCCATTTTCCACCAAGAGAGAATACCTTCCATGCAAACTTTTTTCTTTTCTTTTTGTTCATATCTTGGTCTCTCCACCTGTAGCTCCCACTTACACAAAACTAGCTAAACTAGGCTCTGATACCACTACTATGAATCGTGTCTTGTGAATAATGTCTTCACATCCATTTAATCAATATCTAAATCATGATTTACTATAATAGAAATCAAGAATATAATGGATGTTATTTTTGCAATAGGAGAAAAAATCTCATCATAATCAACACCATCAACTTGAGAGTAACATTTTACAACCAATCAAGCTTTGTACTTTTCAACATTTCCATCTAAACCAATATTTATCTTGAACACTGATTTGCATCCAATGGGCTTATGTCCTTCAGGTAATGGTACAAGATCCCATGTATCATTCTTTTTCAAAGATACCATTTCTTCTTCCATAGCAACCTTCTAGGACGTTGCATCATTCATACCCAAAGCTTCTTTTGTATATATCATTTCATTAATGTTAGTACTCAAAGTAAATATACATCTCCAATCATTATCATAATACCTTTATGGTGGTTGACTATGCCTTTTATACCTTTGAACAAGTTGAGGTGGAGGTTCTTCTTCATCTACCTCATGAAAAGTGTCTCATGAATAGTCAAGGTTGAGATACCTCAATTCCTAGAATATATTTGCTTGTCATATACCTTATCAGACCCAAAGGAATCATACCAACATGAACTTAACATCTAGGGTCTAAGAGGGCCATAGACTTCAAACACCATATGAACTTCTTTGTGCTCATAGGCTTAGTCAATGAATCTGAAACATTGATCAAAGTCTCTAGCTTTATCAACTTCACCTTGCCATCCTCGACACTATACATATATATTTTATAAGACTTTTTGAAGTAAAACTTAGCCTGGATAACTTCTCATCAATGTTATCAATTATTTTATCTTTGTTAGCATTGCTGAATTTGAGAAAATCAAATGTTTCTACTTATTCCATTGGAATAAAATCCTTAGTTCCCACTATAGTTGATTGATCACTATCTTAATGAGGTAGTATATTATCTTCATGAAAAAACATGTTAAAAAATTTAAAGTCAAATCATCTATTTAATGTGTGTAATCAATTCCTTCATTTATAAATTTCAAGCATCTATGCAAAGTATATGGGACAATACCCATGTTATGAATCCAAGGTCTCCCAAGTAAAATATTGTAACTTACATCATATGAATTGATATTTTGTTAATATTTTTTTTCCCAAGTGTTAAATTTAGTGTGATTGCTCCCAAATCTCTTCATTCTTGATATTTAAATCCATTTTTGAATTTTTTAAGGCCTATGTACTGATACCTAATTGTAGGAGAAAAGTTTATCTATAAATATTCAATCCTAAACCATCATGACAAACATTCTTTTGATCCCTAAATTATTAGTTATATCTTGAATATGCTTTGAATATGTAAGGGTAAGTTTTGATAAATAAATCTCTTGTAGGAATTTCATAATTTTCAAATGCTATTTATTCCTAATTATTCTTTAGATATCTAACAATAAAAGTGAAGTGTGATGGTTGAGTGTCAATTGGTAATGTTCTATCCTATAATGATTTATAAATATTATCCTTGTAAAAATTTGATTTTATGAGTAACTGAAGGATGTATATCATGGCTTATGTATTTTGGAGTTGATCCATAATATCATAATATTACACTACATGTAATCTAATATTAGGAGCTTCAGGGAGACTACAAGGAAAAATTTTGGTTATTCCCTCCTTAGGCTTATCGAATAATAGGAGGAACTAATACATTTTTAACTCAATCACTCCTTTGCATGGTATTATTTACATCATAAGTCATCATACACTGATAAGTATCAACATTATAACAAGACATTTTTACATGAGTCTCTATGCTTATTTTATCATGTGTCAAGGTTTTGATAAGGGAAAGTAATTACATGAAACTCTAACATGTCTTGGAAGATAGTCAACTATTTTATTTAAAAATACATATATTTAAACATAAAAACTAGAATGTTATACCATAAGAATAATGTGATAAGCACCAAGAGATAAATGTTATGATTTTTCCATATGGATTTGTATATTTGAAAGCATGATATAATATAATATCATTTACAATCATTATTGATCAAATGGATTTTCCTATCTATAATGAAAGTAATAGTGTGCCTATATAAAAATCCTACTGATAATTCATATGATCAATGTCTAGGGTTATAAAATTGTGACTATAAAATGAAACCTTGGGAATAAGCACATAAATAATCACACTTTTGCATATAGGCTAGGGTTTGTAATATTTTATAAAATTTGAAATAACCTTTGGATTAGGCTAAAATGAGTAAAACAAAAATTAGGATAGGTCTATTGTATTTAAGAACATGCAATGGATTTAGATAATTTTAGATGTATCACAAGATTGATAAAGAGCGAGCCCTTACAAGGTGTAAGAGAGTACAAGTTCATGAAAATATAATATGGATAAATATATTACAAATAATTACAATATAAATACCTAATTACTTTTAAATAACATGTGAAAAACTATACTAGAATCCTAATTAATTAATTATAAAACTAGAGAGAGATAATCATACAAGGTTTAGAGACATATCTTGATTATCATGAAATATAGTGATAGTTGACAAAATATAATACTGGAAATATGAGCCCATGATTGATAAAGTCCTCACCAAAAATATTGACAATGAATAGAGAAGGCTTTTAGGAGCATGATTTCCACTTCTGATGTTTAGGAGAGGAAGTGATGGTTTTAGCAGATGATAGATATGTGAAAGGTTGATTTGATGGAGACATTCCTTTGGCATCGATCTATTATAACCTTTCTCATTGTTTCATTCTACGACATCAATCACCAATAAAATAAATTTCTTCTTTTGACCTTAGATTGGCAATAATATTTGAAACTTATGGAAAATTTAACTATTTTAAGCTATATGTTGAGGGTTAGTCAAGGTTTTAAACACCATTTACTAAGTACATCCTCAAATAATAAACAATGACAAAAATTAAAAAAATTACATAATTATAGACAATTTTTTGTGACATAAACAATCACAATGATGCACTTTTTGTCCTTGGATTCCTTCTAATGTTTACTCTAGATAACATGAACTTGTGTGCCATAATGTTTTATTGATCTCTATAGAATGCATGTGATTGCTTAATTATGCTCTATGAAATGTTCAACATGTTTATTCATAAATGAAGTACAAAGGTTGTGTATATATAGAAAACTTGAATTAAAATTAGGATCTAATGGTGTCCAAATTAACATCAAATGGTTGAAAAGTAAAAAAATGTGGGACAAAAAAAGCGAGAGCACTCTAGCCATAAGGGGCCACATAAGAGGATCCATGAGTGTCATCAAAACTTTTTAAAAAACGAAGAACGTCATCAATGCCACTGTGAGACTTAGAAGAGTTATCAACGCCCCTGATAGACCTAGAAGCATCATTCACACTCTTGGCACAGAGTTAGGGCCTATAGGGAAACATATGAGAGAGAGAAGATGCTAATTAGATGGCATTGAGAGGAAGGCCCAAGAACCATCAAAATTGATCAATTCAAACCAATAATTAACAAGTATACAAGTATCCTAAAATCACATAATTTAACAACTAATATATCCCATGGAAACTTTTTTAAGTGTTTAAAACATATTATTAAAATGTTAGAATTATGACCAAGTAAACTTTTATTTTAAATTATAAGTAAAAAATCCATTTTTAACTTAAATATAGAACTAACTTTTACATAAAACAACTATATTACACCGTGAATGTCATTGGAGAGATTTGAACCCAAATCTTTCTAAAAAGAACAAAATAGATCACCAACCAAAATTACCAACCATTCAAATACCATATAAAATTACATATAGAATGTGTTCAATTTAAAAAACTAGTAGTTGCCCCATAGGTGAAAACTACGCCAAGAGTGTTCTATTTTTATTATTATTTATGTAAAGGAAATTAAATATGTGTTAAATGATAGTTTCACATGTCACTCTCCCATTGGGAAAGCTACGCCATTAGGTCTATGTGGCACTAAGTGATTAGGTAAGCTATCATTGTCTTCCCCATTTGATAGTTTTAATGGGCATAATGGCCATCAAATTTTGCTTCATTTGTTGTGTCCTATCAGCCCATGCATCATGTCACTGATTGAATGATTCATCGATTGACAACCCTACCACAAAGGTTATGACAACTCAAATTTTGTATTGACACCCCAAGAAAGTGATACTCCTAAACTCTAACTTTATATATGGCCATTCCTTATTGGTTTATGGGGCTAGATAACTAACATTTTATACTAATACTCTAGGAAAGGCCAATAAATCCAAATTATCTATGTTGGGGATTTTTTACTACCTATTTGGGCTATCAGATCACTAGTAGGTTTTCACATGGAGCCTGTGAGATGAATATCTATTCAGGATCTTTATTTGTACTTTTTCATTGATTGTCCAAGTATCTATGATCCTGCCATGTCAATTGATATGAGGAGTTTGGGGCTCAGGGGACACGCAGTGGCATCTCATAACGATGGGGAGCCTTCTTGCCTAAGTCGATCCTTGGTCTCTTTCTAAAATCTCTATGTTGATTTGAATAAGTGAAGTTCAATTGTCTGATGGTAGATCAAATGGCTGAGATTAGATTTGGGACTCCTATTATATGTGATGTTGGGCTTTGTGACTCTAAAAAGACTATGAGGTTAGGGAAATTAGTTTTTTAGTTTCTAGGAAAGCACCTACATAGTTAGTCAAAACCTTAGACCATATCGAATAAATCATCAAAGGGGTTAGTCAATAAATGCAACTTGAAGAGGGGGATAAATGAAGCTCGATGGAGTATGCCCTAATTAGATTAAAAATTGATGAAATATAATTATATCATCACAAAATTATTTCCATCTATAGACATAAATAGGATATAATCAAGACCCAAGAACACCTAAGAAATAACAAAAGGAGAAATTGAATGAGATAAAACTATAGCTAACCATGATATATGGAATAATAACAGCACTCATATCAAATGACATTTAAGTAATTGACACACACACACACACAAACACAAAATCTTAGTAGACCAAGATTATTTCATTCGTTAATTATAATTTATCTTGTGGAAAAAAGTATATAACTGTATATTATAGTTATTGTTATTGTAAATGTTGTAGAAGAGGTAATTCTCTCATTTTTCTTTCTTTTGATTTTCAAAGATTTACATATTGACTATCTTTCATTATTTTAAAGTGTTCAAATGTAAAAGCAAGGGAGATATACATGTCATAGAGTGACCTTACTCTTGATACAACATTGAAATTCAACCCTTAAAGATCAATTTTTGCTTTATTAAGAATCATTCATTGTGTTTTATGTATGGTTAGACTCCATGCCATTTTGATAGGCATTTGGAGGTGATTAGCTCATGTAATAGGAGGAATTGGAATATGTGAAGGATTGAAACTATCCCATTGGGGATAAAATTATTGTTGAATGCAACAACTACATACATGGGTAAGGAAGGTGGCTTTAAATCTACATTGTAGACAATGTGAAGAAATGTATATTCAATTTTCATTATTTTTTTGGTAAGTGTTTTATTTTCATCTATGGAGTATATTACTATTTTAAGTGTACAATGTGGACACCCCTTACTAATTGATAATTAAACCTACCAAATCTCCTTACCACTTGAGACTTATCGCCAATCGATCACCTTTTTTGTCAACTAGTGACTCGTCTATTACAACATTCACATTATATCACAAATGATGTCCCCTTATGCACCCATGTGGCATGCACTTTGAAAAAGCTTCAGTACTCACTTTAAATTTAATGGAGGACACAAGATAGAATTTAGAGCCTCAATTTATTGCCCCCATATCAGTGGAATGCATTGTTGATTTGCTTTACATATTAGATTTGGATTCCTTTCGTAATAAAATAGAAAATAGTCAATAAAAGATGCCACCACATTGCAAGCTATAAACCCCTTTGTAATGGGTGTAACTCATGTAAATCCAAAAATTACCTTAAAGTTGGGACATGTGTATGATATGGGCCCTCTAGTGTATGATATCACCTGAAATACCTTATCATTGCCCCTCATCATCACCGCCCGACTCACTTAGAAATCTTACACCACTTGCAAGTTTTGTATGGCATTGCCCTCTATTATCATATTACTATCATTAAATATAACCTATCAATAAGAATTCACCAATTTATATATGTCTATATTGTATACTAAATAATATATATTGTTATTTTTTAACTATTATTTTTCAATAGCTAATATAGTATTATTTTATTATATTGTAATATGTATAATATATATTTACAATACTATTTATTATATTATATATACTATTTTTTATATATAAAATATATTTCTAATATATATTATATCTAATTTAATAATTAAATAATATTATACCTTTTTTATAGATAGATTCAATTTTGGTGGGATGTTTACCCTATATGCTTTTAACTAGAATTCCAACCAGTATGGGACACAATTGGGGGCCTAGATCCCCAATTATGCAAGTACCAGAATTACTATCAATGGCCACAACTGGCCTGAGAATACCAATGAATGGCTATAACTAGACCGAAAATACCATCAACGGCCACAACTAGCCCAATGCCAAAGATCAACCACAATCGACCTCCAATACCATCTGAGATTTGACCCTGGGTGTTGTTTGTAACAACCAAGTCACTTTACCAACTCACCCACATCTCATCAAATGTTATATTATACCTTTTTAATTATAATAATATTTACTATATATACAATTAATTAATTTTATATTATAATTTGGTAATTATATGTAATATCAATAATATAATAATGTATCAAGTTAAATATAATATTATAATGTATTAATATAATATACTATAAAATATTTATAATAATATTTTAGATATTAATATTAATATTAATATTATTATATTATATTATCTATTATATCAATATAATATAATATTATAATATATCTTAATTTACTACTAATATTAATAATATTGTTACTATATAATAGAATATTATTTTATTATTATTATATATCCAAACATCCACATAAATATATAAGGTAGGGAATCCATTTAAATAATATATACGAGGTCCCGATTTCCTCTAATGTAAAGCATCTCTTTTTTTTTGACATCTAACAACTATAAAATGCATGAAGACACACATAAATGTTTATTATTAACCCTGAATCTATAACGTGTCCTTTTGCTACCAATTCTATTGGATTTCATCTGGTTATAGTGTTTAAGAAAAATGAGTGAAGAGTGAGCAAGGCAGGTTGTGGAATATGCTGATTATTTTATTATTAGATTATATTTCACTGACTATACATATATTAGATCTGAATAACGTGTTCAAAAATTTCATATAACGATTGGTGTGTTATCCTAGTGCTCTCCTCATACGCAGTGCTCAATCTTTCTATCCACTACTTAGGGTAAGCAAAGGAGGCAACGTCATGCATAAAGAAGAGACATTTGATTGATAAGCTGGATCATGTCATGTGTTGATTTAAACTAAACAAATAGACCTATTGTAATGTCTCAAGACCATAATTTTGTTAAGAAAATGGACATTTATGGAATTATACTTAATGCCAACTTTTTTATGTGTGAATAAAAATAAAATAAAGGAATAGAGATCAACATACATGTATATTGCCATTTTGTATAAAATTCATATAAGATATGCTATATATAATGGATTATTCATGATTACCACTACATGAATTATTGTATCATATTCTGACTATTCAACAAAAAGTAGTTGTTCTTTCAACACATACATTTGTTGTTTGACCTTGGAAGATATAAACAAAACTAAAACATAGATTAAACCATGTATAGAATAACAAGGCGGTGTGAGACCCTATAAATGTCAGCAAGATATTTGAAATCATTAATGTCCTTCAACGAGTCTCTTCTGATTACCACCTCTCCAACGAGTCTCTTCTGTCCCAATTGTTGGATGGCAAAGATGTGGGACACTGGTGTGATTTCAAGAAGGTAGAGCATAGACTGTTGTAGCCCAAAACTGCCCCTCAAAATTACAATGTACCAAGATTCACATCTCCCAGAATAGGAGATGAATCTAAGGGGATGGCACCCTAATAAGAACACCTATAGATACAAAAAGGGTGAGATGATGTCAAAGTCATGGGTCGCATGTTTGATACGATTTCCAACTCACACTCTATCACTTTACAGAATCCCAGTTTACCAAAACAAAAAGGTACATCCCTTCTAGTGTAATTTGCACCTTTGAGGCAACTACTACTATATATATTATTCCAAATAGTAACATGTTCATTGAAGTTAATATTATATTGTATCATTTTATTGTATATAATATTATATTTTGTTATATGGGCCCTAGTGTATTATATCACTTGAAATACCTTGGTATTGCCCCTCACCATCACCTCAAAGCTCACCTTGAAATTTTTCATTATTTGTATGTTATGTATGGTATTTCCCATTCTTTTAGGGGTCTAAGTATGGCATTTTGGTACGTTTTTAAGCCTAATACAATTGCTATAAGTGTCAATATTTTGGTAGCATGGATGAATGAAAGTTATAAGATAGATTTTGGGCATCAATGTCTTGTCTCTACATTAGCGAGAATGCACTGTTGATTCAAATTACACATCAGACATGGCATTGTGTCACAATCAAATCAATGTAAGGGAGGTATTATTTTATTTTTCTAAAGTGAGGTTTTTTAAAGTGAGGGAGTGTAAATATTTATGACCACTAATCCCATCTAAGTTTTTTTTATGAAGGGTTAAGCAACAATACTTTTATATTTCCGGTGGAGGTGATAGTGGAAAATGAGGTTGTGCACTTCTTCAAATAGTGTGGCAATGTGTGGTGCAAGGAGGAAACATTTTGTTTCATAGTGAGCTTGAGAAATGATGAAGTCCTAGGGAAAGGCAAAGCCATACAAACTATGCAAGTGGTGAAATATTTTAAAGTGAGCTGAGTGGTGATGGTGAGGGGCAATGACAATATATTGGAGGTGGTATCATACACTAGAGGGACCATATCATACACTAAACCCAGATTCAAGGCAACGAATGGATTTACATGGCCTCCACCCATTGGAGTGGGTTACGTTACTTATAAGGAGTCGACATGTGTAACTCGAATCAATGATGCAATGGCACTGACCTGGGGACAAGACGTTGAGGTTCCATAATTTATATTTATTTATATTATATAGATAAGCATATTATATATTTATATATATAATTATTATCAAATGTTATTTTAAAATATTCAAAATTGTTAATATATATATTAGTAATATGTGTTATCAATAATATATATTTTTTATATACAATAATAAATGTTATAATATATAATAAAAATATTATCTTTATTGTAATATTAATATATTATATATATTACATTTTTATTACAATAATAATAATAATATTTTTTAATATTATATAATATATTTATAATTATTAATAATATAATATATTATTTTTATGTTATAATATTATACATTATTATAGTTAATATATTGTATTATTATGATTTCTGATACCCATCTTATGCAACTGCTAAGTGTCTAGTACATCAGATTACTAAGTGTCCAATGCATCAAATTTTGTAGGTTATTGAATATTTATGGAGTTATGTTAAACACTTTGTTCGATGGTCAAATCGCCATCCACCATAAAATCAATGAGAGCAGTGCAGAGTGCAAGGTGGATTGCCTTTAAGAATGGAAGAATACCAGCTTGGGAAAGAATCCACTGTCTATTCCAGGATGTTACAAGCTATTTTAATAGGGAAATGAAGGATTTTGGGTGTTATTCAGGTCTAGTGTAATCCAATCTAGAGCCCAACATTCTGGTACATGCCATTAATTCTAATTCTTCTTTACCCACATCCATTTTCAACCTGTATCCTTCGTAAGTGTTGAAGTATGCCTTATAGCAGCCCACTTCTAAAACATAGTAGGTTGAGCACCCACAAAGGTATGTTGTGGAGGATTCTAAACTATTTCCAGGTCTAATGAATAGTTGTTATTGTTTCCCAGAAGGTTATTACGCCTAATACTAACAGGTCCCAATTTTTCATCTGTATCGATAAGACTTCTTGGCTTGATGGGAAACACTTTGTGTTTGGTCAAGTTATTGAGGGCATGGAGGTTGTACATGAAATTGAGAGGGTTAGATCCTTTGGTGGCAAGATTCAAAACCCTATTGTAATTATTGAATGCAACCAAATTTACGTAGATATAAGGAGTTTCTATTTCATTATATTACATGGATTTGTGTGTTAATTTTTTAGAAGCCATTTGTGTGCTTCATTCTACGTTATAATCGATATGGTATTTAGTGGGGTTTTATATGATCTATGTTACAAAAGTAGTTTGTATAGTGAAAATTTTACGTTACAAAAGATAAATTTGTTTAGTGAAAATTTTACCATTAAAAATTTGGATGAGATTATGTATTTGTTTATCGACGGGTTTTCACTTATTGGTAATGGTTTTTATGATAGGGATGAGATTTAGTTATTTTGTTCATTAAATCTATCTCAGTGTATGCAAATTAGAGAATTCAAAATTATTAACAATTAAATTTCTATAGATAATTCATATGGCTATTTCAATTAACTTTAATTTGTTTAAGTAAAGGTTTGTTTAAATAAACTGGGTTTGAAGATTAAACCCCAAAAGTGGTAGCTTTGATTGTCTACAAACACTGGGTTTGAAGATTAAACCCAAAAAGTGTTATATCTGAAAATGCTAACCAAACGTGTTATCTTTCTTGTTCTTATACGTTGAGATTGGGTGTGGAGTTGTTGCAGAGACTCGAACCTGGGCCTCGAAAACCTCTAGGTTTCATGTTAAACAAGCTCCCACCATATAAATAGTTATTGTTTGTAAGGCCCTCATAGCTGCAGATGATGTCAAAGGAGTTCGAACCCACAACACTGGATAGCAAAGGCAATGGATTTTGGTGGTTATGCAACTGATGGGCTAACTGCTAAACTTGTTGATTAACCTGTCCCTGAAACCACCCTTTTTTGAAAACCGACATGGACACCATTTTTGCTCGTTGTCACAATAAAGACGATCGTATAACACCTACATTGTACATGCATAATTCCCTGAACAGTGATTTTTTTAAAAGCAAAATAGGGTGCATCTAACGCAGTTGTACATATGGTGATGTTTAAGTTGGCGTGAAATGGAATATCCAATGTGTGAGACGAATCTAAGTGGCTATCACCCCGATATGAACACCTCGAGCATAATAAAATAAAATTACTAATACAAAACGTATATCAATTTTACTTTAAAGGTGAACAAATAAAAATGTTGAAAGTTAAATATCAAAATACTTACAAAATCTTCGTCATCACCCTTTATAATTTTTATGTTTTGTTATGATAGTTTAATGTTATTATCATATAAATATATTTCGTCGATATATTTATTAATTTTTATAATTTTATCGATTCTTTTACTAACGTAAAATTCACTTCTTAAAAATCAAAAGATCACCTTTTATTTATATACTTTATTAGTTTTTTAAATTAAATAATCTATCAAGACTTCTCATTCTCTCTCACATATATATATATATATATATATATATATATATCCCAATCTTTAGAAACGATAGTTAATGGACAAAATAAGGAAAAACATTTTGGCGTGTGCCGCAATTGATTGTTTTATGGCCCACCATATATGCTTCTCTGGTTGTAGCACCACGATTTTTTAGCCCTTTCGTTGCATTGGAGTCAACCCTAGTGGGACCCATGATTAGCTAAAGTTAATATAAGACCTCACCCCGAGGACGGTGATGTCATATGAGTTTAACTTTTCCCCCTAAAAATGGTCAAGTCTTTTGAGTTCTTCAAGGTTAACATTTTTCTTTTATTATTCGACATCACATGTCACAACGACCAAGGTAAGCTTGATGGAAATAACCCTTTTTCTCCCAATTTTGGCAGAAAATGATTTTTTAATTTGGGTTGATGGGGCAATAAGTCTAGGCTTTATGGGCACATGAGGCTATTTTATATTTTTTGGAATTTGGCGGGAAGTGAAGCTTTTCCAACATTGTGTTCTTTAGATATTGACTTTGAAAGTATATTTATTCCCAACATGTGGGGGTTACATCCCTGTAACATCTAATTGAAATAAAAATCCATTTCTTTATAATTGGAAAGAGGTTTTTGGAAAATTTGTGTGAATATTTTATTATTATTGATGTTTCGAATTATATCAAGGGATTTATTTTCAAGATGACGTAGAAGATTTATTGTAATGTATAGTGAGTTGAATGTGCTCTTTGTCGATCAAGATTAAAGAAGGTTAAACTCTTGTCTCGCTCAGACATTCGAACATAATTGAGTTTGAACTTAGGTTGTTCGCGTTGAAGATGTCATACTTTAAATATTAACTTACAATTAATTGATTGAAGGTATATAATGAATTGGTAATTTTTTTTGATAAAGTGAAACCACTTCATGAAAAAGAAATTGAGAGAGGCAAATAAAATAAGGTAGCATCCTAATAATCTCAATAAATATGACGAGTTTCGAGTGAAAACTAGTAAAGGTAATAGAGATAAGGAAACATCCTAATAACCTCAGTAAGGATGAGGGTCTCAAGCTTAATAAGTCTAGAAAATCTATCATTCATTTAATAAAAGCTCAAAATTGAATAACTAATTTATGGTTAGAGATAATTGATGACCTATCAAACATTATTTAATAATGTTGTTAACATTGATTAATCACTAGCTAGGTTTAATCTTGATCTCTACATCATGTTATAATTAAGTGTATTATGAATAAATGAATTTCATTTAAATTGTAATACAAGTAACCATACTTATTTAACTAGGCGTAAAATAGGCATAAAATAGTAAATTAGACTTAATTAATTTTCCAAAACTAAAGAAATAAACATAAATGTAGGGTTTAGAAATGTATATTGAATAGCAAAAGATTAGGTGACAGTCACTAGAGTTCAATAGTGAAAATCATGGTTTTTTAGCAAGACAAAGAGAACCCATAGAGTTTGTGATGAACAAAGGAGTTTGTCCAAACCATCAAGTTCTACTCTTTTAATGTCCAAACCATTAAGTTTTGTTTTGAAGAAATGTCACCTAGGTGAAATATGTTTTGATGAGTGTGTTCGTCTGATCCAGGGCTCCAAAAACATCGCTCATTTTACCATGTCTTCGCTTGGATAGCTACAAAAATGGAATTTTTCTTCTTGCCCTCATTTGGGTAGCTAGATCAAAATTTTTTAAGGAAAACAACATATATTTAATGGTTTGTATTATACTAGGAAATTATTGAGTTATATTGGTATTTGTCAAGTCCCTTATTGGTATAGACTATTAAAAACAACACTCTAATAATTACAGTAATTCATCAACCAGGCAAACTAGTGCAATGTAATGTGTCACTAACATTAAATTCAATGCTACAATGATTACTTGATTTCTCTAAATGTTTGTACATGTTTAGCAAATTCATGTGAACAATAAATGAAATCTTTCAAATGTTAGATGATCACTAGATTGATAATAGATAGATACCTAAATGCACTAGAGTGTTGTTGTATTTAAATGAACTCAATTTTAATTGTGACTTTATTGGCATGCAAACCTATAGATGCCTAAAATTGGTATTGGACACTTTGAAAACATCAACTTTGGCATACTTCAACATAATTGGACATTGTGTACACATTTTACTCTTGTGCACACTTTCTCTCTATCCGTCTACCCAGTTGTTATCTTAGCCAAATCTATTTGTCAAATACACATATTCAAGGTCAACCTAGTTTGTACAAGAACATACTATAATCCTAAACAAACCTTTTTCATATCTCGGATCATTGATTTACACTCCTAGGACTTCGGCTAATACAAGTGTCTGACTTTGTTGGTAGTGTCCAAGAACACTCAATGTCTATTTTTCAAATTGGAAAGTCTCCATTAGGTATATAACTTAGGATTATGAAGACAATGTTAGAAATCTCTTATTAGTGGATAAACCAAAATAATCAATGACAACTACATTCTAAGCCAAAATACTAGGGTGAACAATGACAATAAAACAAATAAATCTACTAATGGAAGAAAAAAAAATTATTTACCTTCCTATAATGACTCCATCTTGCAATTGGCGTGAGAGAAGGCTTATGTTCGGTATTGTGAATAAATAGTCTTTGATGATGTTTGATGCTTTATGGGAAGCACCTCACCTTATTCACTTGGCAATTGACTCTTGGCTTATGTTGGCAATGAAGCTTTCTAACAATAATTTGGTATTATTTGTTTGCACATAAAAAACTTGGTTGAGAATGGTCATGCCACTTATATTTATAGGTTTTCAACTAACTCTAATGCATATATAACTAGGTTAGGGTTAAGGTTGGGAGTCCAAATACAATAAATGAAGGCTTTAATTATGTATTTATGGAGGCATGGCTCAACATTTATAATTTTTATGCATTTATGTTGATAGTTTGTAATAGTTGATTTTGAGAATGATGACATCATCATGACCTCATATTCATTGATATTTATTGAATTTTGATTTTTCTAAATTAGATATTCACTAATTCAACATGGATTATACATTTAATTTGATTTGCTTGGTTAATTTATTATGTTTAGGCTTTTGGTCATTTCAAGAATTAGGTTAAGTGCCTTGCTTAATCGGTCAAAAACATCAGTTTACTAGGTCATAACATGAATGGAATGAATCCACAAAAGGTTATCATTGCGTATAGGGTAATTCCCAAAATAAAGAAGATTTGATGTAACTCTGGGCATTTACATCCAACATGTGGATACAATTGGGATGTTTAAGGATTTCTAGGCTTAATCTACATTGTTTTTTAGAAACTAGTTTGAAGTCTATTTAGACATAGAATGTGATCAAAATAAATTGTCTACATTTTGCCCTTATTTTAGGAGGTGTTTTAAGACACATGCACAATAATGTCTTCTCAAAGAATGAAAAAGTAGTTATGTTGAGAATTTTAATGTTTTGAAAAGCAACATTTTGACAACCATAGGTTGTTACAAGCCAACAGTCACAGGTTGATGCCCTTGAGGGTGGTTGATGAGCCCTGAATGCCCCCTCAAAAGAGTGAGAAATAAATGGTGTCATCGAACTGGCCCAAAAAAAGAATAAAATAACATGGTCTAATGGTATAAATAAGGATTTACCCTAACAAGGCAGTTTTAATCCTTGGTGTAGACATCCAATTCCTATCACTATCGTGCCAAGATTACAAGTCTGAATGACTTTATGTAATAGTGCATAAATTGGGCCAAAATCACGAGAACACTATAATTTGGTCGCACATGTCACATATATGTGCCAATTCACATCCATGTATCCCAGACTGGGGCAATGTATTTAATGGAATTATTATCTTCTCTTGATTCACTTCAAGTCAAATTGTGACCAAGCAAATTGATGTTATAGACCACTAAAATCCTCTAATTTAGATGCACACATCATGTACATGTGCCAATTTACAACTATACTACCCTAATTATAATTGACACCTTCCTCTAATTCAACTCCATTCAAATTATGACTTAGTAAATTGATATTTTTGACCTTTTTGATTAAATAAGTGACCAATTTCTAAGAGTTACAAAATGACTAAGTAAAATCATTTAAACAAAGCAAATTAGATTAAGAGCTTAAGTGATATATACATAAAACGTCATTGAATATCTATTATTATAAATTCATAATTCAAAATATATGGGCCATGATGTCACCCATGACATCATCATAGAGGTGTCATCCACAAAGAATTAATGGAGATAAATATCAAGATTAAGGCTACCCCTGCCTTATTAATGTTCCATTTTCCCAAATATTGATGACTTGTCCCTCCAAAATTGAATGGATTTGAGAACCTCCATCTTGAACTTGAGATGGAGGGCCAAAATTTAGTTAGCTCATTTTGGAACAACTATAAATACATGAGCCATGGCCATAACCTTTAAGATTATTTTGGTGTAGAAAAACTATGCAAAAGTATCTCTAGAGAGATTCATTCATCCTTTCAAATTTGATCAAATCAAGATCCAAAGCCATTAGTGCAAGGAGAAATGTATGAAGATGCTTGTGCTATTGTATTAACAAAGTCTTGGAGTACCAAATCTAGGCAAAAACACATTTAATAGACCGATCTTAGAGGAGGCTCACTTGTGGAAGGCATTGTCTATGTTTTATTGTCTAAGTTTATTGACTCCATTGATCCACACCCCTTGAGGGAGTAGGCCTAACACACTAGTTATTTATGATTTGTCATTTGTTTTATGTCTTAAATGCATGAACTAACTTGCTTCATAATCTTATTCTATATTTTGGCATGCCTGATGAGATTGAAACCTAAATAATTCTTCTATTTACTTTTTATCATCTTTTTTTGTCAGTTTGTATTGCTAACTTTTGTTTAAATTGGATAAAAATTGAAGATATTTCATTCTTGACTCGTTGACTACAAAATCATGAATTCATCTGTTGTATATCCATGAATTCAAAGCCAAAAACTATGAAATCGACTCAGGAAACTATGAAATCAACTTAGAAAACTATGAAATTGTCTCTATTTTGTCCCTCCACTTCGTACTTACAATTTTGAAGAGTCTATCTACAAAATTAACACTACTAATTTCAAATTTGTTCTACAAGTTTTAGATTTTTTTTGTTTTTACAAAATTATGAATTTGAAGCATCTAACTATGCAATTACCATATGTATTTACGAAATTGTTTTACTCTATTTATATTTGTTGTCTATAGGTTTTTCTAGAAATCACCAAATTGATAAAACATAATTGTGAAATTGACAAATTCACAACTGCTAATTCGTTAGAAAACTGTGAAATCGAGTAGCAAAATCATGAAATTATTTTGAACTATTTTGTGTTGTTTTTAGTTTATTTTGTCAATTATGAAACCAAATCACATAAGTGTGAAGTCGATGAATTCACAACTACAAAACTAGTTGGTAAACTGTGAAATCATCCTACTAAGTAGTGAAATCATTGAGGTGAGTTATGAAATCATCCAGGTAACTATGAAATTGTTTTTGTTAGCTTTCTGTGCTTTCTATTTTTGTGTTTTTTATTAACTTGTAATTTCATAGTTTACACTTTACTATGTAATTACAAAATCATTCCAAAGGGCACACTTTCATGGTTTTGAGTTAATTTGTAGGTAGCCTTCTTATCTATTCAAACACAAATTAATCCTCTAATGCTTCTTATAGGGAATTAAGCAAAAGAGAAGGATTTTAACACATTAACACAATCATTTCACATTATCTTTTGGTGCTTTAAAAACTTGTGCAAAGAATTTTTTTTCATTTTGTCATTTCAAAGTTCTAAACAAAGGCCAAATTTCAATCACATTTCCATAAATGTTTAAAATGAACAATCACTTTGATTTTTATTCTTCATTTAAAAAAAATACTTAGTTGTATTTTAGTAAAGCCTTATGTATATGCTCACCCCTTATCCCATTTAGGGAACTTAGGTGACCAAAAATACATTGTTTTACTTTTTTAGATGAGTCAAACCCAAAGAAATGTCATGTATGCTCTCTCCTTGTTCATAGGGACTTAGATGACTCATAAATGACTAGTTCTTCCTTTATTTTCTTGTTTTTCTTGTGAACGGGAATTCATCACCTCCTCACAAGTTATTTAGGTGGGCATAGACCTAGAGTTTCATCTCCTATCATCGTTTCAACCCCACTCTATATTGGGGGATATAAATTAGGTGTGTCATTAGGTTAGATAGTGGCTGAGTGGTTAACCTGACAAGTCCAACAGATCCCACAGCCATGCGATGATCTAGACATTGGAATTCACTAAGTAATACATGACTGAAGTCATTATGCAAGGGACAAGAACTTTAAATAACAAGCAATGGTTTGGATCCAATTGATGTGAATTTTGTGCCCAAATTATTCTAGGCACTTGTGGACCATCTAAATGAAACCAAGTTGAAAATTTAGCTCAATTGACCCCACTTGCTGCGCATTATCATACCAAATGCCGAGTTGCTTTGGTGCTTTAAGTTTCTTGCCACATATCATTTCTTGAGAGATAGAGGGGGGATTTAAAAAAACTCTACCTACATGCACTCTTTATTTTTAGATTAACAATTAATTCCTTTTAAGACTGGTATATCATTGGAAGCTTTGGTGGATATTGTGCACACCTTGTGTTAGTTTAGTGTAGGATCATGCACTTGGGTGTTTCTTCTTATTTAATTGAATTGTGAGTCTAAAATAATCATGTCACACAAATAAAACAAGTCCTAAAGACTCTCAAACCAAATTCAAAACCCATTTTCAAATACTCAATCTAAGGATAAATAGTTTGCATTTGAGTCTTGCCTATCACTTGGGCTTGAGTGTTTTAATATTTGTGTTTGGGTTGCATCAATTGGATTGTATTTTGATTTTATTTTATATCCTTACCTAAGTATAAGTATAATTCCCATATTTTACACATCGACTTCTATTTACACATTACGATGTTACATTGTTCACATTACCATTTGACACTTGGCCATTTTACATAATGTCACGTCTATCATTTGAAATAATAGCCTTTGTCTCATTTGGTACCATTATACTACCCATTTTGTTTTTAAATTTGAACTTAGGTTTTATTATTTTAACCTATGCCCTAAGTTCTTGGACTATTCAAATTTCTTTCCTAGTATTTGTAGTTACGTTGTCCATTTTCTTCTAAAGTTTGAACTTATATTTTCTTACATTTACCATATGCTCTAAATTCTTGGACCATTTGACCTTATTTTGATCTGATGATTGAAACCGACCAGAGTCTCATTTTCCCTTTTATATGGTACTGACACATTTTGGACTTAGGTTTCCTTGTGTTAGCCTACACTCTAAGTTCCAAGATTGTTCTACTTTCTTCTAGTTTGTTAGTTAAATATTGACATTAAAATATATTTATTCGCAATTTCAAACTATTTTATTATTATTGATGTTTCATGAAAATCACATCAGGGGATCTATTTTCAAGATGACATAGAAGACAAACTACGATGTATAATGAGTTTAATTTACTCTTTGTTGATCAATATTAGGGAAGGTTTTTCAAACTCTTGCCTCGCTCACACATTTGAGCACAATTGAGTTTAAAATTAGGTTGTTTCCATTGAAGATGTCATGTTTTAATTATTAAATTATAATTAATTAATTAATTTATAATACATTAATTTTTTTTGGTAATGTGAGACCACTTCATGAAAACAAAATTGAGATAGATAATAAAAATAATGTAGCATCCTAATAATCTAAATAAAGATGATGAATCTCTATAGAAACTAGTAAATGCAATAGAAATAGGGAAACATCATAATAAACTCAATATGAATGAGGGTCTTAAGCTTAATGAGTCTAGAAAATTCATCATTCATTTAATAAAAACTCAAAATTGAATAAATAATTTATGGTTAAAGATAATCAATGACCTATCAAACATTATTTAATAATGTTGATAAATATTGATTAATCACTGGTTAGGTTTAATCTTGATCTCTACATCATGTTGTAATTAATGGTTATCTATAGAAATGTGCTATGAATACATGAATTTCATTTAAATTGTAATACAATTAAACATACCCATTTAACTGGGCCTAAAATAGTAAATTAGATCTAATTAATTTTCCAAAACTATCAAAATAAACATAGATGTAGGGTTTATAAATGTATATTGTATATCGAGATATTAGGTGACAGTTGCTAGAGTTCAATAGTGAAAATCATGGTTTTTTAGCAAGACAAAGAGAACCCATAGAGTCTATGACGAACAAAGGAGATTGTCCAAACTGTCAAGTACTATTCTTTTAATGTCCAAAGAATTAAGTTTTATTTTGAGGAAATGTCACCTAGGTGAAATATTTTTTGATGAGTGTGTTCATTTGATCCAGGGCTCTAAAAACATTGCTCATTTTAACATGTCTTCACTTGGATAGCTATAAAAATGGAATTTTTCTTCTTACCCTCATTTGGGAAGCTAGATCTAAAATTTTTAAGGCAAACAACATATATTTAATGGTTTGTATTATACTAGGAAATTATTGAGCTATCTTGGTATTTGTTAAGTCCCTTATTGGTATAGATTATTGAAAACAACACTTCAATAATTATAGTAATTCATCATCCAGGCAAACCAATGTAATGTAATGTGTCGCTAACATTAAATTCAATGATACAATGAATGTTATAATGATTGATTGATTTCTATAAATGCTTGTACATGCTTAGTAAATTCATGTGAACAATAAATGAAATATTTCAAATTCTAGGTGATTGCTAGATTGATAATAGATAGATACCTAAAGACACTAGAGTGTTTTTATATTTAAATGAACTCAATTTTAATTGTAATTTTTTTGGCATGCAAACCTATAGATGCCTAAAATTGGTATTAGACACTTTGAAAACATTAATTTTGGCATACTTCAACATAATTAGACATTGAGTACACATTTTACTCTTATGCACACTTTCTCTCTATCCATCTAACCACTTGTTATGTTGGCCAAATCTATTTTTCAAATAAACATATTCAAGGTCAACCTAGTTTGTACAAGAACATACTAAAATCCTAAACAAACCTTTTTCATATCTTAGATCATTGATTTACACTCCTAGGACTTCAGCTATTACAAGTGTCTGACTTTTTTGGTAGTGTCCAAGAATACTCAATGTCTATTTTTCAAATTGGAAAGTCTCTATTAGGTATATAACTTAGGATTATGAAGACAACATTAGAAATATCTTGTTAGTGGATAAACCAAAATAATCAATGAAAACTAACATTATAAGCCTAAATACTAGGGTGAGTAATGACAAAAAAACAAATAAATCTATTAGTGGAAGATAAAAACACTATTTACCTTCCTATAATGACTCCATCTTGTAATCAGAGTGAGAAAAGGCTTCTGCTCAGTATTGTGAATAAATAGTCTTTGATGATGTTTGATGATTTGTGAGAATCACCTCCCCTTTTTCACTTGGCAATTGACTCTTGGCTTATGTTGGCAATGAAGCTTTATAGCAATAATTTGGTATTATTTGTTTGCACATAAAAATCTTGGTTGAGAATGGTCACGACACTTGTATTTATAGGTTTTCAACTAACTCTAACCCACATGTAGTTAGGATAGGGTTAAGGTTGGGAGTCCAAATGTAATTAATGAAGGATTTAATTATGCATTTATGGAGGCATTGTTCAACATTTCTAATTTTTATGCATTTATGTTGATAGTTTGCAATACTTGATTTTGAGGATGATGACATCATCATGACCTCATATTTATTGATATTAATTGAATTTTGATTTTTAGAAATTATATATTCACTAATTAAACATGGATTATTCATTTAGGTATTTAATTTAACTTGCTTGGTTAATTTATTATATTTAGGCTTTTGGCCATTTCAAGAATTAGGTTAAGTGCCATACTTAATTGGTCAAAAACATCATTTTATTAGGTCATAACTTGAATGGGATGAATCCACAAGAGGTTGTCAATGAGTATAGGGCAATACCCCAAATAGGGAAGCCTTGATACAATTCTAGGCATTTACATCCAACATGTGGATAAAATTGGGATGTTTAATGATTTCTAGGCTTAATTTACATTATTTGTTAGAAACTTTTTTGAAGTCTATTTAGACGCAAAATGTGGTCAAAACAAAGTGTCCACATTTTTCTCCTATTTGAGGAGGCATTTCAAGACACATGCATAGTAATGTCTTCTCAAATAATGAAAAAGTAGTTATGTTGAAAATTTTAATGTTTTGAAAAACAACATGTTGACAACCATAGGTTGTTATGAGCCAACAATCATAGGTTGATGCCCTAGAGGTCAGTTGATGAGCCTTGGATACCCCCTGAAGGGAGCAAGTAGTAAATGGTGTCATCAAATGGGCCCTCAAAAATAATAAAATGACATATTCTATTAGTGTAAATAAGGATTTACCCTAACAACACAATTTTAATCTTTCATGTAGACATCCAATTCCTATCGCTATCATGCCAAGATTGCATGTCTGAATGGATTTTTGATTGTTGATGCCTAAATATGTATCATAGGTGCCCAGATTGTTTAGGAACACTTCTCATTTTATAATTCTAAGAATTTAGCACATGAGTTGTGGGTTGTGATAATCATGTTATCTGTAGATAAAATAAAGGCAAAACAAGTGGACTGTTTCACAATATTTATAAAGTTTGGTGGTTGGGAGTCACCATGGCCAAATAGTTGATCTATGAAAAATATGAAGTATGTTATGCTAAGGACTACAAATTATGATCAATAATCAATATAAATACTAATCTAAGATGTATATTTACAATGAAAATTAAGTTGGAGTGATCTGGTTAAAAAGGAGCAAAAGGAAGGGTAGGGTAGAGAAGAAATGTTGTTGATCTTCATTTCCAAACACTATGACAAAGTTCAAATAACCTCTAGGAATAGAATTAACCAATGTATGACATGAGGTAGCATAAACTCAAATCCTCTCACACTTCAGGCAAATATCTAAGGATAGTATGAAATAATACAAATAAGAACCAAGTTCACTTTAAATATTTACCCCTGCAAGCAAACAACATTAGCCCAAATGCAAGAAAAATAAGAAAATGAAATGAACCTAAGGTCTTTCAATTAACCTAACTTTGACATAAGTTAAAATCTCTACATTCAAATGTACACACTAGGAACTCACAAAAACCATTCAAATCTAGAAATCAGAACAAACAAGTGAGAGAGAATCTAGAATAACCAAAGACACAAGAAAACTTGGACAAACTTTGTAGAATTCCTTACTTATATTCCTTGATCGAAAGTTATAATTTGATTTTGGCTCTAAGAACTCCCCCACTTTTACAATTGACAATACTCCTTTTATAGAATGCAAGCAAGTATGTCAGTCAGTCATATCCAATTAATAAAGTACAAGTGTTAGGATAACTATCCTTTCTCCAAATATTTTAGAATACACTATACTTTCCTCAATGGATTGATATATAGGAAATGTGTTTTACAAGCTATCCATGCATTTACAAATAGAATATTCCATTTTCAAAATATATAATGCTTAACTATAGGAAGAATATTCCTAAGTCACTTAATCTGACTTTGAGAACCCTCTGTTGTAATTTTGTCTCTCCAACATGATCTTCATTTTGGAATGTTTTTCTTCAATTATCTCAAGGTCAACAAATAATTTCATGAAGAGATCCTTAATTTAATTTTCTAATCTCTTGTGAAATTTATCCACTCTATCGGATGCCTCCCTAATGCTTCCAACTTTATTGACTATTCCTTTTGCAATTATAATCATATCCATGATCCTATCATTGTTGGCAACAATCTTGTCTATGCTTTGGTGCCTTAACCCTTTCATAAAATAGGAAGCTCTTTCATTTGATCTCATCATATGTAATTAGACTAGCTAGATCAAGTGTAGTAAGGTCCTTGACTAAGCTATCCAATACATGCATTGTCCTATCTTCAAGTTACTTGAGGTCATTGGAGAGGTCCCCCATTTGCTGAAAATCATTTTAAATTGCTCATTAATGGATTCTGGATTGAAATATACTCACACAGGTGACCATTTAATTTACCTCATCTCATTTATGGTGAATACAAGGCTAAACTAGGGCTTTTATATGTGCTTAGGGCCTTTTGAAAGTTTTAAGAATGCCTTATGGTGTCTGTAAGCTCATATCACAAGTTTTATACTTTAAATTTACATTTAGACTTGCCCATTTATACTTTTGTCTCCCATAGGTCCACAAAATCCTCATATTTACCATGTTTTGCTTTCATGGCATTGTCGTGGCACCTCCATGACATCCTGCTCATCACTGTTCAAAAATATGACCATTGCCTTTGAAAATTTAGCTTTGATCTCACACCATCTGATTCATTTATATTAATCAATGCGGTCTATGGATATTTGGATTATTTGGATCTAAACAACTATCTTAAAATTAATGTCTACACACCATCATTTGACATTTGTGTGAACATCTTTGATGTTTGCATGATCATTAATCTTTGAACACCTCCTCGAGACTCTTTACTGAGCTTAATTTTGATGTTTATGTGCCCATAATTTGAATTTTGTATGAATGTATCTGATGTCTACATGATCATCAATCTTTGAAAACCTTATTGAGAATTTTTGATGATCTTGTCACTTTTTGATTTCAGCTTCGCTCTGCTTCATGCGTGTGTTATGTGGAAATCTTGCATTTACTCATAGCTTTATTAAAAATTTAATGCCCATCTCGCACCATCAGATCACTTCTATCTGGGCAAATGTACTCTATTGGATCATGATCTGAGGGGTGCAATACCATTGAATATTCAATATCTTTTCACCAAGAGCTTCAAAGCTAAAAGACATGCTAACAATTTTATTGTAGGACCAAGCTTGATATTTGTTCAAAACATGTTTAAATCACCTTTGTATGCTTAAAAATAAATTAAAAACCTTGTTTTGGTGTTTAAAAAATAACTTAGATGATTTGGTGAATGTTTTCAAAGTTTTCAAATAAGACCAAGGGTTCAAATGAACACCACCAAAATTATCATTTGGGTATAAAATTGAACACACTTGTCAATTCTCATTTGCAATAGTTGTTTAATCATATTTTTGTTTGGAAAAAAGTGGAATGTTGCGTGTATGCTCTTCTATTTGTCCCCTATAAAGAACCCTTGGAATCAAAAGCACCATTCTTATTACAAGTAGCCTAGTCCAAGGCTTAGAAAGAAAGTCATCTAAAACACTCCCCAAAAACTCATCAACATTTGGGTGATCTTGAAAATGACCCTAAAGTCTTTCTACTTTCATGCTTTATTTATTTATGCATCTTGGCTTGCAAGGGGGACTTCATAACCTCCCACAAGTTCTTTAGGGAAGATTTGACCCAGGGTTTCATCTCTTGACATTGACATCATTTGGCTCCTTTGGAGTTGCACACAGGACATAGTGGCACTTTGGACATCACACTACACTGAGTGAACAATAGGATGTAGTGGTTACAAAAAGGACTAGACCTTTTTGCAACAAGCCAAGTGATATAGACCCAAAATCCATGCTTTTATTTTGTATTGTTTGGTGTAAAAGTCATTGTGTAATTGATTCCCATAGATCATTCGAAACTTGATAGTTTACTCAACCCCATATGCCATAGCCTTGCTAGGATTTGGATGATTATACTTGGTGTATTTTGGTCATTTTTGCTTGGTATGTTTTGAGACTAAAACTTGTTTGTTTGTGTATAAGCCATGTCATAACCAATTTATATATACATCATTCTTTTGTCTAAAGAGGTGTTATTCTGGTCATTTTACACCACACTTGTGACTTGAATTTTTTTCTAAACTTGTTTGTGTGTGTGTCATTTGAGTTACGGAGGGTAGTGTTATGCTGCCAAAATCATGTTAAAACTATTTTGCCTTTGAGTCTTTTGAAACATAGCATTGATCACATCATTTGAGCATGCTTATGCTATTAGGCTGATAAATTTATTTCAAGACTTGTTTCACCTTGTACCAAAAAGGATTTGTTTCAAACCATGTCATGTATACCATTTGGACCTTTGTCTTGTGCCATCATGTTGTCCAATATTATCTAGCTTGTTTAGTCAAAACCTAGTTTTCATCATTGAGTTTTTAATTAGCCTTATTAAGTTTGGATCCAAACATTGATTGATTTCTATTTAGGCCTCAATTCATGGGGCTGATAAAAGATCTTTCTCTTTTGGGATGAATAACTTTGGTTAATCTATTACCCAAAATTGAAAACTATTGATGGTTTATTTTTTTTAAAGCCTATCCTCATCATTGTTTGTGCCTTTATTTGGGAGAACATAGCCTTTTTCAAAGAGCCTTTTGTCTTATGCCTTATGCCAACTGATCATGTTTATGTTTGGTTCTATGTGTCAGGTTTATGTCAAAGTTGTTTCCAAACTTGTTAGATTAAATCAAATCACATCATGCCTATTTGTTTGAGCCTAGCTTTTGACTCCGTGTTTGGATAAAAGACCTAGTCACTCAACTTTTCCCTTTCTTAGTTTATACCTTGTTTGGAACACTTTGACCTAGACCTTTGGCATGTCAAATTTTAATCCGATGCTTAACTTTTTGTGCGTATGACGTTTGACATAAGACTATTTTATGTCAAATCTTATCACAAACTATTTTGGAGATACAACTCTACTTTTAAACCAAATTGGAGACACAACTCCACCCCTTCGACCAAGCTTGAACCATTTGTCCTTTGGACATAGTTTTTCAGAGTTTGTAGAACTCTAAGCCTTTTAGTTTTGGAGCTTTCATCATTTACGTGGATATGTCTAGCTAAGCTTATGGTAGAGTTACTTACAATATGAATTATGATATAATGGCCGTACAAAATGACTTTTATGGATTTTGTCAAGACCCCAATGATGATAATATGGTAATCAGTAATCAGTACATGGGACAAAGTCACGAAGCAAATTACGATCCAACTCGATACCTTGATTAGTATGAAGAGGCTTGCAAAGAGGAATTTAAAGACCTAATTATAGATAATGTTGTTTGGGATATGAATCCATACCCTCTTTTCAAAAATTAGTACATAGAACATAGTGAAGAACTAGCTTATGATATAACTCATGCTTGGGATGATATGGTTTATGAGGAAGCCTTGGATGCTTTTGCTTATACAAGAAATCAAGTTTCATGACATCCTTTTGTTATCCAATCATTAACTACCCCTAACCTTCCTTTGGGTTATATGAGCTATCAAGCTTTGCAGTATCCAAGGAATACCATTACCATTCCTAGACCTAGTCCTT
Organism: Torreya grandis; assembly: GCA_037957365.1. NCBI lineage: Eukaryota > Viridiplantae > Streptophyta > Pinopsida > Cupressales > Taxaceae > Torreya > Torreya grandis. Next base: position 44,227 of record JARHVA010008600.1, read on the forward strand.
TGGCTTGTGTGAGCAGTCAAGCTCCACAACACCCAACCATTTATATACCTAGACCTCATCCTTTAGTTTGTGTGATCAATCAAGCTCCACAATGCTCAACCATTTCTATACCAAGACCTCATCCTTTGGTTTGTGTGAGCAATCAAGATCTACAACACCCCTTCATCATTATAGGACCTAGTCCTTTGGCTTGTGTGGGCAATTAATCCCCACAATGCCCTATCATTACCATTTCAAGACTTTTTCCTTTGGCTCATGCGATAAATCATGCTCCCCAAGGCCCTACCATTATCCAACTGCAAGTCATTCCTCATTCAGTACCAATCCCATCCAAACCTCAACCCATCCAATCATTTGAAGACCAATTTGTGTTCAAAATTGGTATTTTCTAACTCATTGAAAACCAAGGACAAGAGAACCAACCAATTTGAGATGTTTCTATTGAATCAACCATTTGTGATAAGTTAGCCTGTGATAAATTGCCTATTGATCCTATATTAGTTGTTAAGGAGTCTCACTTTGATGAGCCAGTCTCTGTAGAGTCACTTCTTAATGATTATAACTACCTTTGGGTAAATCATTACCTCAACCATGTGCCTATTTTTCAAGAGCCTCCTATTGACAAGCCGGTATCTAAGGAGTTGTCTCTTGACCTTTTTACCATCTTAGAGGAGTCTCACTTTGACAAACTAGTCTTTATAGAGCCCATCATGACATTATAGGTTGTTACTTATCCAATACCAAATATTCAATAAGACATCATTATAACAAAGTACCCATCAAATGAAGAATTAGAGTTAGAGTTAGGTTTTACTCTTGGACCGACATCAGATTTAGCATCAAAATCTAAATCAACATCAATCTCAACATTAAATTTAGAGTCCCTTGAGTTAGAATCAGATTCAGATGAAGAATATGTTCATTACTATTACAACATTAGTTACGTATGCCTCATAGATCAGTTTGAATACATTTGTGATCCTTTTGTGATTTTTGAGGATGAGTAATTCAGCTTTGACACAAGTTATCCTATTATATTCTATGAGGATTGCGCAACCTCTCCCCATTTCATTACCATTCCACATGCCATTACCACTAACCAAAATAACCATATTAGTGAAATTTCATCTCCCACAAGTATTTATTATGACTAAAAAAATCACACTTTTTTGGAATGCATCAATGGTAATATAAAAATTGAAGAAGAGCAAGGAGGCTAAGACAACATTCATGTAGCAGAAGAACACTCTCCTAGTGAAACCTTTTTGAAGGTGCTAGGAGATAATCCAAGTCAGAACTCAACATATTTTAGTGAGACTTTTTTAGAAGTGATAGAAGAAAATTAAAGTCAAAATTCAACATTCCTTAGTGAAGCCTTGTCGAAGGTGCTATGGGATAATCAAGACAACTTCATTGGTGAAAACCTCATTAAGGCACCAATAGCTGAGTACAAAAAATATTCATTGTTAGATGAAGACAAAATCAAAGATCAAATCAAAATAGCTTCCAATCTATAGCCTAATTAGATGGTAGTTACTCTCAAGATCAAACAACAAAAAAATTTGGTGGTCCTATTGAAAGAACAAGTCTTTGACCCTACCATAACCAAAATTATGTTGAATTTGGCATCAATAACATTGCATGTGACTGAAAGTCTTGATCTTCATTTGTTTCCCCACCATTATACATTCCATTATCATCTACCATTCCATTTCACAATCAAACCACCATCCATTATTTATCCCAATTTACCATCCATGGTCACACTTTCCTTTGTAGAGGCTACAAAGATACCTTGTGTTGACGTTTGAAGGAATCAAAATCAACGACCAATGAAGGTCACAAAAGCATTCTTAACATCCAAATATATAGGCCATTTTTGATAGAGTATTTATTTTGATGAGATGTGGGATAAAAATTAACATGATCGAGTATTATATTTGTATCATTTGTTGATTAGGATGTACATCTCCCTATCAGTAGGAATAATAGAATCAAAAACCATACCCAGGCCAAAAACATATACCATGCCATTTCCATTGTTACATATCCATTTGCCATTGTTGAATTACCCAACCATTCACCTCATCACTTGGAGGAAATCCTCTTACCATTTTATCCAAACTATCAAAAACCATCATTATCCTTAGCAAGACCATACCATCCTATCATTCCATTCCTATCTACACCAAAGCCTATTTTTAATCATCCTACCCAATCCTATTTTGATCTTGGCTACTTTGGTTTGTCATATGATTTTTGTGAGAGGATTTAGATCAATTTCAAATAATGAAACCAATTCATGTTTCAATGATAGTTTATGAAAGTAGTTTGACAGTTGATTTGACAAGATATCTTTTATCCTATTAAGTTTGTTTAGGTGAGCCTGATTATAACTGCCTATGGGCAAATCAATGTTTTACCAGTATTTATACTAATTATAACCACCTATGGGAAAATTAGTATCATTTACCTATGCCATTTTATCCTAGTTATAAATGCCTATGGGCAAACTAGGGGAAATACTTGTTTACCATGCATTGTCACATCACTTTGCCATCGTTGTTTTCATTTGACTGGCCATTTGCTGAATTTGAGAACTTATTGAGACCTAGTTGATTTTTCCTCACCTTTTATGTGGATGGAATTAATATGACTTGAGGAAATTTTAGGATTATGTGGGTCATGCTTAATTCATGTTGAGGACACCTCAGTCCCCCTTTTCATACACTCTCACCATTTTGTGAGCAACCTAAGCCAAATGCTCTCACCGTTTTGTGAGCAACCTAAGCCAAACACTCTCACCATTTTGTGATCAAGTATCTTGTAATTATTTAAGGAGTTAAGATACCTTAAAATTCTAAAAAAATTCATAAAATTTCAAAATCCAAAAACATTTGTCCTGTCTAAGCCTAGTCAATTGTCCTTGATTCGCCTTATTGGGGAATTATCATTGTTAGGATGCTTTCTTTTGCTTTTATTTTTAGGCTTTATATTTTTTTGCTTATTTAGGTTGTTTTTTAATTTGTTTGTTCACTTAATTTTTTGATTTCAATACTTTTGCCTTGACTCAGTCTATATGTATGCATTAGGTGATTCCTTACACACATTATTCTTGAGTCTATCCATATTCATACATCAATATTATCATCATGGTTTTTTATCATTGGTGTATTATTTTTGATTGTTTATTGCATATCAGGAGTTAGTCCTTATGCATATTTTGGCCAAATCTTCATAGAGTTCTATCATGAAGCCTACCATCACATGCTATTAAAAAAAATTAGCTTCACGAAGGTCTTCAATCAATGGATCCATAGAAGTTTCTCCATGGCACCTTGAAAAATACCTCCATCCCACCCTTGATCAATATAACTCAATCCATTGACCATTCTAGTTGTATCATTATTAATCAAGATGAGCATCTCCTCATTGGCAGGTATAATAGAATCATTCACACTGATCAATCTTATTCCTCTATCCATCTCTTTCATCACTTTGCACCTACTCATCTTTAATCTATATTCCAAGTTATATCCTTAAGTTATGCTTACTAGTCAACCCTAACTGGGGCACAATCATATCTATCCAATCTAGGTCCTCTTAATGATTATAACTTCCTATGGGCAAATCATTATTTTGACTTTTACTTCTGATCATAACCACCTTTGGGAAAATCAATATCCTTTTTACATTAATGCATGTAAGCATTTTATCATTTAGATTAATCTAACCACAATTTAATTCCACCTTTCTTCTTGTTTCTTTTTGAGGGACCATCCATCAACATAAGTGATGACCACTCCCTCAAGGGGGTATCATCATAGGCTTCCCAAAATCATTTGGAACTTTGTTCTTTAATCATCTTCTTCATTTTGGCATACAAGCCATTTATCATTCTTTGAGAAGACATTGCTTTGCCTATGGTTTGCAACATCTTTCCAAATAGGGGCAAACTATAGACACTTAAATCTAGCCACTGATAACCCCCAATCAGGATTTTGACCAATTTCCACTTAAAATGCAAAATTTGGCATAAAAAAACTAAAACAAGCTAAAATATGTGAAACTGACATATTCAAGTGCCAATTTTAGATAGGGTATCCCTAAATAGGGCAATACAATTTATGGGCCAGCTAACTTTGATTAGATCATTCTGAGTCAAAATGCCAATTTTTCACCTAAGTGCTCTAGATTGCTCTTTCCTATCAAATCTTTTACATAATATGTGTACCATTATGTGATCTTAGAATTTGACTCAAGAGAGGATGGTTAGTATGGTGTTAATTCCAAAATGAAAACAAAGTGAAATAAACACACTAATAGCATAACATCTCTAGGCCTAGACACTAGGGAGAGATTAATTAACAAAAATAAATGACAAACACAACTAAAAAAACAAGGGATAAAATACAAGAGTTCTTTCACCTTCCTTGGATGCTCTAAATGCCTTTTTAGTAGTGGCTTGCTCAGCTTGTGCTCATGAAGTCTTCATCAAAGGAGGCTTGGCTATCTCCTCTTCTCCTTTGCACTTTTGGCTTGTGGCTTAGATTGGCTTGGCTTGGCTTGGAATCAATTTGGCATGGTAACACTAGTTGATTGAAGCTTTTGGAACCAATCTTGAATTATAACTTTGCACAAATTTAGCTTAGAAATTATGTTATGAGGCCTCCTATTTATATATTTTTGGATTTGATCAGAATCAACCTCAACCATCCATCTCAAGATTGAGATGTGTGGTTGAGGATTAATTCAATTTTTAGAATTAAGTTTACAATTATCCTCATCATGACATTGGAATAAGGGGAAATTAAGAGGCATGGAGGGCATCATGGAAGGCATCAATGAGGCATGGGAGGCATGAATCCTGATATTTATGGCATTTATGGCCTAGGGATGCCTTCCTAAGAAATGAGGTCACTTGATGATGTAGATATTCAATATTCATTTTCAAAAATAAGTATCCAATAAGTTTCCATAGAATTATTAATTAGGCCTTGATTTGGGTTAATTAGCTCTTAAGCATGATTAAACACATTGTGCACAAATTACCCAAATTGATCAAAATGCCTTGTTATTGGTCCTAAATTTGACTGGATTAGAATTGGAAGTCCACGTCAGATGTGTTGGATCCATATTCACATCTAAGAAATTACCAATAATAAATAACAAAGGCACATGTCTTGTGGAGAAGATTTTATAGGGAAGAGCAATCCAGAGCACCCAGGTGTAAATTTGGCATTTTGACTCAAAATGATCTGATCAAAGTTAGCTGGCCCATAGATTGCATTGCTCTATTTAGGGATACCTTAGCCGAAATTGGCACTTGAATATGTCAGTTTCACATAATTTAATGCATTTTGGGTGGAAATCGGTCAAAATCTTGGTTGGAGATTATCGGTGGCCAATTTTAGGTGTCTATAGTCACCTTCTTGATAATCTTGGGTTTTATTAAAATCTTGACTCAACTCACACCATCTAATCAATCTTACCTGAGCAAACATGAGCTATTGATCTTGGGAACATACTCAAACTTCAACCTTTTAATTGTGGCTTGACTTTTCAACTTGGATTATGCACTATTGGATCTTCCCCATCCGATCAAATGTGCACTGTTTGATTGTGATTTGTGGGGTTGAGCGAGATTGGTTCCTATGCTTAGTTTCCTATTTTGATCTCATGTCATTCTATTAACTTTGCTTGTGTAAATGAGGATCATTGATCCTATGGATAAACATAATATTTAAGTCAGACTCAAGAATATATATAAATAACTTAGGATAAAAAACTTAAGCTAAGTTATAAACATAATTTTTTTAAGTCATATTAATAAATATTTAAGCGAAGTTAGGTACATAATAAAAGGGACCTTGCATAATACAAGTCATAGCATAAAGTCTTAGACTAAGGTTTTTATTGTATTAATAAATATGATAAACCTTAAGGTAATGATTTAGGATAAGCTTTATAACAAAGGGACCATGCGTTTATTTAAACCAAGCTAGGATAAAAGGAATAAAGGGGTCATGGGACATAAAAGAGACCAAACACAAGATTTTTAGTCTAAGTTTTGGTTGTGTTGAAAAAGATGACTAAGCCTTAGGATAAAAAATTAAACTAAATCCATGGCATGATAATTATTCCCTCACAAATTTAAATAGAATTTCCTGCCAAATTTAAACTAAAATCAAAGGGCCTAAGCTAGGGTAATTATAACAAGGGTTTTAAGAAGCTTGAATATGGGTCTAATTTGATTTTCAATAGACCAAAAGTTAGTAAAAGACTAAATTAACAGAAAATCATGAAACCTAGACATAGTTTATTCAAGGGGGAATCTATTAATTCTGTAATCTATGAAACATGAAGATCTAATGTATTAGTAAATTTAGACAAGATTAAACCAGAATCCTGAATAAATGTGCCAACTAAACTAAGTGTAGATGATATTCAAATAAATAATATGTGAAAACATGCTAGTGACACTCTGATCAAGAAAATTTTCAATTTAAAAGTACAAATTTGCATAATTTGACACAAGGGTCCCCATTTTTTGGAAATGGGTGTATGTTGACATCAAAAAATGGTGACTTCTGGGGGAACATAACAATATGTTAGAATTTAGAGACTCTAGTTAGGACTGATTATTAGGTTATTCATTCCACTTGATCATCCACCATTATTCAGGGCAGTTCATGGTTAAAACAAGTCTTACACATGCAAAATTGTGATAAAAAATCAAAATCTAGCCATGTTGTGTATGTTATTTGATTCCACTTACTATTTTCCATGGGATTTAGAGAGCAACCTCTAGATTTTGTGACTTTAACCATTAATATTGACTTATAACAAGTCTGGATATTCATTAAGAACCATGATTTAGCTTAGGGAAGGCTTAGGTATTTATCTACTACCAACCAGGCATCCATAGCCCCAATAGAGATGGATTTGGATCCACTTAAGGCCTTTCTCCACTACCAAATAGGCATCCATAGCCTTGGTGGAGATTACCAGAATCACCTCTGCTTAGAAAGCTCTTTGAATTTTGCAATAAGTTCTTATTTTTGTATTTTTTAGATCATTTTTGAATTTATAGTAAAGGTTGGGAATCAAGTTAGCCAGATTTAGGGATTTAGTCAAGTGTTTGATCTTCAAATAATCATCCTTAGTTCTAAACTTTGTCCTAGGAAATAATTTTTATTAAGTGCAAGCGTGACTGTGTTCCAATAATTCAAGTCTTCACCCTACATGTACAACCCTGATCAAAATCAAGTTTAGATCAGAACCAAGCTTAAAATTTTAGGGAATAATTAGCCTACTCATTAGTCTTTACTAGTATTCCTAAAATTAAAACATCAAGCTCACATTTCAAACCTATGGTCAATCATTGTCTAAAGTTTGTACCCACATTCCTAAATTATGGAGTTTGTTGAGCAACTAGATAAAACTTGAGCTGAGGATTGTCTTGAAAAGACTTCTTAGAAGCAAAGCAAAGAAATAAAACACACCAAGAAAAAATCAAAGAAATAAACAAACAAATATATACAAACATATGTACAAATGAGGGATAGGAAGGAAAGAATAGAAAGAAACTAATCTAGCCTACCTACACTAACTCTAAATAGTCTTATAGTCATTCCATGAAGACTCCAAATGGGATAATAGAGAAGTAATGATTGAGGTATTTCCCATTGATGAGTAGTGTGAAATCTACTCCCTATATGTCTTTCAGCTTAAAGGTGTTATCTCCAAGTATCTCAGCTATCTAGTAGGGACCTATCCACAAATGTGTGAAATTCCCATGTTTAACCTTAGGCTCAAATGCCTTGTCCCAAAGAAGAACTAAGTCTTCTTTCCAAGTAGCTTTATTTTTGAACATTTATCAAACCACCTCTTGATTATAGTTTGGTGTCTACTAAAATGTTGAGTTGTGGAGCTAAAAGCTTCACTAATGAGCTAATGTGGAGGTTGCTGGGCTTACACAATAACTGACATCAGTCAGAACCAATTGACATTAGTTAGGGGTCGATCGGCATCAGTTAGAATCAGTCAGAACCAATTGACATTGGTTAGGGGTCGGCTGGCATCGGTCATCTTCAGACTGACATTGACTTCTATGCGTTTCCAGGCATTTCTAGAATTACTATTTTTAGGAGAATAGTTAGTTTGCATGTAAAGACTAAAATTAGTCTTGAGTCTATTTTTCTAATTATTGTTTGCTTTCAATTCTATTTAAGAGACCCATGGGGCAGTATTGTAATTAAGGGGGAGACAATTCAGTAATTGAGTTGGTTGTAATTTATTGAGAGAGAGAGAGAGAGAACTCTTGAAGGAGAATTACTGTACATCTGTGAGGTGTGAGGAGAAAGATATTTCTTCATTGTATTTCCTTCTGGAAGAGTTTAATACAGATTGGTTGTTTCTCGTATCTCCTATTATTTGTTGTTTCTAATTTCTAGTTACTTATTACTTCTGGTTTCAATTCTGTGTTTAGTTGCTTATACAAAATTAATCAATTGTACTCTAAGATCCTAACATAAAATTGGTAAAATCCTATTCTCTCGCATCTTCCATTTGTATGATATCCAACAACCTTGAACTTGCAAATTCTTGGTCCTTCTTCATGTAATCTTGCATGAACCTGTATGTTGGAAACTTAAAGGTGATGGGGAAGATGGGTTATTGTCCATCTAGGTTTATCAATTGTAGACTTATTTATAGCCTTCATCAAGTTATTATTTGTTGATTCAGTTACTCTATTACCTTGAGGATAATGGTTTGATTATAACTTGAGGAAGATGTTATCATATGCCCATTCTGTCATCTCTAAAGATATAAAATCATATCCATTATCATAGATTAGAGATATAGGTGTCCCAAACCTGGTGCATATAGTTTTTTTCTAAAATTTTTATCACCTCTTTGATTCTACACTATTTATTTTCCACTGATTTAGTCTATCTGGTGTAGTAGTTAGTAGTAGTTAGAATGTACTTATTACCATAAGAGGAATTGGGGTTAATGACCCCCACAAAATCTAGCCCCCATTGGGCAAAGGGTTTATCAATCATTACTAGTCTTAGTAGCATGGCTGCCTTAGGCTCTATAGTGTTGAAGACTTGACATGAGTGGGACTCTCTCACATGTTTGTGAGCATTATTGAAGATTATAGGCCAGTAGTAACTAGCCCTTAATATTTTGTGTGCTGTAATCCTTCTAGATAGACATTCACTTCCCAATTTTTTATGTAAGGTGCTCATGATCTCAGCTACTTGACTCTTGGAGACACATCTCAAGTAAATGTCTTCAAATTTATTCATGTATAACACTCCATCCTTGATCAAAAAGTGAGATGCCTTGAGCCTTAGAGCTCTTATTTATTATTTACTTAACCACGTAGGACAATAACCATTGATTAGTAAGTGAAAAATGGGATCATTCCAATCATTAAGTTTGAAACTTTGTTGCTCTACCTGCATAACACTTAACTTTAGGTTAGTATTGATAATCAATTGAATTAAACCTTGGCACCTTACCAATTTGGCAATCTTCATCTCAATGTCATATTCTTAGAGCACATACATCCACTTACCTCTATTTTCTCCTAGTTTATTTTGACTTAGCATAAGCTTGGTGGTAGTGTCTAGTAGAATGGCATGTACATTATTTATAAGGATATAATGCCTGAATGTTTTCACCACCTTAACCAAATCACATGCTTGTTTTTATATGAAATAGTAGTTTAACTCATCATTTTTAAGGTTAGTGCTCATAAAATCCACTAGATGGTCACGTCCATCTATCTTTTGAGTTAAAACTATAATTATTATATGATCTAAAGCAAATGAGTAAAGATAAAAATCTTTATTGAAGTCTGGACTTATCAGTACAGGGACTTTTCCAATTGCTTCTTTGATGTCTTTGGAAGTCTTCTTTGTCTCCTCATTCCAAGTAATCTTAGCCTCTTTCTTCAACATGTCATTCAAAGGTTTCACTATTTTTTCAAAACTAGAAATAAACTTCCTTACCAAATTTATTTTACAAAATAATGACTTCAATTCATTCCTACTATTAGGGGGCTCTATATTAGATATTGCATTTACTCTATCAGGGTATATAGAGAATCCCTCCTTAGTGATAACATGTCCTAATAGTTTTCCCTCAGTAACACAGAAAATACTTTTCTTTGGGTTGAGAGAAATCCCATACCTTCTACATATTTCAAATACCTATTGTAGATGCATAATATGATCCTCCCTATTTTGAAAAAATGTAGTTAGATCATCCATGTATATGATAATGAACTTACCTACAAGACCCTGAAAAGCCTGATCCATAGCCCTTTGAAAGGTGGCCCTTGTATTTATAAGTCCAAAAGGAATTCTCTTGTAGGAAAACATGCCCTAATTGGTAGTAAAAATAGTCTTCATCCTATCCTCTTGGTTCACCAACACCTGGTTATACCTTGAAAAACCATAAAAAAAGGACATCATGATAGAACCAGAAATAATTTGTATTACTTGGTTAGGAGAAGGTAGGGATAAATATATTTCTTAGATACCCTATTTAGATTTACAAAATCAATGAAAAGTCTAAATTCACATTTTATTATTGACTGGGACTAAACTAGCAACACAAGTGGAATTCCTAATGGGAAATACAATCTTAGAATCTAAGAGATTCTTGACCTCTTTATATATCAGGTTCTAAGACTAGGTTGAAAGGCCTCTAATTTTGTCTAAAAGGTTTGTAGTTTTATTTTTAAGGTATGGTATGAGTTATGACCTTTGGATCAAATATCTTTAGGTCATTATAGGACCATGCTATGATATCTTTATATTTGGTCAACATTTCTTTAGCTTTTTTGGACTCAATGCTTGTATAGGCTGTACCAGTATTAACCAACTGAGGTTGACCTTGAAGTCCAAGATCAATTGTGTTATAATCCTTCCTACTTACTTTGGGAATCTTGGTAGCCTCAACAAATCTATTAGAATCAAAGAGTCTCTGTAAGGCTATTATGAATTTGGGGATCTTATTATCATTCAACTGAATGACCTTGTCATCAAATTTGCCAACAATGTTATCATCAAGGAGACTGGATTCATCAATAATGTGACCCTCAAACACTCTTAAACTAGTCATGAAGTCTATGATCTACTAATCATCACTAAATAACTGCAAGTGGTTTACATTACTAGACATTGAAGGACATGAAATTTAATTCTATTTTAAGGCTTTGTAACTTGGAACTTTGATTGGGCATAAGGTTGGTTGTAGCTGAAGCAATTTCATCGACAAACTTATTTTCTTCCCTAGGGATTGACACAATGTTAAAAGCATCAAAACATTCAATTAAGTCCCACACTCTAAATTTTTACTTCTTGAGATAGGATAACTTGCATTGATATTTACTCTTGACTTGATTAACCACTAGTTCAAAATCACCAAAAACTAATAGTTCCCTAGCCTCATGTTTGATTGAAAATTTTAATCCAATAATAAGTGCGTCATACTCAACCAAATTATTGGTGCATGAGAATTGAAGTTTTTAAGAGGCATTGTATTCTTTCCCAATGGGATTGATTAATACCATTCCTACTCTAGAACCTAATTTGCATCTTGCACCATCAAAATAAAGCTTCCATAATCTAGGCATAACATGAGAAGTTTTAGAGTTGTATCCCTTTTCAATGTCAAGAGTGTAAACACCAAGATCTAAGTTAACCATGTTGACCCTCTCATTGATTGCATTATACTTAATAACCATATGCTTCATTTTAGGCTCTCTTTCTATCCTAATTTAGTTTAGGACTCCTTTCTAAGGTAACCACATATGTGAATAATCTATTGACATATACCCATTCAAGCTCTTGGTCCAATATCCACTCAGCAACATCCCATAAGCATCAGGGAGGTCCATTACTTAGATATCAATGAACCATTGGATCTTTGGATTTGAGGTGATATGCATGTGAAAATTCATTAATTCACCAATCACTTTGACTCTTGATTTATCTAATTGAGTTACAACTCTATCAGATTTAATGGGAGTCAAACCTAATTCTTCACAAATACCCTTAGGCATAATATTTATAAATGCACCAGAATCTAACAAAAAATTATGCAGATTCTTACCAAAGATATTGACTATAAGTAGGAAATGAGGAACATCTCCCTTACTTTTGTGTATTATAACATTAGCATGTGCAAACTTTTGAGACTTACCAGGCTTCTTAGACAAATATTCCAACAATAGATCCCTTTATTCTATAATTTGTGTCAACTCATGCAAGGTTATGTTAGCTTTGATATTTTTCATGTCCTCTAATATGTTATATCTAGTCCTATTGGAATAATTAGATGCATCAGTATTATTCTTAGAATTACTTCCCTTAGGAGGCTCTAGATTGTTATTTGATGTAGCATCAAGAGGAGTCTCAAAGTTATTTGGAGGAGCCAAAGTGGTTAGTGGTTATTTTTTATCCTTATTTCTCAGAGGTTAAGTCTTTTTAAGAAATTGTTAAAAGCATGAATCTCATCAAGAATATTCTTAGGCTCATTGTCTTCTTGGAAAGGGAACTCAAATGTCTCTACCATGAGAGTTAAATTAGTGGATCTAGATGACCTTGAGGAACCAGATGTACCTACATCATAATACTTATTAGGGACAAATTCAAAAGTATCTAATTATTCTTGGAAGGCTTTAAAAGAATTACAAAATTCAACACAGTCTATTTTTCCATTCTTAGAAGTGCAATGAACTCTACAATAATTAGGCAAAATAACATCAGTTAGATTTATATCGGGTACATTATTGCTAGAAAATGGATCATTATTTTTGTTATTGTTGTAAATATAATTTTGAAATATATTAGTGGGCCTATTGAACCTTTGGAAGGATAAATTCCTACTAGAGCTCTCTCCAGTATTGCTTACTTGCTTTTGCAAGTGAAGGAAGTTAGTGCTAAGCTTTTGAACCATCTTGAGGATAGAATCACTCTCATTTTTTGGGACCTCAAAATTATAAAATTGAGTATTAAAATTGGTTATAAGAATTAAAGCTTTCTAATCTGGTGGATTAGATCCACTAGCAACATTGTTCAAAAATCCCAGGTTTTGAGTAGGATGTGCATGCCTTAAAGGTAGTTGGTTTAAGACTAGAAGTTGGTTCAGGGTAGGCATATTTTGGTAATAATTAAGAATAATATTTAGAATGGGTAAATGTGGATTGACATTAGGAATGGAGTATGCTAATTTTCCTTGGGGTTACATCTGGTCATTAATGATTACAACCTTGGCATAAACTAAAGCTAATGTATTCATGGGTCTAATAACTCTCTTTATAAACACATAAGTCATAGGATCCAAGGCATCCTTATAGATTTATAAGGATAAAGCCTCATCAGGTATGTAAGGAGCTTTGGTATTACTAAACATTTTCTAGAACCTAACATTGAAGGCTCTTATGGGTTCATTTGCATCCCTTTTCAGTATGGTGAATTGATGGTATAAGACACAAGGGCTAATGATTTTACCAAATTGGTCAATGAAAATAATGTTAAAATCAACTCAACTGTCAATGTAGTTTTTAAGAAGGTTTAGAAACCATTCATATGCAATATCTTTAAAAGTGAAAGAAAATAGTCTACATGATACATCTTCATGAGTCATATTCAATAATATTAAAGAAACTTTGAAACTCTTAATGTGTTCTTTAGTAGTTATAATACCACTAAGACTAAATGTTGGTAAATATTATTTAAGATTATGAGGAAGTTCATGTACCACACCTAAAACATTGATTGAAGAACCACATAACGAAGCCATACCTTGATAGGGATCAAACATAGGAGTAATTTGAATTGGTAAAGTTGGAAAAGACTTTGAAATCCTATGCTTACCTTTGTCTCTCCTACTTATATTATGAAATTATAATGAAATTAGAGGTTCTTTGGTCTTTAAACATGACCTTATCCTGATTCTAAGTAATTCCATCTTACAAGATTTGAATCCTATTTGAAATATGATGTGTCAGTCTTATCTTTGTAGGGGCCAATGATTAGACTTTCACATTAAGCAAATTTTGTAAATATTTATATAAAGGATGATGAGGATAATAATATTGAACTAATTTAGCTCAAATATGTATTCAAATATGTAAGTATGATTGATATTTACATGTTTAAGCTCAAATAAACTCAAATTAGCAAAGGATCTATCAACCTTTGATAAAAAAAACTATAACTAACCTGAAACCAGTTGAATTGATAAAGCTTAAGTTATCTTTACCATAATTAGGCATATACCTTCAAAGAATGTTAATCTTTGTCTAAAATAAGCACAAAGATGGGTTAAAGACCATAAAAATATTTACATAATTGAGCAAGGATTAACACAGTTATGCAAAGGTCACACCAATCTTTGAACAGAATTCACAAAAATGAGCAAATATACTTCAAATCTACAAAGATCTAACTAGGCCCTCCTTCTAGTGCCAGTGAAGCTCATCCCGTTGATGCCTAAATATGTATCAGAGGTGCCTATAGTGTTCAAGAACACTTTTCATTTTATAATTCTAAGAATTAAGTGCATGAGTTACAGGTTGTGATAATCTTATTATCTATTGATAAAATAGAGGCAAAACAAGTGGACTATTTTATAATATTTATAAAGTTTGGTGGTTGGGAGCCACTATGGCCAAATAGTTAATCTATGAAAAATATGAAGTATGCTATGCTAAGGACCATGAATTATGATCAAGAATTAATCTAAAGACTAATCTAAGATGGATATTTATGATGAAAATTAAGCTAGAGTGATTTGGCTAAAAAGGAGCAAAAAGAAGTGTAGGGCAGACAAAAAATGTTATTGATCTTCATTTCCAAACACTATGAAAAAGTTCAAATAACCTCCAGGCATGGACTTAACCAATGTATGACATGAAGTAGCATAAACTCAAATCCTATCACACATCAAGAAAATATCTAAGGATAATATGAATAAAAACCAAGTTCACTTTAAATATTTACCCCTACAAGAAACAACATTAGCCCAAATGTAAGAAAAGTAAGAAAATGAAATGAACCTAAGGTATTCCAATTAACCTAACTTTGACATAAGTTAAAATCTCTGCATTCAAATGTACACACTAGGAACTCACAAGAACCATTCAAATCTAGAAATCAGAACAAACAAGTGAGAGAGAATCTAGAATAACAAAAGACACAAGAAAATTTGGACAAACTTTGTAGAATTCCTTGATTATATTAATTGCTCAAAAGTTACAATTACATTTTGGCTCTAAGAACTCCCCACTTTTACAATTGACAATACTCCTTTCATAGAATGCAAGCATGTCAGTCAGTCATATCTAATTAACAATGTACAATTGTTAGGATAACTATCCTTTCTAAAAATGTTCTAGAATACACTAGACTTTTCTCAATGGATTATCTATAGGTAATGTGTTTTAAAATTTTCCCATGCCTTTACAAACAAAATATTCCATTTTTAAAATATACAATGCTTAGATATAGGAAGAATATTCCTAAGTCACTTAATCTAACTTTGAGAACCCTCTGTTGTAATTTGTCTCTCCAGTAGGATCTTCATTATGGAATGTTATTATTCAATTAGCTCAAGGTCAACATTTGGTTTCATAAATATCTCCTTCATTTGATCTTCTAAGTTCTTGTGAACTTTATCCACTCTATCTGATGCCTCCCTAATGCTTCCAACTTTACCGATTGTTCCTTTTGTAGTTAGAATCATATCCATGATCCTATCATTATTAGTAACAATCTTACCTATGCTTTGATGCCTTACCCCTTTCATAAACTAGGAAGCTCTTTCATTTAATCTCATCATCTATAATTAGACCAACTAGACCAAGTGTATTAGGGTCCTTGACTAAGTTTTCCATTAAATTCATTATCCTATCTTTAAGTTGCTTGAGGTCATTAGAGAGGTTTGATGTAAATGCTTTTAATCTTCTCATTAGTGGACTTTGGATTTAAATATCTTCACACAAGTGACCATTCATTTCTCCTCAGCTAAATTATGATGAATACATGGCTAAACTAGGGCTTATGTATGTGATTAAGGCCTTTTGAAGGTTTTAACAATGATTTAATGGTGTTTGTGAGCTTAAATCACAATTTTCATGTTTTAAATTTGTATTTAGAGTTGCCCATTTATACTTCTATCTCCCATAGGTCCATGAAATCCTTAGATTTACCATGTTTTGATTATGTGATATCATCATGGCATTATCATGTCACCTTCATGGCATCTTGCTCATCAATATTAAAAAATATGATCATTGCCTTTGAAAATTTAGATTTGATCTCAAACCATCAAATCCATTTGTATGAATCAATGCGATCTGTAGATCTTTGGATTATTTGGATCCAAATAGCTATCTTAAAATTAACATCTACGCACCCATCATTTGATGTCTATGTGAATGTCTTTGACGTTTACATGATCTTCAATTTTTAAACACCTCCTTGGGACTCTTTACTAAGCTTAATTTTGATGTCTAGATGCCTATCATTTGATGTCCACATGAACATCTCTGACATCCATGTGACTGTCAATCTTTGAACACATCCCCACGACTCTTTATTAAGCTTACCACTTGTCACTTTTGGGTTTGATTTACTTCATGTGTGTACCATGTGATGATCTCTCATTTTCTTGTAGCCTTGTTGAAAAGTATATACCCATCTTGTACCATTAGATCACTTCTATCTGGGCAAATGTGCTTTTTTAGATCATGATCTGAGGGGTGTACCACCATTGTCTATTTAATATATTTTCATTGAGATGGTGATAGTTATAACCTCCTCATTAGTTTTGGGCTCTGTTGAAGTGTTGACTCGACTCACACCTTTTGATCAATCTTGCTTGAGTGAATGCAGACCATTGTTCTTGGGGACCTACTCAGACTTTAACCTTTTGATCATGGCTTGAATTTTCAACTTGAATTACACATCATTGGATCTTCCCCATTTGATCAAATGTGCATCATCTGATAATGATCTATGGGGTTGAGTGAGATTGGTTCTTATGCCTAGTTTCCTATTTTGATCTCGTGCTATTACATTAACTTTGCATGAGTAAATGAGGTTTGTTGATCCTGTGGATAAACATAATGTTTAAGTCAGGGTTGGGAATATATATAAAGAACTAAGGATAAAAAGCTTAAGCTAAGTTCTAAACATAATGTTTTTATTTGTATTAATAAATAAGAATAAATCTTTAAGCTAAATCTTAAGCTAAGTTAGGTACATAATAAAAAGGACCTCACATAATAAAATTCATAGCATAAGGTCTTAGACTATGGTTTTTATTATATTAATAAATACGATAAACCTTAGGGTAAGGCTTTATGCTAAGATTTATAACAAAGGGACCATACGTTTATTTAAATCAAGATAAGATAAAGGGAGCAAAGGGGTCATGGGACATAAAAGAGATCAAGCATAAGATTTTTAGCCTAATGTTTTGTCGTGTTGAAAAAAATGACTAAGCCTTAGGATAAAAAATTAAACTAAATCCATGTCATGATAATTGTTCCTACGCAAATTTAAATAAAAGTTCCCACCAAATTTGAACTAAAATCAAAGGGTCTAAGATAGGGCAATTAGAACAAGGGTTTCAAAAAGCTTCAAAGGCTAGTAAAAGACCAAATTAACATTAAATCATGAAACCCAGACATAGTCTATTCAAGGTGGGATCCATTAAAATTTCAACCTGCAAAACATAGAGATTCAATGCATTAACAAATTTAGACAAGATTAAACCAAAATATTGAATAAATGTGCCAACCAAAATAGGTGTGGATGATCTTCAAATAAAGAATATGTGCAAACATGCTAGTGACACTTTGATCAAGTAAAATTTCAATTTAAAGGTATACATTTTTAGAATTTAACACAAGTTTCCCCATTTTTTGGAAATGGGGGTATGTTGACCTCAACACTGTAATAGGGCACAAACTTGGTTAAAATCACCAAAACATTATAATTTGGTTGTACATGTCATGTACATGTGCCAATTTGCATCTATGTATCCCTGATCGAGGAAATGTATTTTATGGAATTGTTATCTTCTCCTAATTCACTTCAAGTCAAATTATGACCAAGAAAAATTATTTTCTCGACCACTAAAATCCTCTAATTCAGATGCACACATCATGCACATGTGCCAATTCACATCTATACTATCCTAATTATAATTGACACCTTCCTCTAATTCAACTCTAGTCAAATTATGACTCAGTAAATTAACATTTTTGATTAAATTTGTGACCAATTTCTAAGAATTAAAAAATTACTAAGTAAAATCATTTAAGAAAAGCAAATTAGATTTATAGCTTAAGTGATAAATACATGAAAAGTTATTGAATATCTATTATTATAAATTTATAATTCAAAATATATGGGCCATGATGTCACCCATGACATCATCATAGAGGTGTTATCCATAAAACATTAATGGAGATAAATATCAAGATTAAGGATAGCCATGCCTTATTAATGTTCCATTCTTCCAAATATTGATGACAATCCCTCCAAAATTGAATGGATTTGTGACCTTCCATATTGATCTCAAGATGGAGGGCCACAATTTAGTTAGCTCATTTTGGAAAATATATAAATACCTCTAAGAATTAAACTCCTTTTAGTGTAGAATAACTATGCAAAATTATATCTAGAGAGCTTCATTCATCCTTTCAAAATTGATCAAATCAAGATCCAAAGACATTAGTGGAAGGATAAATGTATGGATATGTTTGTGCTATTATATTAACAAAGTTTTGGAGCACCAAATCTAGGTACCAATACATTTAATAGACTGATCTTAGAGGAAGGTCACTTAGGGAAGGCATTATCCATGTTTTCTTATCTAAGTTTATTGACTCCATTGATCCACACCCCTTGAAGGAGTATGCCTAACACACTAGTTATTTATGCTTTGTCATTTGTTTTATGTCTTAAACACATGAAATAATATGCTCTATAATCTTATTCTACATTTTGGCATGCACAATGAGACCAAAACCAAAAACATTCTTCTAGTTACTTCTTATCATCTTTTTTGTCAGTTTTTATTGCTAACTTTTGTTAAAATTAGATAAAAATTAAATATCTTTCATTCTTAGCCTGTTAACTATGGAATTATGAATTCATCTATTGTATATTCATGAGTTAAAAGCCAAAAAATATGAAATCAACTTAGGAAACTATGAAATCAACTTAGAAAACTATGAAATTATCCCTATTTTGGCCCTCAACTTCATATTTACAATTTTGAAGAGTATATCTATGAAATCAACACTGGTAATTTCAAATTTGTTTTATAGGTTTTACATTTTTTTGTCTCTACAAAATTATAAATTTGAAGAATCTACCTATGCAATCACCATCTGTATTTATAAAATTATTCTTCTATATTATATTTGTTCTCTATAGGTTTTCTAGAAATCACCAAATTGAAGAACATAACTATGGCATTGACAAATTCACAACTGTGAATTCATTAGAAAACTATGAAATTGAGTAGTAAAATCATGAAATTATTCTAAACTATTTTTGTGTTGTTTGCAGTTTCTTTTGTCAACTACAAAATCAAATCACACAAGTGTGAAGTCGATGAATTCATAACTACAAAACTAGTTGGTAAACTATGAAATCATCCTACTAAGTAGTGAAATCATTGAGGTGAGTTACTAAATCATCCATGTAACTATGAAATCATTCTTGTTAGATTTGTGCTTTTTATTTTTCTGTTTTTTATTAACTTGCAATTTTATAGTTTACACTTTAATTTGTAACTACAAAATCATTCCAAAGGGCACACTTTCATGGTTTTGAGTTAATTTATAGGTATCCTTCTTATCTAATCAAACACAAATGAATCCTCTAATGCTTATTATAGGGAATTAAGGAAAAGAGAAGCATTTTAACACATTAACATAATAATTTTACATTATCTTTGGGTACTTTAAAAAATTGTGCAAAGAAATTTATTTTCATTTTATAATTTCAAAGTTATAAACAAAGGACAAATTTCAATCACATTTCCTTAAGTG
The DNA here is from genome assembly GCA_037957365.1 of Torreya grandis. NCBI lineage: Eukaryota > Viridiplantae > Streptophyta > Pinopsida > Cupressales > Taxaceae > Torreya > Torreya grandis. Next base: position 64,325 of record JARHVA010008600.1, read on the forward strand.
TTTAAAATAAACAATCACTTCAATTTTTATTCTTCATTTTTTCAAAACACTTAGTTTCATTTAGTAAAGCTTCACGTGTGTTCTCTCCCCTTGTCCCCTTTAGGAAATTTAGGTGACCAAAAACACATTGTTTTACTTTTTTTGTTCAGTCAAACCCAAAGAAATGTCATGTATGCTCGGATGACTAAAAAATTACTAGTTCTTTTATTTTCTTTTTTGGAATATGAGCGGGATTTCATCACCTCCTCAAAAGTTATTTAGGTGGGCATAGACCTGGGGTTTCATCTCCTATCATTGTTTCAACCCTACTCTCTATTGTGGGATATAAATTAAGCATGTCATTAGGTTAAATAGTGGCTGAGTGGTTAGCCTGTTACGTTCAATAGATCCCCCAGTGATGTGATGGTTTAGACATTGGAATTCACTAAGTAATACACATATGAATTCATTATGTAAGGGATAAGACCCTTACAGAACAAGTGATAGTTTGGATCTAATTGATGTGAATTTTGTGCCCAAATGATTTTAGGCACTTTTAGACCATTTAGATGAATCCAAGTCAAAAATTTAGCTCAATCAACCCCTCTTGCTATAAATTATCCTACCAAATATTGAGTTGCTTTGGTGCTCTATGTCTCTTACCACATATCATTTATTGAAGATAGAGGGGGGATTAAAAAAAAATCTACCTACATGCACTCTTTATTTTTGGATTATCAATTAATTCCTTTTAAGACTATTGTATTGATGGAAGTTTTGGTGGATATTGTGCATACCTTGTGTCATTTTAGTGTAAGAACATGAATTTGGGTGATTATTCTTCTTTAATTTCATTATGAGTCTAAAATAATAATGTCACACAAATAAAAAAAGTCAAAAAGCCTCTCGAACCAAATTCAAAACCCATTTTCAAATACTCAATCTAAGGATAAATAGTTTCCATTTGAGTCTTGCCTATCACTTGGGCTTGAGTGTTTACTCTTTGTGTTTGGGTCACATCACTTAGATTATATTTTTATTTGATTTTATATTTTTACCTATTTAAAAGTATTGTTCCATATTTTACACCTTGACATCTATTTACACATTACAGTGTTACCTTATTTGCATTACCATTTGACACTTGGCCATTTTATGCAATGTCAAATCTATCATTTGAAATAATATCCTTTGTCTCATTTGGTAACATTATGCTATCCATTTTGTTTTAAAATTTGAACCTAGGTCTTATTTCATTAACCTATGCCCTAAGTTCTTAGACTATTCAAATTTATTTCCTATTATTTGTAGTCACACTACCCATTTTCTTATAAAGTTTGAACTTAGATTTTCTTGTATCACCATATGCTTTGAGTTCTTGGATCATTCAACCTTAATTTTATTCTATGATTGAGACCAAATAGAGTCTCATTTTCCATTTTATATGTTACTAACACACTTTGGACTTAGGTTCCTTGTGTTAGGCTGCACTCTAAGTTCTAAGATTATTTTACCTTTTTCTAGTTTGTTATTTTTTGACCTACCAAGGTCAAGCATTCCAAAGAATTTTCTTCTTCTAATTCTATGATGATACATTGTCCAAGATTATTCTAAAGTTTTTAAGAACCATTTTATAGTTTTTTCAAAATCCAAATTGAACCAAAGCTACGTTTGAAACATTAGTAAAAAATTAGGTACTATTCCAAGGCTTATGGTCCTAGTTATGAGGAGGAAAACTTTTATGATGGAGAAGAGCATTCAATTATATACAAAGAAATTTTTCCCATTGTGAGATCAAACCAAGGTCTATACATTTATAATCAACCACTTGAAGACCAATATGAGGCTCTATTAAGATTGACAGAATCAAGAGCTAGACTTCCTTCAATTGTTTTAAAAGAGCAATTACATATCCTAATTAAAATAGAAGAGAAACAATATGAACCAATTATTGAACAAGAAAAACCTTGCACTCAAGTGAACCATTGATTATTATAGAAAAGGGAAGGGCCCATTAGTGGATTCATCCCAAATGGGTCATATTATTACATCTATGATATAAAAAATTAGTCAATGCTATGTAGATCAACTTGTGACTATCTTAACTAATTATTTAGCTACAACCTCATTTAAAAGTACCATGACTATAGAGAAAAACAAGTTACTTGAATAAATGCAATAAGACAAAAATAACCCTACCCATGAGGTATATCCTTTAGTTCCTCTCAAACAAGTTATGCCAATAAATGATTTTCAGTAAGTCCCACTTGATACACAACATAAATTATTTAACCATCAGTAAACCATTTCCAATGCATGATATGTATCTTATACTTCTTAACAAATACCAAATCATTCCCAATAATAAGCCATTAATAATACACCACCCCAACAAGTGATGGATAATTCACATAATGTAATACCAAGTTATTCTAATTCATGACAATAATGAGTTTTGATTATGATCTAAAAAAAATAACATATTTTAATAAACTAACACCAAGTTCCTCAAAATTAGTAGAATCCCTATATCTTGTAGCAACAAATTCCTCATAATCAATATCAGATACCTAGGGATCAATAACAAAACCTTTTGAATCAATAATGTCATACCTATTCCTATGAGCCTAAAAACCAATAACAAATGTTGAAACAAGCACAAAACTTAGGACATAGGGTACATATTCCAAACAAGACCATGTAGGGAGGATCCATTCCTACCCACATCAACTCCAACCAAACCTATCAATCTATTAATAACAAACATAACTATCTCCTTACACTTCAAACCACTCTAAATATATAAAGGTGGAACACAATGAAAGAGGTAGTATCAAGGCTTCAAATAGGTAAATATACCAAAAAGTACAAGTTTGACAAGATATGCCCTTATTCATTTGATGTGAGCATCCTTCAATTACCCTTCTTTCCTCATTTTTTGGTACCCAAATTTGATAAATATAAAGGGAGGAGTGATCCTAGAGAGAATATACAAGCATTATTTTTTGCATGCCAAGAGGTAGCCCATAATAGTGTGTATTTTGTGTGTTTGTTTCCACGTAGCTTGGGTGGACAAGCCTTACAGTGGCTTCTCAAATTGCCTAAAGGATATGTAATGACTTTCAATGATTCATCAAAAAAATTTATTAACCAATTTCCTTACAACATTGAACATGAGATGATGGTGGTTGACTTATGAAAATACAAATAGATGGATGGATAAAGCTTCACATACTATCTATAATAGTGGAGAGCACTAACTATTTACTTCCAATATATTCTGCCAGATAGACAACTAGATGATATATTTACACATAACTTACACACTGAGGTTGTTCATAATTTGAGACTCACTTGTGCCAACACATTGAAAGAGATCATCGACAAGGGCATATAAATTGAGAAGGCACTTATTGCTAAAGGCTTAGTTAAAATATATTCCCAAGTTCAAACATCAAATCAAGCCCAAGCACCTATTTGACCAATATCATTGAGAAGCCTAAGGCCTTTATCAAGAACAAGAACATGGTAGGTAATGGGGTTGCTAAATCACAACATGTGCAAATAGTACAAACACCATCTATTCAAAATACACCAACAAATCCACTATTCACACTATAAAGAGCTCCAACACATAGATAATTTCCTAGATGTAGGCCATTTAATGACATATGGGAGCCCATTAAGTTAGTGTTCAAGAAATTAGTTGCTACCAATATGCTTATTTAGCCTATGCTAAAACCCTTTACCAAAGATTAGCCCAAAATTGATTAGTATAATAGAGATGAATTCTATGATTTCCATCATATTGTTGGCCATGTAGCTTATAGGTGCACGTAATTAAGACATATTATTGAAAACTTGCTAGAGAATGAAGAGATTGAGATGGACCATAAACCTCCTACTAACACCAATCAAAACATGGGTATCTATAAATATCCCTTTCCTAAACATGAAAACTAATAATAGAGGAGGAATCAAAACCAAGGCCAAGAGTGCAATCAACAATATAATCAGGGTTAAAATCAAAATCAAAATCAAAATCTAAATAATAACTATAATCAGGATCACGATACCCAAACAAATCAAATTGAGTAATATGTCATGATTATGATTATAACAACATCATAAAGTGTATTAATAGTAATTACATCACTGCCATTAAGATCAAGTCCTGTGTGCCATCCAACATTGATCAAAATATTGGTCTCTCTATTTTAGGATCACCATGTTCTATTTTAAGTAATTTTGCACTGGGTTCTAACACTTCACTTGCACCTCAATTATTATGGGTTACATTTCATGAAACTCCTCATTTATCTAATTATAATAACTCCCTCTGACTTGAAATGTGTAGTCACAACTAGATGACTAAAAGTTATCCTCCATGGCCCTTTACCTTCTTCCAACACTAATTCGAAGCTAATCATTGTATTGATTAAGATCGATACTAAACCAAAAACTACACTAATTAAGACCAATAATAAACCAAGCATTGTACCAACTAATACCAAACCTAATAATCACATTGTCAAGAAGCTATATAGTATCAGTGAAAAACTAAGCAAAACATTTGTGTATACACATAATATTTTCAACTTTTACTAAATATTGATGCTTTACATCTTGAAAGAACCCATCAAGACTCAATCTCTCTAAGTGTATGCCCTAAGGGGTGCATCGAGAAAGGGGTGGGCATACCTTTCGTGCTTCATAGGATTATTATCCTTTATTGCCACATTATTACCAATCCAACCACCTCCCAAAACCATTCCCTAAGTTATTTCTCCTCCCTTGAACAGTCTAGTATTTTTCCTCTTTAGATCCTCCTTTTCTTATCTTAAACCCATTTTAGTCAGTCAGATGTACTAGGTCAATTGGGTCAACCCATTACAATTTAGGGGTATATTTCACTTTCTTAGCTTGTTAGCCTTTCAACCGACCTAGCTCAGACCTAGTGAATTATCCTTGAAAACACACTAGGTCGACTAGGTCAACCTTGTACAACCGATGTTTCTAAATTAATTTAGGGAAATATCCACTTATAAATACAAGATCATTTTGGTCATTATTTCATAAGTACAATCATGAGTTATTATTCGCTCATGCTTCTTCACAATCTATTCTTCCACCGTTCTACTGGAGGAGACTTAGCTTAGGTTTCTTATTTGGAGAATCTATTCTCGTGGATAAGTCTTGGATACTTTGGATTTTTTTAGTGATCCTTACAAACCACAACAACCTCTTGTGAATCCCCTTTAGCCAAGGGAAAGATTAAGTCTCAACGTGTTCACATTCAGGTAAGTATATTCTAACTTTGTTCTCCTCGCTTTTAGTAGATATAAGTAGCATAAGTATTGGCTAAAATAATACTATATTTAATATTTCATGTATTAGGGTGTTACTCATACATACTTTAATTGAGGTTCCCTATACATATTTTTCATATTTTTTCTAACCCCCACTTTCTACCATAAGCTTTGGTGTGCACTAGATTAGATTTACTTTCTTGTTATTAGAATAAGTGAATGTTTTAAACCTTAGGAATCCATTAGGGTTGTGAGATTGTGTTAGATTTTAGGATTTGGAACCCTTCCTACCATGATATGTTATGATAAGTGATCCCCTAATCAGGTCTAGTGGATCCCATATTGGTCATGCTCTTGCTTAATAAGTGTATTCCCAATCAGAAGTGTAGGTATGCTTTATCTTCTTCGAGCCATGATTGATTTATAGACATGATGCAATTTTTATTGCATACATTCTGGTGAACTTGATGTGAAACTAACCCTTTTAGGATTTATTTCACTTATTTTCATTCTTTTAGTCATTATTTCTATCATATTTTTATCATATTAGATTGATTCTATCGACCCAATTTTTTGACTTTAATGCACAAGTTTCTAGGAACATGAAACTAGATCAACCCAGTCGACCCAGTATAGGCTTATAGCCTTTCAACATCTAGTTCAACCTACTAGGTCAACCCAGTTGACCTTGTACATTTTTATCACTTTATAGTAGGTTCCTACATAGCTTGATTGATCCTATCGACTCAATTTACAAGTTTCTCAAGCATACTCCAAGGTTCTTGATCAACAATCTTATTTCATTGCATCTCTAATCTACCAAGGTTCCTTTCTACCTCTTTGTCTATTTTTTTTTCTATCTTTAATTTCATAGTTTGTAGTCTTTAAAATATCCCTTGCACAGTCAATTGGATCAACACGGCTGACTCAGTTCTATGTTTTTTGTGCTATATGAAATAAATAGGTTGACCCTGGCCAACCTTGTACATTTTTAGACCTTGTTTCCATAGTATAGGTTCAACCCTATCAACCCTATTCTATATTTTGTGCATATAGCATCAACACTATACTTTCAAATTAGAATTAACCTCATATCTACTAGTAATTAACTCAAATATTTCTTTTCCTATTGCTTACATGATTAGAATAACTCACATAGTTTAATTTAGGGATTTTTAATTAATCTCTTAGTTTCACTATTTCTATTTTATGTACAAATGACCAAATCACAAAAACATAAACAAGCACTTTAAAATTTTGTCTACCCAAAACCAACCTACTTGGATTTCATCACCAAGGGGGAAGCCAACTTGATACTATGGTCAAGTATAAAGCATGGTTAATCATATATGATGGATAAGCACTCAACACCCTTATCATTATGGTCTATGAAGTGAGGGGGTAGGCCCTAATACCAAACCTGTATCATTGCCACTACAGTCCCTTTTAACCTAAACTACCTGAAACCATCCTTAGATTATTATATACTACCTTGCTTATAGCCAACTTCCAATCACATTAAAAAACATTTATTAATAATATAAATAAAACATTCAGGTTGACCAATTAGTTAGCTCTTTACTTTTCAAGTTGATTGCGTGTTATTTTCTCAATTGTGTGTACAAAAACTTGCATTAATCAACATTAGTGCAAGGTTTTATTTTGTGTACCTTAATTGGATTAGCTAGCATTGGTTCAAATGATTGTTTATTTCCTTTCAGCTCTTACTTTCCTAGATTATCTACAAAAATTATCTTCTTTTAATTCAAAACTTTTTATCAACCTTCTCTTCTTCCCTATCTACTGTACTAGGTTGACCCAATTAACCTTGTAACTTTTTCAACCCCTATCCACCATATTGGATCAACCCAGTCGACCCTGTATAGTTTGTAGAGTCTTTTTACCTCTTTTTATACCTCTATTTTTTGTATTAGACCAACCTTGTTGACCCTATGTAGTTTGTAGAGTCTTTTTACCGCTTTTTATACCTCTATTTTTTGTATTAGACCAACCTTGTTGACCCTATGTAGTTTGTAGGCATTGTTTTCTATGCTAGGTTGACCCAATCGACCCTATACTATTTCTTTATTTCCTTGTTTATCAATCTAGTTTCCTATTTATCCAATTTTGCATTTTGTTCATATCTCTTCATTTAGAATGAAGTCTCCTATCATAATATTCTTGGATAGATTTAATCCATTTGAATACTATATGTGATGTTCATTTATCCCTCTCTTTTCCTCCCAAGAGGATCATCACTCTTGGGGCACCTCTTCTCCTCCTTCATCCATGAATTATAATATGGTGTAAATAACACCTCAAGATGAAGTTGATAGATCTAATCTTGTCCTTATCAAGAAAATTCTCAAAATATTCAAACTAATGTGGGAGTGATTGACACAAGTTTACTTAACAATCCCACTAGTAATCCTTCTTCTTCCAATCCTCTCCCTAATACCAATTTGGGGAATGATCCTAAAAACACCAACCCACCTCCTGATACAACTCAAATTTTAGCCCAAGTTATCCAAAAAATGAACATTATGCAAAATTATAACACCCATCAAATGATGAAACTTCAACAACAATTAATTAATGTAGATAATCAACCTCCAACTATTAATCCTCAAGCTAATCCTAATTATATTCCTCCACCCCTTAGGGATACCTTAGGTAATGTTATTCCTCAACCCATAATGAATTACAAGATGCATAAAACCATTAAAAATGAGCCTTTATCTCCCTTCAATATTTATATTAATATTGGTAACATATCTCCAACTATGAAATATGATGGGACTAAAGATCCTATTTCATTTCTTAAAGCCTTTTAAAACCTTTACAAAGAGTGGATCCAAACTAATACCTTTGGCGCTACTAAACTCTTAGTCAAAAATTTCACTAGTGATGTATTAGAATGGTATAATAAACTTCCCCAACATTATATTTGGTAACTTGAAGAATTGGTTAATCCTTTTGTTAAAGAGTTTCAACATAATGATTTTCTCAAAAATTGTCTTAGCCATTTCATCAATTCTAATCAATCTCCCACTAAATCAGCTCATTATTTTATGAAAAGATGGAAATGTTTAGCTCATAAATCTAACCATAACAAGATTGATGATAATCTATTCAAACTCTTTATCACTACTTTGACTCCCACTCTCCAATATAAGGTTTGAACATTTGCTCCTTAAATAGTTAATGAAACTCTTGATCAAGCTAAATGTCAAGACTTTCTTATGAAGTAATTCAAACATAATCATAAAATCCTTAAGGGATATTTCAAACATCTAATTCTCTCACTAGTAATTCTCTACAAATAAAATAAGGAGTTGCCAAAATTGATCTTCCTTCATCTTCCCATACACCTCTTTCGGTTTAAAAAATGAAATAATTTTTACCTCCCTCGAATCCTTTCATCTATCCCAATGCTCCTCCTAAGTGGTATGATCCTAATCTATTTTATTGGTTCCATGCTAACATTGGGCATTATCATGAATCTTGTAGAGGGTTCAATAAATTTGTTGTCTCCTATATGCTTGGTGATTAATTCAATCACAAAGCTATGATCAATCATCATCGTCAAGAATACACTGCTACTTCTCAAAAATGATAAACTTTTAAATATTCTATCTATAATAACCAAAAATCCTCTTCAAATAATCAATTGACTTCTAAGGATATTTGTGCCAATGAAACCGATTATGACCAATATTATAAAAACTTTCAATATGTCAACACTGCCAAGGTCAATTTCCGTCATAAACTAGCTCACAAAGATCCCATTACCAAGTCAAAAAATCCATCTTTAGAAGAATAAATTATTAAATATACCATCACCATTAATTTTGATTTAGAAGCACCTGAGGAACAACTCCTTCCTTTTGATCCTCCAAACACATATATTATTCCAAAGTCTAATTTACCTTCTAAACCTCGTGCTGGTTCTTCTAGATCTCATTGAATTTTTTTTGAAGAACTCAACTCTATGCCTTTCAAGATTCCTCTTATGGAGTTGGTTCGCACTTCACCCTATCATCATAAATTACTTATGCAACAATTTCAAGAGATTGAAGATCCATCCTACATAGATGAAGAACCACCTTCTATTGAATCTCAACCTACCAATGTCAATACCATTGAAACCTCGTGTCCCTCTTCCAAGTCCTCTATTGAATTTATTTAAGAGGACATGATCAATAATTAAATTCTTTTTTATGATGATAATCTACTACTTTTTATTAAGGTAGCCATTAATACCACTCTTATTCAAAAAGTTCTAGTTTATTAAGGTTATGGTATTAATATCACATCCTTATGGAATATACAACTTGGTTATAACAAGGATTATCTTAAATAAACTCATCTTACTTGTCATGGTTTTGACAAGAGTAATCAAAATCCACTTGGTTATATTTAGATTTCATTAACCATAGGACCTAAGATTGTTTGAACCAAGCTTATGGTCCTTGATCTTCTTTTATCTTATAACATGTTCCTTGGTCATCCATGGACTCATCGAATGAGGGCCATTACTTCTTCTGGTAGTCAATGTATTAAATTCTTACATAATGGAAAATGGTATAATCATGAAGCTGACCCCAATCCATGGAATATCCAAATACCTAATCCTAAATCATGATATCATGTTCCTATGATTCCTAAGATTAACAGTGCTCCTTTACCCAAGTTCATCAACATGAATCATGATTTACAAGTTACTCTTATATATTCTAATGATGATGAGTCCAATTACTTGCAACATACTTGTAATACTACCAAGTTACCTCCCTAAATTTCATAATGGCTTCCTCCTTCTCTCTTACCAAGAGACCAAACTATTCCTCTCATGGATGAGATTACCAACTTTTCCCATCCATGCAATGCTCAAGAGCCTTCTCTACTAGAAGATGACTTCATTTTAAATTATTTTGGAGTGGCTAAATTATTTCAAGATCTTGTCATCATGTCTCCTTGTACATTCAATAATATCAACATTTCATCTTTTTAAATTCCCTCTGATTCTCAAGCATGTATGATTTCTCTAACATAGGATGACAACTATATCATTTCCCAAGCTCAATCTAGAGACTTGGATGTATAGAATTATCAAAAAATTTAGCCCAAATTCATGGTTTTAATTAAGATTTACATACCATTTCTATGGATCATACCTTAGATAATGTGGGTCATGTGCCTCCTTTCAATCCTTCACTTATTGATACTACTTGGGTGGTAGAGCAAACTATGCCTTCTAAATCTCTAAAATTTCCTACACCTTTGGATCCTATCATTCCATCAGATCCTTTTCCCATCACGAAATCCACCAACACTCCAATTTATTCTACTCCATCTACTTCTACTCCCAAAATTAAAATTGATGCTAAGGCCATCGATATTCATTAGATACACTCTGAGTCTGATTGCCATAGCAATAAAATTTTAGGTCTTGAAGTAGATGTTGAGTATTATGGTCCTCTTCTTAATTTACCTAGTGATGAAGCTATCCTTGAGTTACTTTATGCCCAAGAACCTCAACTTCCTTGGCAACATCATAAACTTGGAAATTTTAGGACTAAAACTCTTTGCTTCAACAACTTCATTGCTAGTGTTGATCCTAAAACAAATCCAATTTATACCTTACCCAATGTACCATACCAATTTCAAGATGGTAATCCCATGATTATTAAAGAAACCACTTGCATCATATAGGGTACACCATCTTTTCCTTGACTGATTATAGGTTTTTGAGAGTTTTCACCTATTGAACATGATAATTTTAGCTTATTCTTTGACAAATATCATGAGGCTTTTGCTTGGTCCTATGAAAACATGCCTAATATTGACCCTAGCTTTATGGTGCATAATATCATTACTTATCTTGATTCCAAGCCTATGCATCAGAAACAAAGAAAATTTCCTCCTGAAGTTTAAAATTTATGTCATAAGGAAATCATCAAATTATTTGATGCTAAATTTATTAAATTAGTGGATTATTTTGAATGGGTTTCTAGCATTGTCCCTATTTGAAAGAAGGTCACTATGGTCATTCACATTTGTATTAATTTATACAATCTTAATCTTAATTATCGCAAGGATAACTTACCCTTACCTTACATATATGCCATTGTTGATTCCACTACTGGTTACGAAATGTTATCTCTTATGAATGGTTTCTCTAGATATAATTATATTCATATCACCCCTAAGGACCAACATAAGACTACTTTTACCATGGAATGGGGAACCTATTACTATGTCAAAATGCCCTTCAACCTCAAATATGTTGGAGCCACTTACCAATGAGTAATGACTCACATTTTTCATGATCTCATTTACAAAGTTGTTAAAACCTATATGGATGATCTTATTACTAAATCTAAACATCATAAGAATCATCTTTATGATCTCGTTATCATCTTTGACCACCTTCTTAAATATAAAGTTACACTTAATCCTTAAAAATGTGTTTTTGGAGCCACATCTATAAATTTTTTTGGATTCTTAATCTCTCTCTGTGGCCTTGATGTTGACCCCACCAAAATTAGTGCTATCATCAACATGCCCATTACTCATTCTATTTCTAACATTCATACTTATTTAGGCAAGCTTTGAGAAATTAGGTGATTTGTCCCTAAAATTACATATCAAATTCACTTCATTAATTCCCTTCTCAAGAAATATACTACTTGAGAATGGAGAGATCCATCAAAAATCCTTTGATAACATGATAGAGTCATTGCTTTATCCACCTACACTTCATCCTCCTTCCAAAGATAAACCTTTATTCTATATAATTCTTCCACACCTATTTTAGTTGGGGAAATGTTTACCCAACAAGATGATATGGGAAGAGAGTATGCTATCTATTATATTGGCCGAGGCCTCATCGATTATGAAACATGTTAGACCAAAATTGAGCATGATTGCCTCACTATATATTTTACAACTAAAAAGCTTCACCACTATATGCTTTACCAAACTACTTATGTCATTGTTCATTCAGACCACCTTCATCATTTATTCTCCAAAGCATTTCTTCCTAGAGATAGAATTGGTAAATGGATGGTCTTATGGAATTTGATCTCTACATCATCACTCAAAAATTTATCAAAGGGCAAGTCATAGCTAATCAACTTACCTTAGCTCCCATTCCAACCACTTCTTCTCTTCAAGATAAACTTACAGATGATAATATATTTTACATTTAAGGTCTTAATCAAGATATCTCTCTCAAAGATTATTTTCATAGCTTTACCACCGATATTGAAGCCAATCAACTTGATGAATCTTCCACTCCCTCTGGTACTACTAAACCAAAAGTATTTATTGAGGAGATCCCTAAAATTAATGTTAAATTGAATGAGGATACTTGAACCCTTCACTTTAATGGTTCTAAATGCCTTAAAGGAGTTGGGGTAGGTTACATCCTCATGAGTCCTCTTAGTAAAATCATTCTTTTAGCTTTCTGCTTCACCTTTGATGTCACCAATAATATGGTTGAATACGAAGCTCTTATCTTACGCATGAGAGCTAATCTCAATTTAGATATTCAATACCTTCATGATTTATGTGATTCTCAACTTATTTTTCATCAAGTTAGTGGTGATTATCAATGTAAAAGTGAGAACTTCACTACCTATCATCAAATGAAAACCATTCTTTCTAAGGATTTTATCTCTTTTACTATTGATCCTATTCATAGAGATCAAAATTCCATTGTTGAATCTCTTGCCTCTTCAGCTTCTCTATTTCATCCACATCAAGTTCTTTCTAATCCTTCTTTTCTTATACAAACAAGAAAATCTCCATCTTCAACTCAATCACTAGATTTGCTTATCTATCATATTGGGGATGTTACCATTAGACAAATCCCATGGTACCAATACATTTAATTATTATAACATCAAACTTATCCTCCTAATTTAGACTCTCGTGAAAGGACACACATTCATAAAGAAGCTTTCAAATATGTATTTTGACACAAAATCCTTTACTATCACAATGCTGAAGGTAATTTAATTCATTATGTTATGCAAGATGAGGTACCTCCTCTTTTTTAAAAAACATATGGAGGCATTTATGGTGGTCACTATAGAAGACATGCTACAACCTATAAATTCTTATGTATGGGTTACTTTTGGCCTACTCTCAACAAGGATGCAATCAAATATGCTAAAAAGTGTAATATTTGTTAGATTCATGATGATCTAATCCATTCACCTCCTTTTGAGCTTCACACTATCAAATCTCCTTGGCCATTTTTCACATGGGGATTTGATATCATTGGTAAACTTCCTCACTCCAAAGATGGGCATGTCTTCATCATCATTGATACCAAATATTTTACCAAGTGGGTAGAAACCATGCCCCTCATTAACATCACTAGTTATACCATTTCAAAATTTATTTTTTAGCCAAATTATTTTCTACTTTGGCATTCCCCATAGCATCATTTCAAATAATGGTGGTAATTTCAAAAACAAACATGTTAAACTACTTTGTAATGATATTTAAATAATGGTGGTAATTTCAAATAATGGTGGTAATTTCAAAAACAACAAAAAAATTCTCTAAAAGACAATTCATTAAACCTACATAGATTGGCATATTCATCTTTACCCTACACTTTGGGCCTATTGGACTAACATATGTACTACCACTAGGGTAACTCCATTTTCACTAGTCTATGGTTTTGAGTCAGTTCTTCCTTTAGAATTTAAGCTTCCCTCTATTCGTATATCTCTTTATGGAATTATTACTGATGAAAAATTATGTGAAACATATCTTCATGCCCTTGATCTTCTTGATGAACGTCATCTTTTTGCCTTACAACATAACCACCAATACAAGGCTCGCATTACCAGATAACATAACAAACATGTTAAAATTTGTACTTTTAATGTTGGTGATCTTGTACTTAAATTAGACTACACACATGCCAAAAAAGGTAAATACACCCAAAAAATGGTGGGTCCCATATTTAATTAAAGACATTCTTGGTCCAATTACCTACCACCTTTAAACCAATGATGACCATGTTTTCAAAGAGCCCACCAATGCTCAATTCCTTAAAAAGTACTTTGCCTAAACATTTCATTCTTATCTTACTTTCTATCTACATCTATCTAACACTTTTTATAGGTTACTTAAGCACAGGTCTCTCCCTCTGTATAAAGTTCCTTCCTTTCACAAACCTTTAGTCCTTCCTTTTGGTCTTTTACCATAGTATTTTTTATCTTCTTGTATTTTCTCTTATTTTTCACGCCCCTTGGGTTTTTTTTTTGTGAGTTACTTTGTAATACCACAGTTAGGACCTGACATTCCTCACAAAACCACCATATTTTACTTATTTCTCATATACTTTTTACTTGCCAATGTTGTTTTGGCATCCCTTGGGTTTTTATTTTGTGAGTTGCTTTGTAAGACCATGGATAAGACCTGACATCCCTCACAAAATTACCATCTTTTTTCTCATCTCTTTCACTTTATTTTTCATCTTATTTATTGGCACCCCTTGGGTTTATCTTTTATGAAGTTGTAGTGTAATACCATAAATAGGACCTGACCCTCCTCATAAAATTACCACTTTTCATGTTCTTGATCCTTGTTCCGAACTTTAGCTTTTACTTCTTTTGCTAGATGGAATTTGCAAAATAATTTATGTTAGCATGTTTTCCTTCATTTCCCTCACTCTTATGATAAGGAATCACACTTTACTATCATTGTATCCCTTTTTTCCCTTTGCCACATTTTTTTTTATGATTTGAAGTAATTCAAATTGTTCCATGTGTCATTCCTCTTAGTTTTCCCTTCTTCATCTCCATATTGGATAAAACAAGGTCAAAGTCAAGATAACACTTTTATTTCACCTAGATTTATGAGACTCTTAGACCCCATGCTATTTGAAGTTTCTCTCTCTTAACAACCTTATCCCAAGTATTTAAATGAAAGTTGTCTTTAACACCCATGTTTGGTTTTCCAAATCTGTATGGAGGAGGAATATTAAAAAAGCCATCAAAAAAGTTAAAAGACAAATCATTTTAAATAAAAGGTAGTGATATATAAAAGGCAACATATAAAATATTAAAAGTAAAAATCACACCAAAAGACATGATTTCAAGCACATCTCCTATCTTTAATCAAATCTCAAACTCCATAGTTGGCCTCACATAGAGCCGAGGTCCTTTGGGGTATAGTAGGATAGTAGATTAGAATAGGGGATTTCAAAAAATCTCTATGATACTACCTAATTTTTCATGTAAGTACCTAATATTCATGATAGACTGACAACTTTGTAAGGGGTCCTAATGAATAGGGAACACATCATGGGGAGGTAGGTATATTTTAATTTTCATGCATATAGCATTCATGAGATGATCTATATACTCTATTTGTTGACCTAAGACATGTGTCACTAAAAGAAGTTCTTCAAAGTCCTTAAGGTTAAAAGTCCTCTTGTTTTGATAAACCTAATTTGAGCATCTTGGCTTTGATAATGAGTTCCTCTACCTTGGTTTTTCCTTAATTCTCCCCTCCACCCATTTCATTTCCCTTCTTGATAGAAAAATTGTGATTCCAAATATATTTTCCCTTATTATTTATTCCTTCTTTTTCACCTCTTTAAAACATACTAGCACTACTTTGTTTTAGTTTTATCTATCCTTCAATCAAAATAACATGTTTGAGCAACTACAAATTTTTATTTCTTTTTCACCATGATTTTACATGTCTACACTTACTTTATTTTCATTTTACCAGTTGTCATTATTTTACTATCCTACTATTATGGACACCTGAGTTTGTACTTTTTTCCATTGTTGAGTGAGGTTAGCTTGTTACTTATCACTCATCAATGTTGTTTTCCCTTTTTATGCACCTTTTTTTCCATTGTTGAGTGAGATGTGGATTGTTAATACTCACTCATCAATGTTGTTTTACCATTTTGTTAAGTATTTTACCATTTATTTGTTTTTTTTACCATCTTATTTGACATGTATCCTTGGTTTGACTTGGTGAATTTGCCTTTCTTACTTCAGGATAGCTTGTTTGATTTTTTTGGTCTTTAGTAGCCTTGGCTTTTCAGTTACCTGATTTAATATTATCATTTGACTTGGTCATTTGGTCTAACATAGAGCCTATCACCCTAGCTTGAAAAATTTCCCAAGTACATGTTATCCTCATAGCACCAGTTATCTTGGCTTTTATTACATTTATTTGTTTTTGCTCTTTAGTTTTGTATTCTTGGGTTTGTCGAAAGTAGTCTCTGTTCCCTACACAATCAAAACTAACAACATGGTAGAAAACCATCCCATAATAAAGGTAAGTCAAGGTATGCATCACATTTAATTTTTAGATCTATTTTCTTTTTAGTCATTTACTTTTAGTTATTTTTGCTTTAAAATACTACAATTTTTTTTAGCATCAACATTATGTGTTAGTATGTTATTTCTCAAAGCACCATCCCCTATTACACTTTAGTGACACATGATGAGATTCGAGTGGGGCATATATATACACATAATATTTTCAACTTTTACCAAATAATGTTACTTTACATCTTGCATAAACTCATTGAGATTCAATATCTTTGAGTGCATGCCCTAGGGGTGCACTGGGAAAGTGGTGGGTAGACCTTTGGTTCTTTGTAAGATTTTTGTCCCTCATTTATATATTATTACCAATCTAACCAGCATGAAAAACCATTTCCTAAGCTATTTACCCTCATTTGAACACTCTTCCAATCTTTTTCCTCTTTCCATCCTCCTTTTGTTGTCTTAAATACATTTTGGTCAGTCAGTTGTACTAGGTTGACTGGGTTGATCCAATATAGTTTAGGGGTATTTTTCACTTTCTTATCTTGTTAGCCTTTCGGCTGACCTAATTCAGACCTAGTGAATTATCTTTGAAAACACACTGTGTCGATTGGGTCAACCCTATACAACTAACATTTTTTTAAGTATTTAGGGAAAGATCCTCCTATAAATACAAGATCATTTTGGTCATTATTTCATATGTACAATCAAGAGTTATTATTCACTCTCACTTTTTCACAATCTACACTTTCACCATTCTACTTGAGGAGACTTAGCTTAGGTTTTTTATTTGGAGAATCTAGTCTTGTGGATAAGTCTTGGATACTTTGGCCTTTCTTAGTGATCCTTACAAACTATAACAACCTCTTGCAAAGCCTCTTTACCCAAGGGAGAGATTGAATCTTGATAGTTTCACATTTAGGTAACTATATTGTAAATTTGTTCTCCTCGCTTTTAGTAGATATAATTATCATAAGTATTGGCCTGAATAATACTATCTTTCATATTTCATGTATTAGGGTGTTACTC
Organism: Torreya grandis; assembly: GCA_037957365.1. Classification (NCBI taxonomy): domain Eukaryota; kingdom Viridiplantae; phylum Streptophyta; class Pinopsida; order Cupressales; family Taxaceae; genus Torreya; species Torreya grandis. The sequence continues at coordinate 81,960 of JARHVA010008600.1, forward strand.
ATACATACTTTAATTGAGGTTCCCTATACATATTTATTATTTTATTTATATTCCCCACTTTATGCCACAAGCTTTGGTGTGCACTAGATTATATTTACTTTCTTGTTATTATAATAAGTGAATGTTTTAAACCTTATGATTCCATTAGGGTTGTGAAATTGTGTTAGACTATAGGATTTGGAATCCTTCTTAGCATCATATGTTGTGATACATGATCTCCTAATTGGGTCTAATGGATCCCCATATTGGTCATGCTCTTGATTAACAAGTTTATTGCCAATTAGAAGTGTAGGTATGCTCTATATTCTCTAAGCTATGGTTGATTTATAGGCATGATGCATTTTTGATTGCATATAATTTTCACAGAGCTCTATTTTAGATCTCTTGAGTACATCTAACGTTCACAAGATCATATTGAATGATTTAGTTTAACAATTCACTATGACTGATGACATTAATCCTTACCAATTCTAAGTGATTGTGGGACATTTGTCTCCAGGATAGTATCTTACCTTTTACCAACATGATATGTCATCCCTTAGTCCCCTACATAGTAATAACATGTACATTGAAGCCATTATTTACTATCATAAAATCAAATAGGTTCTTATAGATAATGGCATTGAATTAAATAAAACATCATTAAAATTGGTCTAAATATTAGGATATATGGTGGAATATATGAAATTAAATACCATCACCATCAAGGCTTATGATAATGCATAAATGGAATCTACAAGAACCATTTATTTACCAATCATTATGGGGCCTATTAATCATGATACCCTGTGCCATGTCATTGATATATAATTGCATTATAATATACTTCTTGGTCATATTTATATCCATAAATTATGATCAATCCCTTCCACCCTACATCAATTCATCAAATTCCCTCAAACTAGTCTAGAGGTCATTGTTTACAGTGATTTACAACCATATCAATATTGCAAACATCTAGAAGTTGAGTATGATAATTACACGTATTATCTTAACACTAAATTTATAGGAAATAAAGGTAAGGGGTGGTTTTTGAACCTCCCAAGTCTAATTATATCAAACCTAATGACCTCACTTCTACTTCTACTAATCCATTTCTTGATACCATGTCTACCCATTTCACTATTCAAGATGATGGTATTGCCACATATAGCCTTCACGATGCATTCCACATCAACAAATTACTTAAGTTTCCTATGTCTTATGTCCATCCAAAAACTTCTAAAAATTTAGGTAGGTCCAATATAATTTGGTAAAAGAAAGATAAATCCACTCTATAAGATCCACTCATCTTTTTACCTGATAAGTCATATAATCAAGATCAGGCCACTAATGTTGATAGAGGTTGGTTTTATGGTGACAAGTTTTCTATTTATTTCTAGAGTGCCAAATATTCTATACCAAACATAATCATGGATAGCCTAGACTATACAGTAAGAGGATTGGGATTTAATGCACAAAGAATTATTCAACCTATTTTAGATACTAAACCTATGGGGAATCAAGCTCTTAAATTTACACTACTTGGGGGTGACACCATTAATTTTGAAAGTGATTCCTCTTAATCAACCAACATTAAAACTCATACAAATGACATAGCATCCAATTATAGTGCATACGATGAGCTAGTAGATACTAATTTATTTGATTCTAATTCCATCATGACCATTACATCCCATTATCCTCTTACCATTTATCATCTTGACCTAGTCGATTGGGACCAACAAGACTTTATCATATCACTGGATGACTTTCAAAATGAGGAATTTATTATCAATTTCATGGGAATTTGAGATGAATTTCTATCTGGTGATCATAAACAAGGATTTTATTTCTGTTTAGACCCTTTTGCCTATTTTGGATAGTAGGCAAGCTTCCTTGTTCATGATAAAAGTAAAACATTGATATCCTCAGGTGAAAACCTCTTCAAGGCACCTTTGGGTTAAGGAAAGAGTAAGGAGAAAGATAAGTCCATGAGTGAAAACCTATTTTATGTGATCTTAGATGGGCAAGCTCACCTCTCTCCTCAGGAAGCAAAGTGTCCACCTATTCCAAGCATTACCATTGGTTATTATATAAATTCTAAAGAACATCATGTTTTTTAGTACCTTGATCAAGATTTTCTAGAAGTATTTGCCAATTGGCCATTTCCTAGCATGGTTGATTTAGATTCCTCCTACATGGGTGAATATTATGATCAAAAGGTATCTAAAGAGGATCCATTCTCTTCCTTGCATACTATTATTTGGTATGGCTCAACATTACTAGTTGAAGATACTATGAAGGTTAATATTGGTATATATGATGATCCCAAGATGGTTTATCTAGGTTTATACTCACTAACAAGGAGCGTGAAATCATTTTTACCATTCTAAAAGACTTCATTGATATATTTACATGGTCCTACTTAGACATGCTTGGTATTGATCCTTTATTAGTGGTAAAACACCTAGTTGTCCATACTAATGCCAAACCAGTCAAACATAAAATGTAAAAAATGTATCCATGCATACCTATCCTAGGAAAAAAGGAGTTATAAAAGTTACTAGATGCATGATTCGTTCTACCAGTCAATTATTCTAAGTGGATCTCTAACATCATCCCAGTCAGCAAAAAGCCACAAGGTATTCATCTATGTATCTATTTTAGAGACACTAATAAGGCATGCCCTAAAGATGATTTCCCACTACCTAACATTGACATGATAGTCAATTCAATGATAGGATATGAAATTTTATCTCTCAAGGATGGATTTTTAGGTTATAACCAGATTAAGATTGCACCATAAGATTAACACAAGACTATGTTCACCATTCCATGAGGAGTGTTTTGTTATCAAATCACACCCTTTGGCTTGAAGAATGCAGGTGCAACCTATCAACATACCATGACTATCATATTCTATGACATGATACATGACATCATTGAAGACTATGTTGATGATATCTTAGCTAAATGAAGAACACATTCAGGCCACCTTAACATTCTATAGAGAATCTTTTAGAGGCTTCATAAATAAAATGTGCATCTTAATCCTAAGAAGTGCATTTTTAGTGTTACTTTAGGCAAATTGTTAGGGTTTATTATGTCACAAAGAGGTATTTAGGTAGATACAACTAAGTTCAAGGATATTGTGGAAATGCCTCCTCTATCCAATTTGAAACAACCCATAACTTACGAGGTAAAAATTAGTCTATACATTGTTTCATATCAAAATTGGCTAATAAGTGTCATCCATTTACACACCTTTTGAAGAAAGGTGTCAAATTTCAATGGGATAAAAATTGTAATAAAAAATTTACGAAATTGAATACCTATTTGGCTAATCTTCTAGTATTGACTTTGCCTACACCAGACAAGCCATTAATTTTGTATATTTAAGTACCAAAACATACATTGGGGGCACTTTTGGCCCAACATGATGAATGGTGTAAAGATAATGTAGTATATTATCTCATTAAAACATTAATAACTTAGAGAATAACTATACACCTATGGAAAAGTCCTATCTCATAGTGGTGTTTGCTTCCCAAAAGTTGTAGTACTACATGTTAAATAACAAAACCATTATGATAGCTAAGAATGATCCACTTAAGCACCTATTATCAAAGGCCACTCTCATAGGCTACATGGCCAAATGGGTTATGCTACTGAGTAAATTAAACATAGAATACCAAAATTATAAGGCCATCAAGGGGCAATTCCTAGTGAATTAGCTCATTGAAGCTCCTTTGATCAACACCAAGCTTCTTTCATTTGATTTTATAGATGAATCAATCATGACCCTAGATGTAGTAATTATTGATTCTAGATAGTAGACACTATATTTTGATCTAGAGTCAATATTTTATTGGTTACATTACAAGGGGATCTTATTCTCAAGCCATTTCAAATTAGTTTCCATTACACTAACAACATGGCTGAATATGAAGCCTTGATTCCTAGACTTCATCTTGAAATACAATGGGATATCAAGAAATTAATGGTATATGGAGATTCTTAATTAATCATCAATCAAACCATATATCAATACCAAAAAAGACATGAGAAGCTTGTACCTTAAAAGCATATAGTTGACAATCTTAAGTAGCATTTTTAGTTTCTTGAGTTAGAGAAAATACCACAAGCCAATAATCAAGTGAAAGATTCCATAGATACCATTGGGTCCATGATACAAGTTACCAATTATGCCAAAGAGTATTAGTTCCTCATCAAAAATATTTTTTAGCCAACTCATGTATAACTAGATTCAAAGAGAGCATGTAATATTGCTAGACCCAATCCCCCTGGTACCAAAACCTATATAATTATCTCTAATATCAAACCCTTTTATTGAACCTTTCAAAAAACCAAACAATGTTATTCCTTCATCAAGCATCCCATTATACCATCCTCAAAAACATGCTCTATCATAGAGGCTATGATGGAATTATAATTCATTTTTTTAATCTTCAAGAGAATCTACATTGGTGTTTAGAGAGGTCCCTGAATGAATTTGTGGGGCCCACACAAATGACATGGTCTTAGTTAAGAAACTCCTTTTTTAAGGATACTATTAACCCAAAATGGAGACATATGCCTAAAAATATGTCATTAAGTGCATTGATTGTTAGAAGCATAACAATTTGATACATGCACCTTCACTACCACTCTAGCTGATTACTACACCATGGCCATTTTTAACTTGGGGACTTAATCCTATCGAGAAAATAAACCCTACTTCTTATGATGGACACAAGCACATCCTTACTGCTACAAAGTATTTTACTAAGTGGATAGAGACCATACCCCTCACTTATATAATTGGAAAATAGATAACCAAGTTCATTTATTTTCATATCATATACTGATACAACATCCCTTATAAAATCATGTTGGATAATGGTGGTTATTTCAATAATAAAGATGTTAAAGCCCTCTATCCCAATTGAAGTTCAAACATAAATGTTCTACACCATATAACCCACAAGGCAATGGTCAATCTAAGGTATTTAACAAGACCATTATTACAATCCTTAAGTAGAATATTGATGATTTTGACCATGACTGGCACTTATAGTTGTTCCCTACCCTCTGGTCTAATCAAACTAGTCATCAAACCCCTATGGGAGCTACACCATACTCAGTCTTTGGTTTAGAGGCCTTTATTCTTGTCGAGATCTAGTTGATTTCATTGCATGTCTCATTATATGACATTATTGATGATGAAAAATACATAATATCTATATTTTAAGAGTTAGAGCTTCTGGATGAAAAACACTAGCCTACCTTAGACCATTTACAAGATTATAAAAATAGGCTATACTATAGCTATAAAAAATGCATTATCCCTAGAGAGTTTTAAGTTGGTGACTTGGTCCTAAAATAAAATCATAAAAAGAAAGGCAAATTTGAAGCCAATTGGTTGGGTCCATTTGTGGTCACTACAAATTATGGTTCTAGGGAATACATGATGGCTACTCCAAATGGATAATAGATTGAGGAACCCATGAATATATCACACCTCATACATTTCAATGCTTGAATTTTTTTCCCATTATCTATGAAAGCCCTTGATTTGGTGAAACTCATTGTATATTGTTACCTAGACCATTCTAATTCTTGTACCACTTGAACCATTCCTATATTTTTACCTAGACCATTCTATTGTTACTTGGACCATTTTATTATTACCTAGACCATTTTAAATATATTATAACAATTTTTTTATTTTGGACCATTCCTACTTTCCATTACTTATTATTTTGGGCTGTTTTAATCTTATTACCAATCATGATCTTGATTATGAACCAATAAGTATGTAAACATTTTCAATGAATATTTTAGAGACAGTTCTGAGTGATCAACATCAACATCAACATTAACATCGATAACATTTTTTTTGGGCTAGTATCTCAGGGCATGTTGACATATGGTTTTACCTATTTGATAGTTCCTTGAGACTTATTCTAATTATCATACTCTTATTATTCCCCATTGCATGCCATTTTATTCTTATTTTTTATTATGTGGTATGCCCCTAGGATTTAGATTCTTCCATTGGTTCGTAGGAGCACAATTTTAGTTAGTTTAGCTATTGTTTGAGCCTCTACCTAAGGACAAGGATCCTTTGTTAGATGGTTCATTTTATATTTGAACATATTATGTTACTTTATTTATTCCAAAAAAACAAAAACACTAGATAAAATATTGAAAACATTCTTAGTTAGAGAAGGTGAGCTTAAAATCTCCATGAGAGTTATAAAAATGTGTCATCTTCTAGGTGGGTTTCCCATTTATTCTATTATTAGTTTATGTTCTCTCATTATACTCCTCTTTCTAGGAGAACTACACCAGATTGAGGTCCATATGGACTATGTAGGAAACACTTGGATGCATGGGGCATCTCAAGCCAGCTCGATCACTTTAGTTTTCATATTAATGTTCCCTGTGCATATAAACTCTCACTATTTTATGAGTAATTATGAACCTTTACGCTCTCACCATTTTATGAATAATTCTATACCTATACACTCTCTTTGTTTTGTGATCCCATTCCTATTTTTCCTCTATTAATCATTTATTTTATACTTATCATCAAATTTATTCTATCCTGATTCTTAGGAGAACTACATCAACATGAGGTCCCCTTGGACTATTTAGGTATCACCCATTTTGTAGGAGCACTTGGGTAAGCTCAGCTACCCCTTCCTTATTCTTCCATTCCACCTATTTTAGGCAACTTGTTCATACTCCAAGAATAACACTTTATTCACTATACATGCATAATTATTAATTACTTACATTGAGTCTCTTTATCTTTATTTCATTTTGTTTTGTGTTTTTTATTTTATTGGTATGCACGTTTATTTATTTTGAATGTCATGTCTACCTAAATTTTGAAAACTATTTGAGTCTTGTCTTGAGTTGGGTTTGAGTTGTTTATTTATGTATTTAGATTATTTTATTTCTTGATTGTGTTTTGTATATTCTTGTTTCCACTTAAGTCTCGATAATTCATATCTTGTTCTTGAGTTGGTTACATTTTGTATTTTACTTTTTAGTTCTTTATTTTTGTTTTTTGCTCAAACGTAAATGTTTGCAACTTAGGTTTTGATATTTATATCATTATTTTCAGTTTTAAATATTCATGTTTGAGCCATCCCATTCTCAATTTTAAATCCAATGTTATTATAATTTTTTCATACTTATAATTCATAATTTCATTTTCCATATTAAACATTGAGTGCTTTGGTCTTATAAATCAATGTGGCACTATACATACATCTCTAAAAGAACCATCCTGCATATCCACTACCTAACTAGGATATCATCCTCCAATCATGAACCAAACATTGGAAACAAGCATGAATCTCTTTGTTACATTAGGATGTACATCTCATGGATTACATGTTGAGTCATGCTATCAATTCATTTACCTAATAGTTATGGCTATTTATATATTTATTTACGATGTGCATATCCTAAATTAATCTCTAGTATCTAGTTATACATCAATCTAAAATAGGGATAAATCCATAATCCATATGTTACCTAGGGGTGTGCATATCCTAACATTAGCATAAATTATGATATCAAAATCATGGAAAATAAATACACATCAATCTCCATATTCTGATCCAATCTCCCCCCATGAAATTATTGTTTCTTTGGTTCTTCATAGAAGGCTCTTTTTAGCTTCGTTTATCCATTTTCAAGCCATTTTATTCTTTTTTTTGGACCTCTTTTAATGAATTACGTGTTTCTTTCTTCTGATCAAGGGTTAACCCATAAAAATTAAAATTTTACCATTCTCCCCTCGAGGGGGCATCATGGGTCACCTAAATCCTATTTGGGACATTTTTATAACCCCATTTTTTTATAACTCATGTAAAATTTAATAGATAAGAATGAATTTTCTTCTAATTGTGATCATTTAAGTGATCTTTTTATTCTTTGAAAAGCCATTGCTTTAACTAGATGTCTTATCATGCCTTCTCAAATAAGGGAAAATGTAGACATCTAATTCCTATCACTATTGTGCTAAGATTATAAGTTTGAATGAATTTCTGTAATAGTGCCAAAATCACCAAAATTCTATAATTTGGTTTCACATGTCATGTACATGCACCAATTCATGTCCATGTATACCTAATTGGGGTAAATCATTTTATGAAATTATTATCTTCTCCTGATTCATTTTGAGTCAAATTATGACCAAGCAAAAGGATGTTTTGACCACTAAAATCCTTGAATTTAATTGTACACATCACATGCATGTGACAATTCATATATATACTATGATAAATATATCATTAACCTATACACAATTGACACTGTCCTCTAGTTCGACTCTAAACAAATTATGATTAATTAAATTGATAATTTTGACCTTTTTGATTAAACAAGTGACTAATTTCCAAGAGTTGCAAAAGGAATAAGTAAAATCATTTAATCAAAGCAATTTAGATTAAGAGATTAAGTGAGGAATACATGAAAAGTTATTGAATATCTATTACTAGTTCATAATTCAAAATATCTAGGCCATGATGTTATGCATGACATCATCACAAAAGTGTCATCCATAAAGCACTAATAGAGATAAATATTATGATTAAGGCTACCCATGCCTTATTAATGTTCCATTCTTCCAAATATTGATGACCATATTTATGACTTGTCCCTCCAAAATTGAATAGATTTGTGACCCTCCATCTTGATCTTGAAATGGAGGGCCACAATTTAGTTAACTCATTTTGGAAAAGCTATAAATATATGAGCCATGGCCATAACCTTTATGCTTTTTTTGGTGTATAAAAATTATGCAAAATATCTCTAGAGAGCTTCACTCATCCTTTCAAAATTGATCAAATAAGGATCCAAAGCCATTGGTGCAAAGAGAGATGTATTGAGATGCTTGTGCTCCTACCTTGATAAATAATTGGAGTACCAAATTTGAGCACAAACACATTTAATGGACTGATCTTGGATGACCACTTAGGGAAGGCATTGTCAATGTTTTTGTTCACCAATTTGACTTTTAGGTTATATTGGGGCACCCCTAGTAAAAAAATTGAATTTTAAGTGTTTTATGGGGTTAATATCTAGTCATAAGGTATATCATAAGTCATTTAATGTTATTCAATGATATTTTAGCCTTGGTCACCTATCTCATTAGCCAACATGCCCTTTTGAGTCATTTTAGGGGTCAAAAAGGTGCATTGAATGAGTTATATAGGTTTCTTGGGAAGTGTGAATATTCCAAAGGGTGATGTCATTCCCCATGTGTCCAATTAAGTCTTAATCAATTGACATAATTGAAAAGTGGTAGGTTATTTAGTTAAAAGGGTAGTTTTCTTGGGGAAAAGGAGATTTTAGCACTTCTACAACTCCTTTGGAAGTGTGACACATGGAAAAGGTTCATACAATGCCTCTTCAGATTCCCCAAGATTAGTTACACTTTTTTTTTGGTCTGAAAGTGCCATTTATTTCTCAAAACTATTCGATTCCTTTTTCATCCTTCTTGGCAAGTAAAAGTGACCTTCATGTTTTTTCTTAGTACGGTTAACATGAAGGGTTTTAAGAAAAATGATTTTAGGGGTATATTATAAACTAATTTATCTTCCATTTGATGTTTGGTTGTATAAGAATGGTGTCTTGAGCTTTATGAACCATTTCAAAAAAGTTAAATTTTCAAATCAACCTACTAATCTATGTAGCCTATAGGTTTTACCTTGGTTTGAGCATTTCCATAAAATCTACTTGATTATAATGGTTATAAATTATTTTTACTATGTAACCTCATGTCTCCCATTCTTTTTTTAAAATTTTAAGGTGTTTGTATGAGTCAATTGGCTCAAAGTTGTAGGAAGATACAATTTTTTAAGTTATAGGTAGTTTTCACCATTTTCAGGAGTTTCAAGCTGGTTCATGGCTCTAAGAAGTTGTGTTAATATCATTATCATGTTTTGAATATGTTTTTAAATCCCCATTCACCTTTTATCCTATTTTTCTAAGAAATGTTTGATAGTTTGTAGTCATGAACACCACACTAACCAACCACTAGATACTTGCTAGCTCTGTTCCATAAGTCTGCAGGTGTTTTCATGTTGAATGAGATTTTTGGAACTGATATTAAGACTTAATTCATGTAAATCAATAAAATTAAGGAATTGGTAATGAGTTTGAGTTTACATAAAGCCTTTCATCCACACTCTTTCTCCATGTCATGATTCATTATCCATACTTAGCTCATGCACACATACAAAGGTTTACATGATGATGCCATCCCATTATGAGAGCCTTAGTTATGGTGTAAATATATTTGAGGTAGGAAGAGTGAATTAAAAATCATGGAGATAAGAGAGAACTAAAAAATCATAGGTGCTAATAGAGAACTAAAAAATCATCATGGAGCATTGAATAAAGTTTGAAAGTACCTATTGGGATCCTATTGAGTTACAAACATCATGGTAGACTATGTTAAGAGCTAGGCTAGTAATTATGAGTTGGAAATTGCCTCTAGAGAACAATAACAATGTTCATGCCCACTTTCCCTTAATTATAAAAATAGAGGTCTAAGGGTTTTTGTGGATGTCTTAAACCATGTCTGAAAAGAATTAAAGGCATATACATATGTAAGTATTTTAACCCATACATGAGAGAAAGACTATGCCAAGTTTGGGAGAAAGATAACAAGTGGAAGATGGTCATTTGGGGTCTCGAAGTTGTTAATAAAACACTAATTTTCTTCAGAATCATCTATAGGCTTGAGTCTAAGAAGGGCTTTTTTCCATTAAAAAATTTCAACTTGACCTTATATCCATATTTAGAAGGTTTATAATAGTTTAAAGGGTCATTTTTGACCTAAAAATGATCAAATAGGTTCATAAACTATGTTTAGATCCTTATTCACACCCACAATCTGTAAACTAAGGAAAGGTTGATCTAAATCAAGCTTTAACTCTTACCCCATCCATAAGTGGACCTAGGTATTGGAAGGTTTAACTTGGGTTAAGGGTGAAACTAACCATCCATGATATAAAGGTCATTAATAAAGGTTGAATGGTGTTTTCTTAAGATCCCACAAGCATCTATAGGTTTCCTTTACCTCATGAATGTAACCTTACAGGTTGGCTATAGGTTACCATGGAACTTGAAGCTAGGTACCTTGAAGATAGGCATCAATTTAACCATAGAAGGAAAGAAAATAGATATGTAATAGTATGGAGAGTTTCAAACATAACATAAAACATGTAATAAGGCCTAAATTATATACAAATATACCTACAGGTATCCTCCTAAGCAAGCAAATAAAGTCAACTAATTGAAAAGCAAACAGTGATTGAGCATGATGATTTGTGATGTTTAAACCTTTCCAATGGAATAAAATCATGGGAAAGTGGTTTTTGATCTTAGTAATTAAATATGGGCCTATAATACCATGATCAAAGTTCATCTACATCTCATATGTACCCTTAACCAACTGTAAGGATAGAGAAAGGTAAAGAGTAAGGAAGAGCGTTTTAGTGAGGTCTAACCTATGCAAGGTGAACATGAAAAAAAAGTAAAAAATAAATGAATAAAATGAAACCTTAAGAAGTTTTAGACATTTCCTAAGACCTAATTCATGCATTATATACCCATAGGGGTCCTTCCCAAGCAAAACATAGTCAGCTGTACTATGCATACAATGATCAAACTCAGGGATTGTGAGTGTGAAAAGTACATGAAGGGGAGATAGAGGTTTAAAACACATGAAAATGATGTTATTAGTTTAAAATAGACCTATAAGCATTGGTTTCCAAAAAAAATACATAAGGAAACCTACAAGGAGGAGTCATTAGGGTAGAATGTAGTCAAGAGTGGAAACTCAGTTTGATTGAGTAAAGAGTATCAAGGGGTATGATAAGTTGAAATGATAAAAAAAGTTTAAACATATAAAAAATTATGTTTACACCTTGATAATTCTATATCAAATTAAAATCATGCAAATAAAGGAGCCCAAGCATGCATAACACAGTCTATTGGAAGAATCCTACACACATTCCTTTTTCACCAAGGTCTATTTTAGGTTTGAATGCTTTTAGAAGATCTATCCATAGAACTAGGAGATAAATTTTTGTGTGAATCATATATATGAATTGTAGGATACCTTTAAATAACAATTTTTATTAGACAAATATGGGAAGTACCCTCTATTTTGTCTCATATGGAGGGTACTTTTCCTTAGGCTTAAACTGGTAGATTTGGTGGATTGGGTATAATGAAAAAACCAAAATTTAATAAGATCCTAAAAAAGGGTTTGGAAATCTGAGGGAAACCTAGGAAAATATTTAAAACCAATCAAGGAGGGAGGAATACCAATAGAAAGGTCCATGCCTTCAAACGTGTAGATAAACTCATGAGGCATGGGTATGCCTAAAGGCCAAACAGGGGGTCAATTTGAAATATAGCCCTAGGTGATATTTCCAATTAATTGTGACATTAATGTGGGATAATATTATAGGTTTTTTATCTCTTGAAATTAAAACTCAATTGGATGGTCTAAACCACAAGAATGCAGGTAAGCCTATGAGGCAAGGATTAGGCCTAGTGTCCTAAGATGAGGTATTTCACAATTTTGGCCTTATAAAAGCATTTAAACCTATTATAAAATATGTATGGGATGATTATAGAGGTGTAAAATATTTTTTATGGAAAATAAAACCAGGGAAATCCATTTTTGGACCTTGAAATAACTCAGGCATGTAGGAAAGGAGAAAAGGAGCTTGATAGGTCAAGTTGTGATACTCATAAATTATTGGAGGATTTGCATGGGTGCCAAGGGATTTTAGGGATGTTATAAGGGGTCTTAAAGGCCATGTATATGGATTTTTTTTCAAGTTTGATGTATGGTTTTTATGAATGAACCTTAAGAGGTCAAATAGGCCTAAAACCCTCCTAAACCCTTACAAGTGACTAGTTTATGAAAATTAAGTTGGATATGCATTATAATGGAATAATTTGGATATGAAACATATTAGAACTTATAGATGACTCAATAAATATCCCTCCCATGATTTTTATATGTACAAACTTGTAAATATGGGGTGAGAAACAAGTTATTTCTGACCCTTTTTTATTTTTTCAAGTTATATAAGGAATAAAAGGATGAAATAAAATTTATGTGGAATATATATACTTTTTATAACTCCAAATATTAATTTAATTACTTATAAAAACTTCTAAGTGTGAAAATAGGAGCTCTCATATCAGCTAGTCAAAACTAGCATATTGGACAAGCTAATGAGAAGGGTGGAGATATTTAAGTGAGGTTATTTTAAGGTGTTCTTGATGATTATAAATTTATGTAGGGTATTTAAAAGTGTCATTAACTCCATATCATATATTTTTATGAGAAACTGATTCTAATTTTGAGGACAAGTGTGCAGCGTGCATGGAGGAAGAGTTTTCTAGACTACAGATGATGATAACTCATTTACAAATGATTCCAAAGGACCAAGAACATAAAAATGCATGGAGATGAATTAATAAACCCAGTACCATTAATTACAATCATTGGAACTATTCTGATTTAGTTATGAGGTGTTCAAACATGGCCAATCATAAAGGTAGTTTTTTGGAGCCAGAATGAGGAAGTTTATGCTACTTTTCATGAAGTTTATGCCTTGAATTGACACTTGTGATTCCTAATCTTGAATGGTTCACAAAATATCATATTTTAATGCATAATTAATTTATTATGTTATCTTTAAAAGTGTCCTTGTGACCCTTGGACTTCTTTCTTCTTCTCTATCTCTCAAGTTCTATAAGAACTAGCCATTTTGGCCATTTTACTTTATGCTCCACTTGAGTATGGAAAAGCCATGATAAAATGCATAAAATTTGATCAATAAGAATACTTATTTTTATCTATTTCATGACTTTTCATAGTGTGTTCAATTGGATGATGAATCTTGCTTGGTGAAAACTATGGATTCCTTAACATGTTGTTTCAGTCTTTCACCTATTTGCAGCCTCTTCTTATAGGGCATGTGAAGTGTTCTAGGAGATATCCAGGTTAGAGTGAGTTATTTTATTCACTAGTGCTGTTAAAGGTCTCTTTTCTAGTCCTCATAGCCTAAGGCATTCGTCCATAACCTCATAATGTAACATTGATGTGATAAGACATAGATTGAAGAAGTGTATGTTTAGTTTGTCCTTTGTTCTCATGTGTAACATGCTATTGGTTGAAATTTATCATGTTATTTAGTGTATCACCTCACTTATAGTAGTTTTATTTTAGTTATCCTTCTCATTTTTCACCCCCCCAATTTTGGTTGTGATTGCATTCCAAAGTGGTACATTAAGGGAGCTATCCCTATCTAGAGATTCATCTCATCCTTAGGCTACCCACAAGACTAGAGGTGTTTCCATTGTGATAATTATATGAGGATAGATTTTACATCTCCTCAAAGGGTTCAAGTACAAGTGAAAACAAGTTTTGGCACACTGGTGGGATTCTTAGTCCAAGAAGTTGAGAGATTTTTTGTGTTATCTCTTAACAGTCAACCTTTTGAGGCATCTATTAAAGCATCAATGGTGACTCCAAAGATCCATCAGATGGTCAATTAGCCTAGGTTACCTTTTGAATATTTTTGGTGATATATTTATTTGTGTTATTTATTTAATGAGGTTTTATGGTTGACTTTAATGTTGAGTTTTGTTCTTTAAAAGTTGGTGAGACATTGAAAGCTTGTGCCATTTCTTATCAAAATGAGAAAATCCTTAAACAAACCTTTCATGAAGTGTACCAACCATAATATTTTTATTTTCATCCCCAATATGATAATATTCAACCTTATCATTAGTCTTATCAGTTCTATAGCTATCCTCCTCAATATCTTGCTTCTCCTAGTCAACCTAGCCACTCCTCAACTCCATCCATTTCCACCTTCAAGCAAACACTTTTGGGATATGAGAGGTACATGTTAGAGCTTGATACTTTAAGAGGATGTGGTTAATATTTCCATAGAAATTAAATTCACAAGGTAAGATATTCCTTACATATGGTCAAAATAGAGTGGGCAACTATTGAAAGAACTAATTATTAAAGGCTTACAAATGAGATGCTCGATGTGAGTGGTTTGATGGCATCCATAGAGGATTAGCTAACAATTAATTAGAGGTAGCCTTACCAAGTATATCAACCTTAATATCTAATTTCCTAGTTTTTATATAAACCATATTTTATCCCTACTCATAAACCTAATCAAAATTTCCAAAGTAATCCTTTTCCAAATCAAGTGAAAGAGAGAGTTGGAAAGACTAGCCTTATGTTTGAAGCAAACCTTGATAGAAAAATTGAGTTAGCCAATATGAAAATACAACAATCCATCTTAGTATAAAAATAATTGGAATTCAAGTCTTCATTTACCTCTCACATTTCATCCCCACCACCTCAAAAAGAGACTCATAATCCTAATACCCTAAGCTATAACAAGATACTGGAGTCATGGGGAAAGAAAGAGAATATAAGTTTGGTTGATAAGGAGTGTGAAGTTATGAATGAAGTTGATCCTTTGAAAGTTCCCTACCCCCTTCTTAAAGAAACCTCTTGTCTTCCATATGAATCCCCTTTTATTCCTCATCCTCATCATGATGCATATCAACTTCAAGAGAGACTTTTCCAAGAGAACCTAGCCAAACAAATTAAAGAGTTAGAGTCAAGGATGAAGCTACTAAGTCAAGATGTGATGGAAGGTTTAGACCCAAAATAAGATCCTATGCCTAAACACACCCCATCCACCCTTTCTCAATAGAGTAATCAAGACAAATAAGATGTAAATTAAGTGATTTTAAAGTGGAAGGAAGAAAATCAAGTAGTTTTAGCCCAAGGTCTACCTCCCCTTCCTAAGGAGCTTCCAAAGGAGCCCCCTACTTTTCACTCTCAATATAATTTTGAGTTCTATGTTCCACCTAAAAAAACTAGTTTATCTTGTACTCACCCCATCACCCTTTGCCTTGATGGACCTATGGTAAGGGAACCTAAAGAGGATCAGTTGGTTGATAAAGAAAGAGAACTCTTGAAGAAGACATACCTCCTTGGTAGGCTCATTGGGCTAGGTCACATGACTTCAAGATGCCTAGTCTTGGCCTCACCATGATGGAGAAAGAGATGATAGATATGGAATCCCTTGAATAAGACTCTACATATAATCAAAAGGTTGTGGATGATCACCTCCAACATGAAGATGAATGTGCTATCATAAATGGGGACAATTTTAAGTCTTTCCCAAAGATATTGCAGCCCTAGAAAATTATCTTGAGACCAATGTGAAAGAGGCTGTTCTTAAAGATTCCCAATATCTCAACCTGATCTTGAATCACCATTAGATGCATTAGAGATTGAATAACATTAGTTTGATGACATCACACATCAAGAAGAGAAGATTAAAGACGTAGTGGTTTTAGAAGATGAAGAGGACAAAGATGATTGGAATATGCAAATGAAGCTCTTTCAAGAGCTTGAAGAGATTTAATAAGTTGAGGGCCAAGTACATGAAAAGATAAATAAATAATATTCCATGGAGGATAATGATTAAGATTGGAAAGAGTATGCAAAGCTCCTTGATGAGCCAGGAGAACTTGCAACTAAAAAGAAACCCAATATTATCAAGATCCCTATGAAAATCAAGAATGAGGTTGCAATTGAAGATCCACATGACAAATTTGAGGCTATTTGGATGCAATAATATTTAATTTCTATATCCAAAAATCTACCTAGTTTTTAATGAACATCATGCCAATGGAGTTGGAAAACATCATAAGAAAGTTGGAGGCATCAATGCCAAGGATCAAAAGGCTATACGTCTCACTAAATCCTTCATGTCATGAAGAAAGAAGAATTTCAAGCTTTCCCTCTGATCCAAAAGGAAGTTCTCATCTTAGGTTAGTTAGTGTTTGAGTTAGTTTGTTTAGTTTAGTGTGTGTGTTCCATAAGTGCTCATGAAGCACATGTTTATTGTCTTGTTTTGTGTGTGTTCTTACTTTGAGTGGTTGAGGTAATTAGTGGTCTTGTCTTGGTGGTTAATAGTCAAAGGTTTCCTTATTTGTCTTAAAATTTAGATGACTCCTAAGCCTAATATACTGATAAGGCTACTGGTCTAGTTAGTATAGCAGGCATACTACCCCTATGAGTCACCAATTTGTTGACCAAATTTGACTTTTAGGTTAAATTGGGGCACCCAAAGTAAAAAAATTGAATTTTAAGTGTTTTAAGGGGTATAATATTTGGTCATAAGGTATATCATAGGTCATTTAATGATATGTTAGCCTTGGTCACTTATCTCATTAGCCAACACGTCCTTTTGAGTCATTTTAGGGGTTAAAAGGTGCATTTAATGAGTTGTACAAGTTTCTTGGGAAGTGTGAATATTACAAAGGGTGATGTCATGACCCATGTGTCCACTTAATTTTGAATCAACTGACATAATTGAAAATTGGTAGGATTTTCAATTAAAAGGGCAATTTTATTGGGAAAAAGGAGATATTAGCACTTGTACAACTCCTTGTGAATGTGACACATGGGAAAGGATAAAAAATTGACTTTTAAGATTATTTAAGCTTATTTTCATGTTTTTTGTGATTTGGAAGTGCCATTTATTACTCAAAACTATAATGTTCCCTTTTCATCCTCCTAGCAAGTAAACATGACCTTCAGGTTTTTGCTTTGTAACGTTAGCATGAAAGATTTCAAGAAAAATGATTTTAGGGGTATATTCTACACTCAGTCATCTTCTATTTAATTTTTGGTTATAGAGGAATGGTGTCCTACGCTTTATGAACCATTCCTAAGAAGTTGACCTTTCAAATTTGCTTGCTAATCTATGTAGCCTGTAGATTTTACCTTAGTTTGAGTAGATTTATATAATCCACTTGCTTATAATAGTTAAAAATGATGTTTATAATGTACACTCATGTATCCCATTATTTTTTTAACATTTTAAGGTGTTTGGATGAGTAAGGTAGCTCAAAGTTGTAGGAAGATACAATTTTTTGAGTTGTAGGCAATTTTTACCATTTTCAAGCTGGTTCATGGCTCCAAGAAGTAGTGTTAAGCTCATCTTTTCATAATTTTTATCCAAGAAATGTTTCATTGTTTTTAGTCATTAACACCAAACTAACCAACCACTAGATACATACCAACTTTATTTCATATGTCTATAGGTGTTTTCAAATTGAATGAGATGTTTTGGAGCTAATATTAAGAATTAATTCATGGAAATAAAGTAAATTAAGGAATTGGTAATTATTTTGATTTTACATAAAGCCTTTCATACACACTCTTTCTCCATGTCATGATTCACTATCCACACTCAGCTCATGCACACATACAAAGGTTTCCATGATGATGTCATTCCATTATGAGAGCCTTAGTAGAGGTGTCAATATTTTTGAGGTAGGAAGAGTGAATTTGGAATCACGGAGGTAACTTTTTAACTCATGTAAGGATCAAAGGAAATGTTCATTGGCTATTATCCTCACACACTACTTGTACTTTGAAATACTCACCTACTTGTAGGTGCTAATAGAGAACTAAAATATCATCATGGAGCATTGAATAAAGTTTGAAAGTCCTTATTGGGATCATATTGAGTTGAAATAATCATGATATACCATGTTGAGAGCTAGGTCAGCAATTTTGAGTTGGTAATTTCCTCTAGAGAATAATAATAATGTTTAGGCCCACTTTTTTGAAATTGTAAAAATAGAGGTCTAAGGGTTTTTTTGGATGTATTACAACATGTATAAAAAGATTTATAAGGAATATAAATATGTAAATCTTTCATCCCATACATGAGAGAAGGACTATGCCAAGTTATGGATAAATATAACAAGTGGAATATGGTCATTTGGGGTCTCAAAGTTGCTAGTAAAACACTAATTTTCTTCAAAATCATCTATAAGCTTGAGTCTAGGAAGGATTTTTCTCCATTCAAAAATTGAAACTTGACCTTATATCCATAGTTATAAGGTTTATAATATTTTAAATGGGTCATTTGTGACCTAAAAATGATCAAAGAGGTTCATAAACTATGTTTAGACCCTTATTCACACCCAAAATTCATACACTGAGGAAAGGCTGATCTACAACAAGCTTTAACTCTTACCCCATCCATAAGTGGACCTAGGTATTGGAAGGGTTAACTTGGGTTAAGGGTGAAATTAACCATCCATGATCTAAATGTCATTATTAAATATTTAATGGTAATGTCCTAAGATCCCACAAGCATCTATAGGTTTCCTTTACCTCATGAATGTAACCCTACAAGCTGGTTGTAGGTTACCATGGAACTTGAAGCTAGGTGAGTTGAAGATAGGCCTCACTTTGAGAATATAAGTAATTATCATAGATATGGAATATTATGGATATTTTCAAAGAGAACATAAAACATGTAATAAGGTCTGAATTACATACAAAAATACCTACAAGTATCCTCCTAAGCAAGTAAATACAATCATCTGACTGCAAGCAAATAGTGACTGAGCATGATGCTATGTGATGTTTCAAACTATACAAGGGAATAAAATCATGGGAAAATTATTTATGATCTGAGGAATCAAATAGGGTCCTATAATACCGTGATCAAAGTTCATCTACAACTCATATGTACCCTTAGGCAACTGTAAGGATAGAAAAAGGTAGAGATCAAGGAAGAGTGTTTTAGTGAGGTCTAACCTATGCAAGGTGAGAATGAAAAACCCAAGTAAACATTAAATGACTCAAAATAAACATTAATAAGTTTTATACATTTACTAAGGCCTAATTCATTCATTAAATACCTACATGGGTCTTTCATAAGCAAAACTTAGTCAGCTATATTATGCATATAGTGATCAGACTCAGGGATTATGAGTGTGAGAAGTACATGAAGGGGATACATAGATTTAAAAGAAATTAAAATGATTTTATGAGTTTAAAATTGACCTATAATAATTAATTTTCAACTAAACTACATAAGGAAACCTGCAACCAGAAGTCATTAAGGCAAAATGCAGTCACGAGTGGAAACTCAGTTTGACTGAGTAAAGAGTATCAAGGGGTATGATAAGTTGAAATAATAAAAAAAGTTTAAACATATAAAAAATAATGTTTACACATTTATAATGATATATCAATGAAAATCATGTAAATAAAGGATCCCAAGCATGCATAACATATTCTATTGGAAGAATCTTGCACATTCCTTTTCACCAAGGTCTCATTTAGGTTTGAATGCTTTTAAAAGATATAGCCATAGAACCAAGAGAAATTTTTTTGTGTGAATAATATCAATGAATTTTAGGATACATTTTAATAAAAAGTTTTCCTTTATAAACAAGGGAAGTATCTTATATTTTGTCTCAGATAGAGGGTACTTTCCCTTAGGCTTATACTAGCAGCTTTGGTGGATTGGGTAAAAGTAGCAAACTAGAAGTTAAGAAAATCCTCCAAAAGGGTTTTTAAATCTGAGGGACACCTAGGAAAATATTTTAAAACAATAAAGGAAGGAGGAATAACAATAAAAAGGTCCATGCCTAAAAAGGTGCAAACAAACTCATGAGACATGGGTATGCCTAAAGGCCAAACAGGGGGTTAGTTTCAACTCTAGCCTTAGGTGATATTTCCAATTGATTGTGACATTCATATAGGATAATATTATATTTTTGTGAGCTATATAAATTCAAATAAAATAAATTTAATGGTCTAAACCATAATAATGTAGGTAAGCCTACTAGGCAAGGATTAAGCCTAGTGTCCTAAGATGAGGTCTTTCACACTTTTGGCCTTATAAAAGAATTTAAACCTATTATAAAATATGTATGGGATGATTACAGAGGTGTAAAAGCTTTTTGAAGGTAGAGAAAACTAAGGAATCCATTTTTAGACCTTGAAATAGCTTAGGAATGTAGGAAAGGAGAAAAGGTGCTCGATAGGTCAATTTTTGATACTCATATCTTCTTTGAGGATTTGAATGGGTGCCAAGGGAGTTTAGGGATTTTATCAAGGGTCTTTAAGGCCATATTTTTTTATTTATTTTTTCAAGTTAGATGTCTATTTTTTATGAATGAACCTTAAGTGGTCAAACATGCCTAAAACCCTCCTAAACCCTTGTAAGTGACTAGTTTATGAAAATGAAGTCAGAGATGCATTATAATTACATAGTTTGGATATTAAACCTATTGGAAATTTTATAGGACTCAATAAAGATACCTCCCATGCTTTTTAGATGTATGAACTTTTATGGATGGTGTAAGAAATAGGCTATTTTGACCAATTTTTGTGTTTTGTAGGTTATAGAAGGAATCAAAGGATGAAATAAACTTTATGAGGAAGCTTAAAATTTGTGATAACTCCAAATGTTAATTTAATTCCTTATAAAAAACTATAATTATACAAACATGAGCTCTCATCTTAGCTAGTCAAAATAGGCATATTGGACAAATTAGTGATAAGGGTGGAGATATTTAAGTGTGTTGATTTTAAGGTATCCTTGATACTTATAAATCCATTAAGGTTATTTAAAAGTTTCATAGACTCACTACCAAATATTTAGATGAGCAACTGATACCAATTTTGAGGACAAGTCTACAGGGTGCATGGAGGAAGAGTTTTCTAGACTGTAGATGATGATAAATCCTTTCTAGATGATTATATAGGACAAAGCCTATAAAAAATTCATGGAGAGGAGTTAATTAACACCTTAAAATTCATTATAATCATTGGAACTGGTCCTTGTTAGTTATGAGGTGTTCAAACATGGCCAATCATGAAGGCAACTTTTTTGACCCAGAATGAGGTTTATGCCACTTTTCATGAAGTTTATGCCTTGGATTTACACTTGTGATTCATAAAATTTCATGGTTAACACCATATCATATTTTCATGCACAAGTAATTGATTATATTATCTTTAAAATTGTCCTTGTGACCCTTAGACTTCTCTCTTCTTCTTTCTCTCTCAAGTTCTATAAGAACTAGCCATTTTGGCAATTGTAATTTATGCTCCACCTAAGTATGGTGAAGCCTTGATAAAATTCATACCATTTTATCAATAAGAATACTTATTTTTATCTCTTTCATGACTATTCATAGTGTGTCTAATTGGATGATGAATCTTGCTTGGTGAAAACTATGGATTTCTTAGCATGTTGTTTCATTATTTCACCTATTTGTGGCCTCTTCTTATAGGGAATGTGAAGTATTCTAGGAGATGTACAGGTTTGAGTGAGTAAGTCTATTCACTAATTCCATTAAAGGCCTCTTTTCTAGTCCTCCTATCCTAAGGCATTCATCCATAACCTCATAATGTAACATTGATGTGAGAAGACATAGATTGAAGAAGTGTACGTTTAATTTGTCTTAAGTTCTCATGTATAACATGTTATTGGTTGGAAGTCATCATGTTATTTGTTGTATCACCTCCCTTAGAGTATTTTGATTTCAGTTAACCTTCTCCCTTTTCACCCTCCAAGTTTGGTTGTGGTTGTAATCCAAAGTGGTACATCAAGGGAGCTAACCCTATCTAGAGATTCACCTCATCCTTAGGCTACCTGTAAGTCTAGAGGTGTTTCCATTGTGTGACTTATATTAGGAGAGATTTTACATCTCCTCAAAAGGTGAAAATCCAAGTGACAAAAATTTTCTTGTCTAATTTTCTTGACTCCATTGATCTGTGCCCCTTGAGAGAGTAGGCCTACCATGATAGTTATTTATGTTTTTTCATTTGTTTTATATCTTAAACACATAAAATAACTTGCTCTAAAATCTTATTCTACACTTTGAATAGTGAATTTACCATAATAGGGTGAATGTGAGTGTGATAGAATTGATTTTACCCTAATAGGATGGTTATGGTCAATGATCAATTGAAATAATTTTCCATGTTATGTCAAATTAGCAAAGGGAGATCATGCAATGAATTTGGAACATGAATTAATGATTAAATGACATATGGGAATCATATGAATCTAGGCTACCTACTATTACAAATATGCATGTTCTAACTAGCAGTGATTAATATTCATTAGTGAGTGTGTTACTATGTGTTGGGGTGTTGTTTGGGTAGGTCTATTGGGAACAAGAGGAAATACTAGCACCATTTCTTGATATATAATTTGGCCTAATTTTTATTGTAACATGTGAAATTATGCATCATATTTATATACCAACCATAATAACAATGTGTGGCATATGCATGGAAAAACATAATTTAAATGCAAATATAATAAACTTAGGCATAAGATATGATCAATAAAATCCCAAGTGTAAAGATAATGTGATAAACTAAGTGTAGGAGTGAATATGTAAGATATGATCAATCAAATTCCAAGTGTAAATATAATGTGATAAACTAAGTGTAGGAATGAATACAAATACTCACAACTCAAGTGCAAGATATAAAAAATCAAAAATTATGTGTAAACATAATGTAATAAACTTATAAAAATTGATAAAAACACAATCTAAATTAAAAAAGTAAATAATTCAAGCCAAATTAGTAACCAAGACTCAAGTGTAAATTGTATACAAATAATATTTTCAAACTTTATCAATTACTGATGCTTTATATCTTGAAAGAACCCATCGAGTCTCAATATCTCTAAGTACATGCCTTAAGGGGTGCATCGGGAAAGGGGTGGGTAGACCATTGGTGCTTTGCAAGATTTTTATCCCTATCTATCACTTGTTATCTACACAACTATCTCCTAAAAGCATTCCCTTAAGCTTTGCCTCCTATTTTTCACCCTCCTCTAGTCATTTTTTACCTTCATTATCCCTTCCCTAGCCTAAAATCCTTTTTGATGG
This sequence comes from Torreya grandis, assembly GCA_037957365.1. Classification (NCBI taxonomy): domain Eukaryota; kingdom Viridiplantae; phylum Streptophyta; class Pinopsida; order Cupressales; family Taxaceae; genus Torreya; species Torreya grandis. Next base: position 105,771 of record JARHVA010008600.1, read on the forward strand.
TTTACACTACACTGTCAGCCCCATTGACCTTGTAATTTAATTCATAAAAATTATTTAGGGTCCAGGTCATCCCCTATCTAACCTAGATTGAGACCTAATTTATTTTTGTCAATAACGATACAAGGTTAATTTGGTTGACTTTGTTAGCCTAAACTTTCAAAAAGGATTAGGGTTAGATCCACTTATATAAACACATCCATTTCATCATTTCTAGGAGAGGAGGAGAAGAAGAAGAGATATAGATATTGTGCATCTACTTATCCATAATTATAATTGAGGAACGTAACTTAGGGTTTCATAATTTTTTTGGAGATATGAATCTTGTCTTGTGAAGAAGTCTTTTGGATGCATTGATAGGTTGTGTAGCCTAAATATGATTTTTCCTTGTCATCCTTACATACCACAACAACCTCTTGTGAAGTACCTTATCAAAGGGAGATATTATGGCTCGGTGGGTTTGTCTTCAAAATCAAGTATTCCTAATTCTTTTTCTCCTTTGTAAGAGTATATATATATATATATATATATATATATATATATATATATATATATATATATATATATATATATATATATATATATGTGAATTTGTACTTCTTTCACATGCATTAGGATTATGTATACATTGCCGTGAATATATGTATTCCATGCATGTTTAATTTTAATGTTTATTACCCTCACTTTGTGCCATAAAATTTGGTGAGCACTAGATTAGTCTTTTACTTATTATTAATTTAGTGAATATGAAAACATAGGACCTAGCTAGGGTTATGACATAGTTTTGATTGACTGAAGGCTTTGGAACCCTCCCTAGTGATATTATTATGGTAATAAATCCATTGGCTAGGTCTACCAAATCCATCTTGGTCATGACCCTAAATATTTAATGTATCCACAATTAGAAGTGTAAGTAGGATTTATCTTCTCTGATGTAGGATTGATTTATAGATCCATTGCATTTACCATTTCATATATTCTAGTGAACCCAATGTTAATCTGACCCTTAAAAGTTTTCTTTCACACCTTCATTTTAATCATTTTATTATATTTTTCCATATTTTTAGTACTGTATCAAACCGGTCAATATAGTTCTAAATTTTTATGCATAGGTTTAACACACAGTCACTTCAAAATGATTATGTTTTATCTGTATAGGTCTTCATCAACTACATGTTACAAAGTCAAATAGGTCAACATAGTACCCTTTTCTATTTTAGATTAACATACACTATCTAATACGTCAAATTTGTCATCTAATTATTTCTACCAGAATACAAGTCAACAAACATTATTGAATAGGTTGAGTCTATTCCTTGTTTTTCTTCACCATATAGGGTTTTACAGATCTTGGTCAAATTAGTCAACCTAGTTTGCAAAATTTAAAAGAAATAATTAAGGTATTTCAACATAAAATTTATAATCTTAACCATCTTCAATCCTGCTAAGGTTCCTCTCTATCATTTTAGTACTTTCTTCAGTTCTATCTTTCACAAGTTAGTAGTCTTTAAAAATTATAACCCTAAAGCTAAATAAGTTGACCTAGTCAGTTTAGTTCTATAGTCTACCTTCTATCTAAGAGACATAGTCAACCTCTTTGACTCTATTCTTAAAGAACTTTCTTATATAGAATAGTATCAACCTAGTCAACTCTGTTATGTGCTATTTACATATAGTGTCACCTAAGCTGCCTCTGTACTATTCTCAATCAAGGAATTAACAATTATTTTCTAATAATTATTTCACATTTCACTTTTAGCTGTTTGCATGCTTAGAGTAACTCACATAGTAAAAAATAAGTGGTCTTTCAAAATTACCATTCTAGTTACACTATTTTACTCTTTTGCACATACTAACAAAATACATAACATTCAAAACACATTTAAACACTTGTCTTCCCAAGGCCTACCTACTTGGATTTCACAACCAAGGGGGAAGTTGACTTAGTTTTCTGGTCAAGTATAAATATGTGATTAATGGTATATATTGGAAAGCACCCAACACCCTTATTTATAAGAGATTGTGAAGTGAGGGGGTAGGACCCAATACCAAGCCAATACCATTGCTAACATAGATCCCTTTCAAGCCAAACATCCTGAAACCATCTATAGATTACCTTTCTAGTTCCTTATTTTAGCCAATTCTCCTATCATATTTAAATCAATACTTTATAATAATCTAATAACACTTAGGATGACCACTTAGTTAGGATTTACCTTTAAATTGATTGATATATCTTTGATCATTATGTGTTGTATTTCAAAAACTTTCATTAGACAACATTGGTGCATGTTTTTATGATGTGTGCCCCAATTGGATCACTCACATTGATCCAATTATTTATGTGTTTAATTTTATTCTTAGTTAAATTATATTTACCTATCTCAAACACTATCATTTTGGTCAATATAGTCTCTTAAAAACTATATTTTTCCTCTTCTCAGTAGTGCACAATCAACCTATACAAATGTGTCTTCCTATTTCTCCCTTTTTTAGTTCTCTATCCAATAGTACAAAGTGAACCTTTACAACTATGTATCCTTATTAGCCTATTTTATCTCCCTATTTGAAATATAAAGTAGACCTAAATGACTCTATATTCTTCTTTGCCTATTAGGTTATATCACTCAATTGACCTGCATGACTTTGTATCTTTTTTTATCACTTTGTCTTTGCATCAACTTTGTCCTTCTTAACCTTTCTCTCTCATCATGAATTTCCTATTTGAGGATAATACAAATTTGAACTTAATAGATATGATGAGATTTACCAACCCCAATAGATTTTCCCATTAATAGCTTGTGGCTCTTACTCTAGATGAAAGTAATGTGTATGTGGCCACTCTCACTATAAACTATAAGACCCCTCCTAATAATTTTTCAGTTCACAACCCTCTATTCTCCTTAGAATATCAGCCTGAATTAAAGTATACTCCAAAAATACTTTTCTTCATTAATGAATTTACTCAACATTGAGGAAAATACCCTTCTAATATTTATCACCTTATGATAAGTGGTCAAACATAAGAACCCCATTCACCTTCTCCCACATTCTCACATAGATTTGGGGGCAATAGCTTCTTTTCCTCTCAACCTCTTCCTTATCTCTTGACCCCTTCTCATACTATGACCTCTTCTTCTTTGATTTACTCAACCTCTATGCCAAGTATCTCTACATCTATTTGGGATTTTTCTAAGACCCACTCTTCTCAATTCTTTCACTAGTGCATCATTTGCTACCTAGGGTAATCATGCCACTAGTGCTTCTTCTTCTAATCCTTATACTAGTGCATCTTTTGAAACCCAATCAAATCATACTACTAGTGCCTCCTTTACTAACAATTCCTCTCAAACTACTAATAACACACATAACACCACTCATAGTGGTACCCAAGACATTAATACCAATGCTAATGCTTCACATGATGTGAATAACACCACTCAAACCCATTAAATTTTTCTACAAATGATTAAGAAAATTAACACTTTCTAATATAATAATGTGAACCAAATGATGTGAATGGAAATCATCTTATTCATCTCCAGAATCACACTCAATAGGTTCCATGGGGAGTGCACAACTAAAATACATCACCACCCCACCTTAGGGATTCCCATGGAAATCTTATCCCTCAACCTCCTCTTGTTAATAAAATAATCAAACACCTTGAAAATGAACCTCTTACACCTCAAATTGCTAATATAGATATAAGATTTATCACCTCTACCATTATCTATAATGGGTCAACTGATCCTATCCTATACTTAAAACATTAAAAATATTAGGTCAAGTTAAACACTTTTACCACTACCAAGATATTAGTAAAAACCCTCTTTAGAGATGCTTTATATTGGTATAACCAACTCAGATCTCATTCTATCACTATTTTGGAAGATCTATTTAATGCTTTAGTACAAGAGTTTCAAACTAGTGACCTCCCTAAAAATACCTTGGCTCATTTTATTAATTGTAAGCAACTTGAGATGAAAAATGTATAAGATTTCATTAAATTATGGAAGACCTTGTCTAAAAAGTGTGAAAACAACATGGAAAATGATAACCTCTTTCATTTATTCACCAAGGCTCTTAATCCCAAGTTGTAATATCGGTTCTGAACTCTCTCTCCATGACTTTAGAAGAGGCCATTAACCAAGACAAGTGCCAAGATTTATTCATGCATTAGTTTGAGCCATCCCAACCTTTTATAGTCACTCATATTCTCATCAAAAATAAAAATCACTAATGATGGTGTCATTGATTGTTATGATACCATTCATAATATTTAAGCTATTGCTCCTGACTATGCTCTGAAAAAAGCTTCCCCTCTAAACCACATCCCTTATCCTCACTTTTATTCAAAAAGTAACATAAATTTTCATAAGCCTTTATCCTTAGTGAAATTAAAAAAACCTATACCAAGGCCTCTTTCACAAGAGCTCGCTCCCACTCATCCTATGAAATCATGGTATGATCCAAATAAATTTTGTTGGTTTCATGTTAGTTGGGGTCATTCCCCTGAGACTTGTAAGCAATTACGTAACTTAGCTATAGATTTACTCCTTGGTTCCAATTTTAACCATGATTATTTCATTCTTAAATTTTAATAAGCCTATGATGTTGCCTTCAAAGCTCATGAAACACAAAGCAAAACTCAAGATTTGAACTAGGCTAATGCTCATCTGGCCATCTACAAAGACCCTCTTCCAAATCAACAAGACAATAATGATAAGCCTACCCATTCTACCAATAAAGTTGATAATCTTATATACCTAAATCCCCAAGATAATGTAATCTACATTACTAATATGTGAAGGGTATTTGACTTCATTGATTCTCATCCCACCCACACTCACCAATCATCTCGCTCTTTCCATGTTATCCAAGATTCTTCCCCCACCCACCTAATAGAGTTGGGAAAGAAGACCTTATCTCTTTTGATGAACCAATTCCAACACCTCCATTATATATCACCTCTCATACCATTTATACAATTACTCTAACCTCTTTACTCATCGCCAATGATACTCAACCTTCTAATACCACTTCTTCAAATCTATCTCAAACTAAACTTACATAAACTACCTCATATCATGATAGTCAACCAAATTGTCCCCCAATTAAACCTCCTACATTATATCAACATAAATTTACATGCACTTCTACTCTTTCTGAGGAACTCCTCCAACACTATGCACCTTTATCTAACAGTCCCATCATGGGTTATGATGAATGGGATCCTATCAAAAAACTTACTAATCTCCCATCTCAAATTCAATTTCTCAAAATCATGAGAACCTCTCTACATCATCATAACCACCTTATGTAGATCCTATTAAAAGTGAACATACCTCATCCTTCCCTAGTAGGATGTGAATTTACCTTATCAAGATTAAAAGATAGCATTTTACAATAATGGGAAGAAATGCCTATTTACATTGATGAAACAATATACACGTATCTCTCTCTCTCTCTCTCTCAAATTCCCCATTAATTCTATTATTCTAGATGAGATTCTACTTCATACAGATGATACTTCCCTCTTTTAAGCATTCCAATCGGTGACATCTAAGTAAGGCATGCTTGTATTGATGAGGGTTCAGGTACTTGTGTTTCCTCCCTCAAATTCATTAAAACCCTTGTATATTTTGAATGTAATCCTATGTTCACAAGCAACATGTGTAAAGGATATGACCAAAGGAAAATGCCTCCATTAGGTTGTGTGGCTCCCCATCACTGACCCACCTGTTACTGCTTGAGTAAAGGTTATGATCTTCAATTTTCCTATCTCTTATAACATCTTGCTTAGTAGGACATGGAATCATCACATGAGGACCATTACGTCTTCTACTTGATAATGGATCAAATTACCTCATGATGGTATAATAAATAGGATTCAAGGTGATACTAACCCTTAGAATTTTGAACAATTACAATACAATGGTTTATTTAAAATTCCAACCCTTGAACCCTTGTTGAGTTTTCCATTTCAAAAAATTAATGGTTTAATTTCCTTGTTAACTCTATGTGAGGTTACCATGATCACTCCAAACTCATTGAGAATATACCACCTAACCTCTTAGATTCCAATGATGATGATCCTGATGAGATAAACCTCAAGATAAAAGATTCTAATCTCTCTCTTTATCTCATTTCTTGGCTTTCACCTTTTTTAAAGCCCCATTCCCATCAATCACCTAATGATGATATACTCGTAGTCTTAACTAAGACTCAAGACTCTATTCATCATGCCACCTCTGATGAAAAGGTCATCCCTACTTATGCAATTGATATTCATACACCTAACTATGATGATGGTTATACCTTAGATGACCCATTTCTAGGAGGTCTTTTTTAGGCTTGTGATGTTGAGATTATTGATTATCGTTCTTATTTGTTTAATATTTCTATTTGTCTTATCACATTTAATCTTATATATTTTTTAATTTTAGAATTATTCCTCTTGTTCATAGGGTAGAGATGGTGCACATACCTATAATTTATAAAGAACCTATTAGGATCATGCTTATGGATTATGCTATGACTAGTCCTTATCACTTCACTAGATACCTAGACCCCTATATCTAGCTTGCACTTGAGATGCTTGATATTGTCCTTAAACCCTTTATACATCTTTTCCCTCCCTTAACTAAGCCTAGTTTGAATCCTATTCATACTCCCTCTCTAGCTGAGTCTCTTCCTACTTCTAATCCTATTGCTTCTTTAGTTGAGCTTCATCTAGTATCTCTACCAAACCCACCTTCCCTTGGTGATGGTTTTTTCCCTTTACTGCAACTTGCTCCTTTGTCCACCCAATGGGCTGATCAACCATACTATGATATTCATAGAATTTATAGTGATTAGACAAGAGATTGTACATTATACCAACCTTCCCCAACTTTCATTTACACTCCCTTTATTATTTCTCCCACATTGTCTACTAACAAGTGTATCTATTTCTTCTATAGCATAGATAATCATTCCTCCACTCATTGTCAAAATCTTTGACAATATATAGACACCCTAAGTCCTACTCTTATTTAGCCTAAATAAAAGGCTATACTCCCCAAAAGTATTACCTATGTATATTCCCAAATATGGAGAGGTATATTATTTATGGCATCATTGTGATACCCATCACACTAATCATTATTGCATCCTTTAACAGTGTCTCCAATATTACCTTATGACCATTCCTACACCTACTATCCCTCCTCTCATAGGTCTTCCTCTCAAGAAGGCTCCCACTTCTTCCCCCATGGTTCCTCCACCTATGGCCCCTTTTCCACCCATGGTTCCTCCACCTGTGGATCCTCCTTCACCTATGGTCCCTTTTCCATTGGTGACTCCTTCATGTACCATAAATTTAAATCCTTTCCTTCTCCTAAGTATCCCTTACATGATGGCCCTCATGAACATGATCCTTTGGCATGTGTATATTTTCTATTTAGGAAATTCAACAAGAGGTATTTTATTATCTTTATTTGAATATTGATGAGACCCTCACTACAATTAGATTCCATCTTCATAGAGACTTATCAGATGTTATGGATAATGTTTATGAATAAAACTACTAGTATTTATGAACATAATATGGTAATCATTCATTTATTTATACATTTTGGATTGGATGTGTGCTCCAAATTTACATTTATCTACTTCATATCATTTGACATTGTGTCAAAGTCTTATCTATCTTACATGGTTATTTAAATTTTTCACTTCATATTGTCTATCATGTTATTTCCATCCTTATGTTCTCTTATGGATTCTTTTCATGATTACATACCTTTTCTCTATACATTAATTTAATTTTTGATGTCTTGATTTTTTCTCATGATTGTTTGCTACCTTATTTCTATAACAAGGATAATCATTATTATGACTTGGTTATATAAACCTTGCTCCTCTTAGTCATTCTTTATTTACCATGTGATCAGTTATCAAATAAGTCATCTCATTATAATCTCATTTTATTGGTCCTTATTAGATGTCACTTTATTCCCTTTATTTCCTTTCATAAACTAAGCATACACATGGTTTAAACTTGAGAATAACATTATGTTTCATAGGTAATCCTAAGTGTTTTAGTTAGTAATGTCTTTGGACACTTATCTTATTTTATCCAAAGTCTAAAGCTCATTCATGTGTATCACTTTATCTCTCATGATTGGTCATTCCAATTACGTATTGGAGGAGGAATATTAAAATCCATAAAAATTTAAAATACAAATAATTTTTAAAAAAGGCAATGATATAAAAGGAAACATTCCAAATTCCAAAAGTCCAATCACACTAAAAGACATTATTCAAAGCACATTTCCTTTTTCTAATAAAATCTCAAAATCCATAGTTGGTATCATGATAGAGTCGAGATCCATTGGGGTGTAGTAGGATAGTAGATTGGGAAAGGAGAAATAAAAAAATTTCTTTTAGTGCTACCTATTTTCTCACGTAAGTACCCAATCTTCACAGTAGATCGATGACTCTATAAGAGGTCCTGAGGAATGGGCAACATATTGTGGGAAGGTAGGTCCATTTTAACTCTTTTTTCAAATAACCAACATGAGTTGATATTAGTATCTCACTTATTTGCCTATACAACTTTATGTTTATTGTATCTATCTTAGTATCTAAGTATCTTAATATCCTTTGTATATTGATGGTCACTAGTTACTTGATGTCTTTATATGTCCTTAGTGTGCCTCATATTTATTAAGGTATACTCAGAGATGCCTAAATTGTGACTTTTACATTACCTCTTTTATTTATGACAATCCTAATTTTCACATTGAGAAATATTATTTTGTTCACTGATTACTCCCCTAGGGATTCCATTTATGAGTTGCAGTGTAAGACCTTGGATAGGACTAGCCCTTCCTCACAAATTACCAAATTACCATTCCAAACCTACTATTCAACATATATTTCATGTAATTTTTCAAATCATTGGAGTTCCCTTTGTGAGTTACAGTGTAAGACCAAGGATAGGACCTAGCCTTCCTCACAAAAATTTCTAATACCCAAGTCACAATGAAATTATGTGTTAAAATTGAGATAAGTAGTGATTGATTATGAGTTACACATAATTGACATGCTTCCCATCTTGATATAATATTTTTTATGATTAATTCATTGATCTTTCACTTTTATCTTCTTATTTTCAGTTGCATGTAAGAATACAACCATTTTTCTTAAGTTTTTCATACTTTCCAACTTGAATTAGTGTGATCAATTTAAGTTCATTTTTCCAATTTTGTTTCTCTTTTATACTTCCCAAAATGATTTAGTTTGATTAATTGAATTAATTTTTTTTTTATACCATTTAGCTTTTATGTGCTTTCCATTTTATTACATTATCCTCATAATTCCTAACATGATATAGTGTGATTTTACTTGTTTTAATTTGGTGCAAATCTTTTCACGGTTTAAAAACATTTTTTTTATACTTTTTTACCATCTGTGGTTTATTATTTTTAGTCATATTTTGTTATCACACATTTACCATCATGATATAGTGTGTAATACATTTTTTTGTGATTAATTATACTTTTCCATGTCATTTTTTTTGCATTTTTCCTTTTTAACCATACATGTGTATCACTTATTGCTAGAAAATAAAACACTCCACATATATTTCTCATAGCATATACAATAAAATAAAAATACATGTGCTAGAAATAAATATATCCATGCATAAAAAACCACAACCAAATACAAATCATGATATCAAATCCAAATATTAAAAACAATATATGTGTGTGTGTGTGTGTGTGTGTGTGTGTGTGTGTGTGTGTGTGTGTGTGTGTGTGTGTGTGTGTGTGTGTGTGTGTGTGTGTGTATCATGTGTTTTATACAGTATAATGATACAAAATAAAAAATACATAGCTCTAACTCTATAATTAGGCTCCATCATGACCATCCTATGGCCTAACCACACTTCCCATAGATGCTTGAGACTATCCCCTATACATGGCACTCTATAATGGGGAAGTCCAAAATCTCAATCCTACTACTTGGCCCTATAGGTTGGCCACCTGGGCATGTACATGTCCAAACTAGACTATGGTACCCATGTGTACTACTCTCTCCTGAGCCAAGCCCTACCAAGCCTATGCCTCTCCTACTCCCACCAATATCAATGGATATAATCCATCCTAAAATGTCTAAAACTACCTTATATCCTCCCCCACTAGTCTAAACCAACCTACCTGAGATGGGGCAGATGATACCATAGGATCATCCAGTGTGGTGGTGTCATATGGTGCCAACACCCTGTTTAAAACATCATGGTACACAACCATGACCATGTATCCATATCTAATATCTTAAGTCATATTATTTGTAAAAAACAAAAGTAGATAAATATTATATCACACATATATATCAAAATATAACTATCTACTATAATCACATGCAACTAGTATACTATATCAACACTCAAATTATAAAATTTCTCACAAGTCTTGGTGTCACCAATCATTGTCTCCTCATCTAATCACCTACCAAGAATGATCTCTCCATATGGTTGGCCCCCAAACACCTCATATATCAATCACCTCCCTAACAATGTAAATGTAGGAGTTACCACTTATGCCTGCTATGAGCCTCTCCTTAGAGGTGCTTGTATCGACCAGTTCTATCTTGGACTAGATATTAGGTCATCTTATGTGGCTACCCTCATTTATGATTTCTCTTATTGATGATGACTCTATCTATGATATTGTTAAGGTGGTTTCCATTATTCCTACTTTGGTCCCTATTATGGTACCTATTACACACTTACATCAACATCTATGTCCTCTCCTCCTCTAGATACTTGTTATCATGATCGAATAGTCTATGGTCTCATATGTTGTAGCCTAATTATTAATGTCTTAATTGGTGATACTCTTCCTCCTCCTCTCCCCTTTGGATCTCTAGAATATTATGCCCAAAAAGTAGGCACTATTAGAGGAGACATTAGGTGTGGGAGTCAAAACTACCCTAACAAGCATGCCACTAATTGTGGATCTACCCACCAGGTATAATGACCCATGATATACACATGTGTAATCCATAATACCATAGTAAAATAACTAAGAAAAACAATATCAATGTGTGTGTATGGATGCCACAAAAACTTCCCTCATATGATCATATATAAAGTTGGAACAAGGGGCATGGCCCATATGACCTGGTCTTGCCACCATCTAGTCACCCATGGTAACCTATTTTTAACCACATAGGGAAACCTAGTTGGTCGATACATAGGGAACCTCTCGTATATCCATGCACTCAATAAAACCACCAATCCTATGGTCTTATGCCCTCTAGAAAACATCTCATACATATGATGCATGAGATGGACCTAAATGATAGACCTAAAATCATATACCACTCCTTGATCTAAAGTGGATTGACACAAGGATATCACATACAAAAATACCTTATCATTTGACTTGTGACACAATACTCATGATATCATAAGTCCAATCATGTCCTTATATATGTCTATAATATGTGTGATATACACATCAAAAATATTGACCCACAAACCTAGGTATATCCTATCGAAAAACATCTCCCACCTGGCTAGTGTTCATCTCTCTTCAAGATCATTTCGTATTCTTGTGATCATCAATGTCCCTCTTATCAGTAGTCTAAACAATGCATGGATGTCCTCCAGTGTGATACCTACCTCTATGGTATGCCATACACCACTCATCAAAAAGTGTTGGTTAACCATTCTCATGCTCTAAGGTGCATGAAAACAATATAAACACTCAATGGGATGCACCTCATCTCCATAATACCTCTTAGGCCTAGAGTAACTAATATTTCTCTATCCACGTCTATCAATCTATCCATCAAATCTAATATCCACGATGCATTAAATACTCCCCAATACTTATGGCATCTATAAAAAATATCAAACAAAGGATATATCAGATTTTCATGTCATTAATAATCAAAATGCATTCTTCAAATTTCATAAAACTTAGTTGGTTTGATTTAGTTTTTCCATTTTCTACAAAACTAACCTATTTAATACTAAATCAATCTTGTCCTTCATTTGGGATACTAAATCGGCCCTATCAAAATTCTACTAAATTAACCTATACAATACTAGTTTGCCAACCTTTTTGCCTTGTAGTACTATATCGACCCTATTCTACTACATCAACCATTTCAAAACAACTAAGTCGAACCACTAATACATAGTTAGCCTCCTCTCTTAGAAAACTAAATCAACTTAATACTATGTAGTAGACCTGTTTGTTCTCTATCACCTTACAAACTAAGTTGACCTTGTCAACTATGTTCATCCATAATGATGAATTCTTGACCAATTACCATAAATTCCTTGGGCATTTATTGGTCCAAGTACATCATATCCAATACCCCATTTTACCCCTAGTGTCCATAAAATTTTCATAGGTTTCATTTCGGTGCCTAGATTTTTATTACCAATCAATTTTATATAATTAGCTCAATTTCAAATAAAAATATATATTTTTTTGAAATTTCTAGTTACTTACATGTGCTACATTTACTATGGTAGCTATGCGTCCTCCCCATCTCAGTTTTTGTCTCCTCACCATAATGTCTCTTTAATCTTTCACTAAGTCTCTCAGATCTCTATTTTTTCAAAATAGTAAAAATGACAAATGAATTATTTTCACCCTATTTTTAATATTCAAAATTATTTTAACTTTCACATATTTACCATCATATTTCTTATTTTGATCATATATTTGTCTCTACTAACTCTTTTTCCAAACCATCAAATGTTTATAGAAATCCTAATATGTTAGAGAATATTTTCACCTATATTATATGTCCATGTTGTATTTTTTTTGATTTTTTACTCTTTTTAAACCTCTATAATGTCACCTAATGTTCCCTACATTGGAGACCTTCACATTTTCTTACATTTCCTTCTTTATCTACATCACTAAATTAAGTAAATATATGTGTTTTTCAATTATATCCTTTCATTTATCTTATTTTCTCCTTACTACACTTTATTTAGCTTCAAAATTATGTGTTGATATGTTCTTTTCCTGAAGCACCATCTCATGTTACACCTGTATGACACATGATAAGCTTTGAGTGGGCCATATGTATACACATAATATTTTCAAACTTTATCAATTATTTATGCTTTCAATCTTGTAATAACCCATCAATCTCAATATCTCTAAGTTTATGCCTTAAGGGGTGCACTAGGAAAGGGGTGGGTAAACTGATGGTGCTTCATAAAATTGTTGTCTCTATACTACCACTTGATATCTACATTACCATCTACTAAAAACATTCCCCTAAGCTTTGCCTCCTATTTTTCACCCTCCTCTATTCATTTTATGCCTTAACTAACCCTTCCTTAGCCTAAAATCCCTTTGGACAATTTACATTACACTGTCATCCCTATCAACCTTTTACTCTAATTGATAAAACTTATGTAGGGTCTAGGTTAGCCCTTAGCTGACCTAGACTGAGACCTAATTTGTTTTGTCAATAATGATACAAGGTTGACTGGGTCAACCTTGTTAGCTTAAATTTTTGAAAAATATTAGGATTAAATACACCTATATAAACACATCCATTTTATCATTTATAGAAGACAAGAATTATATATATATATATATATATATATATATATATATATATATATATATATATATATATATATATATATATATATTGCATCTAATTATCCACCATTTTACTTGAGGAACATAGCTTAGGGTTTCATACTTTCTTTGGAGATACGGATCTTATCTTATAGAGAAGTCTTTTGGATGTATTGATAGATTTTGTAACCTAGAGCTGATTTATCCTTATCATCCTTATATAACACAAAAACCTCTTGTGAATCACCTTGTTCAAAGGAGAGATTGAGGATCGGTGGGTTCATCTTCAAAGTTAAGTATTTATAACTTTGTTCCTCATTTTTAAGAGTAGATATATATGCATTTGTAATTCTCTCCCATGCATTAGGATTTTGTATACATTGATGTGAGTATATGGTTTCTATGCATGTTTAATTTTAATTTTTATTACCCCCACTTTATGCGACAAGTTTTGGTGATCACTAGATTAGAATTTTAATTTACTTATTATTAGTTTAGTGAATATAAAAACATAGGACCTAGTTAGGGTTATTACATAGTTTTGCTTGACTGGAGTCATTGGAACCTTCTCTAGTGATATTATTATGGTAAGAGATCCCTTGGATAGGTCTAGTGGATATATATTGGTCATAACCATGAACATCTAATGTATCCACAATCAAAAGTGTAAGTAAGATTTATCTTCTCCGATCTAGGATTGATTTATATAGCCATTACATTTCCCATTGCATACATAAACTAATTGTCCTTAGCCACACAACCATCAAAATGAATAAACATAAAACACCCAACTAAAGGGTGATAAACAAAAACCTATGCTATAATTCAATAAAAAAACTAAGATAAAGCAAATGTAATAAAAAAACTAAGTGAAATCAAATGTAATAAATAAACTAAGATAAAGTAAATGTAATAAACAAACTACTCTAAGGAAACTAAAAGAAAGAAATAGAATAAAGAAAAATAATGAACCAAAAGTACTTATTGACATTATTCGTTCATGTGTAAGACAAGTGTTATGCTTGGTAAAATGTTGCCCCTAAGTTGTAGGTAAAAATGACACAAGAACAAGAAGGGGGAATATAAGAATAAAGAAGGGGTGGTCAAGTTGACTCCAAATGACCTAAGAAAATAGATGTTGCCTATATAGTCCTATGGAAATAAGTTCCAACATGGAATTTAGGCCAAATATAGTTCTCCTAAGAATTAGGAAGAGTAGAAAAATTGATGATAAGTAAAATAGATTGATTGTAGAGGAAAATAGGAATAAGATCATAAAATGGTGAGAATGTGAAATAAAAGGGTTGTTAGTCATGATTATGAGAATTTCAAGCATTAGAACTCACAAATATATGAGAGCATAGTTTAAGATAAAACCACACTAAAATATAATAGGTGAGTGTTCAAAAATAAAAAATGCTGATAATTCATAGTGCTCACTACATCTAAGGTTGAGATCTAGAATGAGCTTGTAAAATAATGAGAGCATGAATCAAAATGGGTGGTGATCACAATTGTGATAATGTTACACATAAAAACTAGTGAAACTATAAAATCATGGTATAGGCTAAAACCACACTGAAAGACTAAAATCAAGTGTTCACAAATGAAAAAGGTCAATAATTCATTATGTTCACTATGTCTAAGTCTGAGAAATATAATGAGATCACAAAAAGGTGATAGTATTTTAGACCATATGACTCACAAAATGATGAGGGTGTTTTTGAGATAAACTTAAAACAAGGAATGGTCAATTAAACTAATAAATGAAATCAAACAATGAGACTAGTCAAGATGACCCGAGATGCCCCATGTATTCAAGTGCTACCTACATGTTTGTGTGGACCTCATGATAATGTAGTTCTCCTATAAATGGGATGAAACACAATTAGGAAATAGAAATGGTCATGATGTGATTCATGTGAAAGTTTCAATTATAATACCAATTAGGATATCTACATCCTGTGTAGCATGGATACAATCTGAATGACCTAATGTTTGAGGATTGTTTAGGAGTTTTCAACATATTTCTATGGATTTAGTTTTCTTCAAAATTTTAGGGTTTTTTGGCATCTCAACTCAATGAATCATTATGAGATATAAAATGTGTTAACTCATAAAATAGTGAGATTATTACTTAAGTTACTCAAAAAATGATGAGAGTGTTGATTAAATTTCTCATAAAATGGGAAAGTGTTGGTATAAGGATGGCTGAGCTAACCTAAAAAAATGAGTGCTGCCTACATAGTTCAAATAAAACTCAGACCACTATAGTTCATCCTATAGAGAGGAATTTGACTAGGTAACGACAAGTTTGTGAATAGGCAGATGACATAAGTATAAAGGTATAGTAAGGTATAATGGTATGAAACCTTGGCAAAAGTGATTCTCACTATCATAATTCTCAAAGAGATGAATGCTTTAAATAATATATGCAATAGTCATAATTATAACTCATCCATTGAAACTACATCTAAACCCAACCACTAACACTATCTAAATTACCAATGGATCAGCACTAAGGTAAAAAGAGGGATGGGAGGTTAAAACTTGAGGTAAATAGGAAAGGCATGGAAGGAAAATCATATGGTTTGGTATAGTATTGAAGGGATGGTCATGTCACAAAGTGAATGATCCTTATAGACAATACCTTAACTAACTCAATTAAAAAGTGCTTGAGGTGTATTATTTTCAATGAATCATCAAGCTCTTTTCCTTTTGGTGTAGCCAAATTGTATGCATCAAAACCATAGTTAATAGTAATGATATAAGGCCATAACTAGTTATGCTTAAAAATTTCCTTTTTTCTTATGTTCAACATTGGTGTTTTTCTAGTTTTCTTTGAGTATAAGATCACCAAAATCAAATTATCTATACTTGATATGCCTATTTTATTAACCACGTAGCCAATTTTGGTATACTTGAAAGCTATTCAAAGATGCCATGCATTTTTCATAAAATAATTCCAACTCTTATAGATGAGATACTTTGTAATCCTCGTCATCAAGGATATATTTTAGTGAAATGCATAGAAAAGAAAACTTGACCTCAATAGGAAGAATGGCCTAAGTAATATAAACTAGGGAATAGGGTGTTTCTCTTATTGGAGTACATAAATTTGTTTGGTAAGCCTAGAGGGCATGAAAAAGTTGCAAGTTCCAATCACGACCAACATCATTGACAATATTTTGAGGATTTTGACAATCGTATTTTTAGATGCCTTTGCATGTCCATTGCCTTGTGGGTAATATGGATTGGAAAAATGTTAGGTAATATTATATTTGAAATAAAGGGATTTGATGTATTTATTCTTCAATGAACCACCATTATCATATATAATATCAGAGGGAATACCATAACGATAAATGAGGTGATTTAAAATGAATTTGAATATCTATTTATTAATAATGTAAGTTAGGGGAATGGATTCCACCCATGTAGTGAAGTATTCTATGGCGGTAAGGATATGTTTATGGCCATCTAAGGAGGTAAGGTTAATATTTACTATGAGGTCAAGGCCCACATTGAAAATAAACATGGTGTGGTCAGTGGTTTGAGTGTTTGAGATGGAACATGAATCATATTAGCATTACTCTAACACTATACACACCTTTTACCATATGTAACATCATCAAATTCCATGGTTGGCCAATAATAAATATTACACATTAAATTTTTGGTAAGGACAACCCCACTAGCATGGACCCCATAAACCCCTTTGTGAACTTACCTCAATGCTAATATAGATTTTATCAAGGTTAAAAAATGAAGTAGATTTATATAAAATCCTATATGATAATAGGTGGGTCCAAGTAATGTGTAATGAGAGGCTTGTTCGATGAAGGCTTTTTGATTTTTTAGAGATAGGTTAGGTGGGATTATTTGGTCATGAAGGATAGGTTAGGTGGGATTATTTGGTCATGAAGGTAATTGTATAGTTTAATATAATAGATAGAACTAGGACAAATAATATTATAAATCATCTTGATAGTCAAAGGTTCATGGGCTAGTGCTAGAAGGTGTTTAATAAGGAACCGATAGTATTTGGCTTTATATATAATTTGGATCATATAACCAATCATGGTCATGGTATCTGCTATTTAATTATTGGCCTGAGGTATATTCTCATACTGAATATGATAAATTTGTTGTTTGAGGATGTCCACCATTGATTTATAAGGCATAAGATTCTCATCCTAGGTTTGAAATTGGTTTATAACCTAATTGGTGATAAGCTAATAATCTCCATAAACCATAAGTGTTAGATATTACACTATACCTATAGATGAATCCCTGAAATGAGTGTTTCATATTCAATCATGTTATTGGTACAAGGAAATTTGATATGAAAGGACTTGAGAATGTGATCCCCTTGTGGTTTGTTAAATAAAAATCCTACTTCCAATTTATGAGACATAAAAGAACCATAAAAATAAAATTTTCATTGCTACTCTTCTCGAGGTGATTCGACTATGATCATTATGGACTCATCTGTAAACCTAAATATGAGTATTTGAGTGTCAAAAAGGAGAAATTTAATAAACTGGTCAATAAGTACTTGTCCCTTGATAACTTTTTGATTAACATAATCAATATAAAATTCACTCAAAATCATGATTCATTTAGAAATGTGACCTTGTAAAGCTATTTTTCATAGTAGATACTTGATTGGATCTACTTTGGCAATGACTATAGTCTTATTATTAAACATGTAGTGTCACAACACCTAAACTACAAAGATTATGGTTAAATAACCTCTCTATTGGTTTATAATTATGCTCATATGTGACTAATGTGCCTCTTAGATAATATACATCATGATCTTTACCCTACTCATCATGTTAGGCCAAAAGTGATCCTAGGGCATTTTTAGTTGCGAACAAAAATAATATTAATGACTTTTATGATGTAGGTGGCAATAAAATAGGTAGATTGGCCAAGCATTATTTCAAATGTTCAAAGGCTTTTTGGTAATTGATATTCCATGATAAATTGGTGCCCTTATTTATTAAGTGGGTAATTAGATGACATTTATTGACCAGTTGAGAAATGAAGTACCTGATGGACTATATATCAATAATGGCCTTAAACTTGGCTATATTGACTTCAATGCTCCTAAGAGAGATAATGAAGCTTGGTAATTTTAATGAAATAATGACAAAGATGCATTTTTTAGGGTTAAGACTTACCTTATACTCATGGAAGCAACCAAATATTCTATACAACACCTTTATATGGCTAACTCTGGTCTTGGATTTACCCAAGATGTCATCAACATATTCCTTGATGATGTCATGCATCATATCATGGAAAATAATAGTCATGGTTCATTTGATATGTTTCCCCTATGTTTTTTAAGCCAAATGGCATTATTTGTTAACAAAAATTTCACCAAGGGGTGGTGAACATTGTCTTGTGTTGGCCTTCTAGTGATATCTTGATTTGATTATACCCTAAAAGGCCATCCATGATAGAAACCATCTCATATCCAATTATGGATTCCACAATAATGTCAATATTTGGCAAAAGAGAGTTATATTTTGGGTAGGCTTTTTTGATGTCATGAAAATTGGTACATAATCTAACACCTTATGGATTATTTCTATCTAGAAAAATATTTAAGATCCACTTAGAATAGTTAATGGGATAAATACATCTTGCCTCTAGGAGTTTTTATAGTTCTTTCTTAACTAATACAACAATATAAAGATGCATTTTATTTAGATTATATTTAATTGGCTATGTTAGGATGTACTATAAGATGATGTACAACCAAGGAAGGATCTAATCTTGGCATATCAGAATAAGTACATGCAAAAATATCAATGAAATACCTAAGTAGATCAGTAAGAACTTCATGTTCCTCCTCAGTGAGGGATGCACCTAGTTTTATCCATTTTAGATCATCTGGTGTTCTAATATTGACCTCAAAAGTGTCCTCCATAAGAAAAGTATAACCATATTAAAGGAGAGTTGATAAATAAGTAAACTAATTGGAAATATCAAAGTCCTCTGGTCAAATTAGTTAATCAATTTCACCAAAAAAATATGAATTAGAAACACCAAATGGTGGCAAGGGCCATGTAACAAACTCTTCTAGACACTCTTGGATAATCTGATCAAAATCCCATTGCTATTCTACACTAATTTCCAATCTAAATATGATCATGGTATTGATGTACTCTTAAGATTAATTTGAGGAAAGGTGAACATACCCATCTAATGGTGCATTTTCACCAAGAGATAGACCTTTTTATTTACTATTGCCCTGGTCTAAAATTACCTCAAAGAGGTTTTCACCTTAGGATCTCAATGTTTGATTTTATTTTTGTTTTGTATAAGGAAGTTCACCCACTCTTTTAAATAGGAATTAAGATATTATGTGATATAAAACCCTTGATTATGGTCTCCTAGAGGAATATGGCCTCTTAAGCCTAGGAAGTCACAAATGACCTCGTCATTTTTGAACTTGTCAAGTGATAATATGTATTCTTGTTGGTCTCAATCGATAAGTCAAGGATGATGAAGGAAAAGTGGAGATGAATGATTAATAAGTGTAATGATACATATTACATGAGGTTTAAACATGTTTGTATTGGCTAAGTCCTCTATACACTATAATTGAATTCTACATCATTTTCAGCATCATCATTATTAGTCATTGGTGCAGGAACACTAATAAGATATGCAGGGTCACCCCTAGGTGGTTTAAATCCAATACCATAAGTTTTTTTGTGTTTGGTCATGGAGATAAGATTAAGAGTGCCTTGCTAAATTAACCCCAAGCCTCTACCTTTATAAGCTTGATTATCCATAATCTAGTTATGAATGGGATACTTTTCACTCTAGTAATAATCAACCAAATCATCATTATAAATCCAAGATTTATCTTCATCAAGTGCGTCTTATTATTAGATAGTGTCTGGTGTGAAAATAATAGGATCTTGGGCTATAAACTTGCCTTTTTTGTCTCTATTCCATGAAAATAGTTTTGGCTTTGGGTCTTCCATAATATTTAGGATCTTGTGGAAGCTTGGCTAAGTAGAATGCATTGTGCATGAGGTATTCCCCTGGGCCTTTGTTAGAAATAGTAAAATGATTAGATATCTCAATAGGGGGTATGGATGAAGTGGAGGAAAATCTATTTGGGTCTATATAATTAGACTCTATCAATTTAAAAAGTACAAACTTATCCTTCTTTGGTGTAGGGTCTAGGCCAAAGAAATAATTTTAGCTATTATATTTATCTTCTAATTTCTTGCAAAACTAATATGGATATAGGTCTGCAAGAAAAGTCACTTCCATTTCAAAATTTGGGAACTTGATATATTAGTGTAATGTGGAAGGTATTACTCATATTTCATGTATTCATAGTTGGCCTAGAAATAAGTTATATGATAAATATAGATACAAAACATGGTAAAGTGTGTCATGGGTCACGGGCCCGATAAACAATCTAGATACAAAACATGGTAAAGTGTGTCATGGGTCAAGGGCCCAATGAATAATGGTAAACAAATTGTTCCTTATGACTCCCTTTCTTCATTATTGTAGGCATTAATGGTAATGATATTTGGCTTAAGGTCAACTATCATGTATCTAAAATTCTTGACTAACTATAAAGACATAATGATGAGGCCTGATCTATTGTCTATGAGGACACACTTAACCTTATGCTGGGATATGAAAAATTCAATATAAAATGGGTTATTATGGAGAGGGAAAAGGGATGACATGTCCCTTTAGTTGAAGGTAAGTTGTTAGCCAAGAAATAAGTATCCTACCAAGGCTTATAATTTATTTGGCATAATGTCATTTGGCACTTAATATTGGCTTAGAATTTTGGTAAAGATGTTCTTATGGATAGTGGAGGTATGTAATAAATCTAATATAGAGATTTATGCAACCATATTTTTTAATTATTTCACAATATCATATGTTTTATCCTTAGCATTGGTAATTGGATTATTTATGGATGTCTTTTGTGCTTGGTTAAGATCATTAGTAGAGGAAGGTTATATATTTAGAATGGTAAATTTAGTTTGCTAAGTTTTTATTGTGCAATCTAGATTAGTTAATGGCTCACTATAATTAGGAGGGATAGAGATGATAAATCTTGGGTAATTATAACCTTGGTTTCCAATATAGGCCATAATAATTACTGACATAAGGAGGAGTTTTATTATTATTTGGTATAGGATTGGATTGTTGGATTTTAGTCTAGGGTTAATGGTAATAGTTTTTATATGACTATCCATCATATGTCCTAAAACCTTATTGTAGTCATGTGAATTGACATGATAATCCCCTTGAATATATAGGTCATTCTAACATTGGTTCCCACCATTTTATAATTGTGGTTGTTGTTGTTGTTGTTATGGCCTATGCTATTTCTACTATTGATTTTGATTATTGACATTGTGTTATGGAAAAGGGTTCTGATAAATGACTAGGTTTTGATTAGAAGTAGAGGCCATTTTATCCAACTCTATTTCTCCATTTTATATCATATTTTCAAGGATATACCTTAATTTCACACATCGATGTATGGAATTTCCTTTGACTCATTAATAGTCACAAAAGTTGTGCTATTTGTACTAGCCAGGGAAAGGAACACCCTTAGGGAACATATTTAAAATGGGAAAACTAATTAGATTAGTGGTAGATAATTTATCAAAAATTTATTTAATGATATCTCCTAGGACACTAAAAATTATCTTTATAGGTGGTCCTCTTCTTGGTTGAGGCATTTGAAAAAGAGGAGGCAAAAGTGCCTATATATATGGAATTAGCTACATATGTGGAGCTATTTGAGTAGATATTATTTACAATATTTAGACATGGTGAGATTCAATAATTACATTACCCATAATGTTATTATTTCAATTATAATCCTTGGGATTCTTGGAAGTACTAGCTTAGGCTAACATAGGAGCTTGCATCTAGATTAGGCTTTGACTCTGGTTTGGGACTGTGTATTAGTTTTGGCTTTGTTTAGGAGTGTATAACTTGATTAACCATTTATTGATAAGGGTTTTCTTAATTTATATAAATTTATTGATAATATCCTAAAAAATGTGGGCATAATGAAGCTCTAGGTGATAGGGTATATCACTTTGTAAATTATGGATAAACACCACTGCCAACTGTTTGTCTAGTAGATTATGTGTAAAATGACTAGTGAGTACCCTCCATCACTATAAATAGCTTGAGAAACTCTCCCCAAGTCTCTATTGAGCTTGGCCCAAATTAAACATAGTAATATCATGCTCAAGATTATACAAGTGTTTAAAAAATTATCTAAGAGGTCATCAAAGTCATGCATATAGTTCTATAGAATTTGGAGTAGCCACTCCAAGGCCTATGTCACTAAACTAAGGGGAAAAGGAAGAAGTAAATAAAAATCATTAAAGGCCACCAGATGGAAAGTAACATAAGATTCATTAAAATATTCCTTTGGGTCACCTTTACCTTTATATTTGTTAAACTTTGGTGGATCAAAACCTAGAGGAAATGGTTTCTTAAAATAATCCATGTTGAAAGGGTATGAGCATATTTAATTCAATTTAAACTTCTTTGCCTACTTATCTAAAGAGTAGAAATTGCATCCTTCACCTATTATAGTTCTTGGGATAAGAATATAGATGGTATGGATAGTTGTGGTTAGGGCTGGGTAGTCCAATGTGGATTACCTTGACCCCAGTACAATGGAGGAATGGACGACTAAATCATGTTTGTTTGGTTGGTCACCTAACTAGGAATACACATTCATTGGTTAGGGTTATATTATTAGTGTGGTATTTATTTTTGGTAAACATTGGAGTTAATGTTGGTAGTGTGACTTTGATTTATAGGAACTATGGCTTGAACAAAGGTATTTGGTGTTGGGGAATGAACTAATTGTGATGGGTTTAGAAGGGAACTTGTTGATGGATAGTCAAACCCTAGTATATGTGTTATTGGTTGAAGGCTTATTATAGAAAATTTTACGTGCTAGGCATGTGTTTTGTATAAGGCATATGTTGGGCATGACATAATTTTTTCCTAGTATATATTTATTGGATATTAGGCACTTATTTTTTATTGCAAACTTGTTGTTGACTAGGCACTTGTTATTGGTTAGGCACTTGTTGTTGATTGGGCACTTATCATTAGTTAGGTACTTTTTATTGGTTAGTGACAAGATGTTACTTATTAGATAAAAATTTAGGTGATTTAACACTTTTTTAGTGGAATTTTGGTTTGAATATACTAGGGTGGAGTGTGTAGACACCTAAAACTAGCCATTGATAACCCCCAATCAAGATTTTGACCCATTTCCACCCAAAATACACAATTTGGCCTAAAAACACTAAAACATGCTAAATAATGTGAAAATAACATATTTAAGTGCTGATTTTGGCTAGGGTATCCCTAAATGGGGAAATGTAATTTATGGGCCAGCTAACTTTGATCAGTTCATTTCGAGTCAAAATGCTAATTATGCACCTAGGTGCTTTGGATTGCTCTTTCCTATAAAATATTTTTCAAAAGACATGTGACTTTGTTATTTATTATTGGAAACATCCTAAGTGGGAATATGGTTCTAATGCATCTGATGTTGCCTTCCAATTCTAATCTAGTCAAATATTTGACCAATAACAAGGCATTCTGATCAATTTGAGTAATTTGTGCACAAAGTGGTTAATCATGCTTAAGAGCTAATTAACCCAAATCAAGGCCTAATTAATAATTTCATGGAAATTTGTTGAATACTTGTTTTTATAAATGAATATTGAATATCTGCATCATCAAGTGACCTCATTTCTTGGGAAGGCATCCCTAGGCCATAAATGCCACAAATATCAAGATTCATGCCCTCTATGCCTCTTAATTTCCCCTTCTTCCAATGTCATGATGAGGATAATTACAAATTTAATTACAAAAAATTGAATTAATCATCAACCACACATATCAATCTTGAGATGGATGATTGAGGTTGATTCTAATCATTCTCAAAAATCTATAAATAGGAGGCCTCCCAACATCATTTTGAAGCTATTTTGGTGCAAAGTTATTATGCTCAAATATCTTCAAAAGTCTTGATTATGCAAATTTATAATGCATAAATGTTTCCAAAATCTTCAAGAAACTAGTGTTACCATGCCAAATTTATTCCAAGCCAAGCCAAACCACAAGCCAAAGGTGCCAAGGAGAGATGGAGGTAGCCAATCTTCCATTTCCAAGGACTTCATGAACACAAGCTGAGCAAGCCACCACTACAAACGCATTTGGAGCATCCAAGGAAGGTGAAGGAATTCTTGTGTTTTCATTCCTTGTTTTTTAGTTATTTTTGTCATTTTATTTTGTTAACTAAGCTCTCCCTAGTGTCTAGGCCTAGAGATGTTATGCTATTAGTGTGTTTATTTCATTTTAGAACTAACACTATACTAACCATCCTCTATTGAGTCAAATTCCTAGATCACATATGGCATGCCCAGTGAGAATATATGCATCCTAAACATGAATAAGATCATTTTGTATATTTAAAATATTCATTTTTACCATTATAACTCTTGAAAATTGATTTTATAACTTTATTTTGCCATTTTTGTTTGCCACGAGTTTACACAATAACCGATGTCGACTAGTAAAACTGTCATCGATTGGAACATCTATCATCGATCATTATTTGTGTAACCAATTCTAGTTATATAATTGTCATTGGTTAGTAAGTGTAACTAACATTGGTTATATAACCAACATCGGTCACTATGTTTAAAAAAAAAAACATAAAGCTGAGAGCCATTTTAAAATGCTTGGTTTAGGGTCATACAAACTCCATTTTGGATGATTTGTTTTTTAAAAACACATGTTTTATCCTAAAATTTTAGAATTTGACATTAGTTTAGCTTCAATTTTAATATATTTTTTATAAAATTTGGAAAATTTATTTAAAATGTTTCTAATCTAACATATTTGCTTTTGGGGTGATGCCTTAAGGGTAGATAAGTAACCAACGAATTTCAAATTTGATAAATCATGTTTTAAACCACATTTTCAATGATTTTAAAATGAATTAGGAACATTATTTTGGTGCTTAAAGTAACATTTAAGGTGCTTAAATAAGTGTTTTAGTATTAGTTTTCAAAGTCACAACTAAGACCAAGGGGTCAAAAGAACACCACCGCATCTTTCATTTGGGGTTTTAAAATTGAACACACTTATCAATTCTTTTTTTTAATAGTTTTTTAAGTTAGATTTTATTTAGAAAAGAGAAGGATGTTGGGTGTCTAATATTCCATTTTTCCCCTTTAGGGAACCCTTGGAATCCAAAGTGCCATTCTTATTGCAAATAGCCTAGTCCAAGGCTTAGAAAGAAAGTTGTCTAAAGCACTCCTCAAAAACTCGTCAAAGTTTGGGTGATCTTGAAAATGACCCTAAAGTCTTTATATTTTATGTTTTTTTAATCTAAAATTGGCTTATGAAGGGGATGCCATTACCTCCCATGAGTTCTTTAGGAAAGCTTTGACCTAGGGTTTCACCTCCTGATATTAACTTCACTTACTCCTTTGGAGTTGCACATGGGATGTATTGCACATGGGACATTCAAAACTTGATAGTTTAGTCAACCCCACATGCCACACCCTCGTTAGGATTTGGATGATTATACTTAGTGTATTTTGGTCATTTATCGTACTTGGTATTTTTGAGACTAAAACTTGTTCGTTTGTGTATAAACCATGTCAAAACTAATTTGTCTATATATCACTCTTTTATCTAAAGAGGCATTATGCTAGCCATTTTAAACCACACTTGTGCCTTAAATTTTTTGCTAAACTTGTTTGTGTATGTCATTTGAGTTGCAGAGGGTAGCGTTATGCTGCCCAAATCATGTCAAAAAAAATTGAGCCTTTTAAGTCTTTAAAACATAACATTGACCACATTATTTGAATATGCTTACACCGTTAGGCTACTCAATTTGTTTAAAGACTTGTTTACCATTGTATCAAAAATGTTTATTTCA
Source organism: Torreya grandis (assembly GCA_037957365.1). Taxonomy (NCBI): domain Eukaryota; kingdom Viridiplantae; phylum Streptophyta; class Pinopsida; order Cupressales; family Taxaceae; genus Torreya; species Torreya grandis. The sequence continues at coordinate 132,387 of JARHVA010008600.1, forward strand.
AACCATGTCATGTATACCATTTGGATCTTTATCTTGTGTTGTCATATTATCTAATCTTGTCTAGCCTGTTTGGTCAAATCCTAGTTTTTAACGTTGAGTTTTCAATTAGCCTTGTCAAATTTGGATTCAAACATCGATTGATTTCTATTTAGGCTTTGATTTATGAGGCTAATACGTAGATCTTTCTCTTTTGGGTTGCATAACTTTAGTTAATCAATTACCCAAATATGAAAACTATTGATGGTTTATTTATTTAGTACCTATCCTTATCATTGTTTGTGCCTTTATTTGGGAAAATATAGTCTTTCTTCAAAGAGCCTTTTGTCTTATGTCTTATGCCAACTAATCATGTTTATGTTTGATTCCATGTGCTGGGTTTATGTAAAAATTATTTCCAAACTTGTTAGATTAAATCAAATCACATCATGCACTTTTTATTTAAGCCTAGATTTTGACTTTGTGTTTGGACAAAAGACCTAGTAACTCAACTTTTCCCTTTTCTAGTTTAGACCTTGTTTGGAACACTTTGACCTAAACCTTTGAAATGCCAGTTTTTATTCAGATGCTTGACCTTTTGTGTGTATGACATTTGAAATTAGGTGTTTGATGTTAGGCTATTTTATGCCAAGTCTTAACACAAACCATTTTGGAGATAAAACTCCACTTTTAGACCACGTTGGAGATACAACTCCACCTTTTGACCAAGTTAGACCAAGCTTGAACCATTTGTCCTTTGGATATAGTTTTTTCAAAATTTGTAAAACTCTAAGCCTTTTTATTTTGAAGATTTCATCATTTACGTGGATATGTCTCACTACACTTATGGTGGAGTCACGTACAATCTAAATTATGATATAATAGCCACACAAAATCCCACTAGGAACCCCTATAGAGAAATATTTTCTAAGGAGTTTTATTATTCTACCTATAATACTCCATATGGGAAACATAGTCAAAATCCACAAAATCCAAATCAAAACCTTGATTGGCATGAAGAGGCTTGTGAAGGTGACTTTGAAGACCCAACTATAGATAATGTTGTTTGGGATATAGATCCATACCCTCTTTACAATAATCAATACATGGAACATAGTCAAGAACCAGATTATGAGCCAACTCACAACTGGGATGATATAGTTTATGAGGAAGACTTGGATGCTTTGGATTATGTGAGTAATTAGGATCCACCACATCATACCATTTCTATTTAAAGACCATAATGTCACACCATTCCCATACCAATACCTCATCTTTTGGTTTATGTGAGCAACCAAGCTCCATAATGCCCAACCATTTCTATACCAGGGCTTCATCCTTTAGTTTGTGCAAGAAACCAAGCTCCACATTGCCCCTTCATCATTCTAGGACCTAGTCCTTTGGATTGTGTGAGAAATCATGCTCCACACTACCCTATCATTACCATCTCAAGACTTTATCCTTTAGCTTGTGTGAGCAATCATGCTCTCAAAGGCCCTGCCATTATCCAACCATAGGTCATTCCTCATCCAGAACCAATCTAATCCAAACCTCAACTGATGCAATCCTTCAAAGACCAAGTTGTGTTCAAAACTAGTATTTTCCAACTCATTAGAAACCAAGGCTAAGAGAACCAACCAATCTAAGATGTTTTTATTGAATCAACCATTTGTGATAAGTTAACCTATGATAAATTATCTGTTAATCCCATACCAGTTGTCAAAGAGTGTCACACTGATGAGCGAATCTATATTGAGTCACTTCTTAATGATTATAATCACCTTTGGGAAAATAATTACCTCGATTGTGTGCCTATTTTTTGAGAGCCTCTTATTGACAAGCTAGTCTTTGAAGAGTTGTCTCTTAACCTTTTTCCCATCCTAGAAGAGTCTCACTTTGACAAAGTAGTCTTTGTTGAGCCCATCATGCCATTACAGGTTATTACTTATATAATACCAAATATTTAATAAGACATCATTATAATAGAGTACCCATTAGATGAAGAATTAGAGTTAGAGTTAGGTTTTACTCTTAGACTGACATCAGATTTAGCATTAAAATTTGAATCAACATCAGTCTCAACATTAGATTTAGAGTCCCTTGAGTTAGAATCAGATTCAAATGAAGAATATGTTCATGGCTATTACAACATTGGTTACACATGCCTCACAGATCAATTTAAATACATTTGTGATCCTTCTATATTTTTTGAGGATGAGTACTTTAGCTTCAACAAAAATTATCCTAGTATCTTCTATGAGGATTGTGCAGTGTTTCCCCATTTCATTACCTTTCCACAAGCCATTACCATTAACCAAAATAGCCATATTATTAACATTCCATCTCCCATAAGTGTCAATTGGGATCAATAGAATCACACCTTATTAAACTACATCCATGGTGACATAGCAGTTGAAGAAGATCAAAGAGGCTAAGAATAAATTCATATAAAAAAAGAAAATTCTCCTAGTGACACCTTTTTGAAGGTGCTAAGGGATAATCAAAGTCAGAACTCAACATCTTCTAGTGAAATTTTTTTAGAAGTGCTAGAAGAAAATCAAAGTCAAAAGTCAATGTTCATTAGTGAAACCTTCTCAAAAGCATTATGGGAAAATCAAGGCAAATTCATTTGTGAAAACCTTTTTAAGGTACCAATAGCTGAGCACAAAATTTCTTCACTACTTGATGAATACAAAATCAAAGATCAAATCAAAATATCTTATAATCTATAGCCTAATCAGATGGTAGCTACTCTCAAGATTAAACAATAGAAAAATGTAATGGTCTTATTGAGAGAAAAATTCTTTGGTCTTGACACAACCAAAATTATGTCAAATTTGGCATCAGTAACATTATGTGTGACTGAAAGTCCTGATCTTTATTTGTTTCCCCACCATTATACATTTCATTATCATGTACCATTCCATTTCACAATCAAACCTACCATCCATTATTTGTCCCAATTTACCATCCATAACTGCATTTTCCTTTATAGAGGCTACAAAGATACCTTATCTCAACACTTGAAGGAATCAAAATAAATGACCAATAAAGATCACAAAAGCATTCTTAGCAACCAAATCTACAAACCATTTTTGATAGAGTAACTATTCAGATGAGGTGTGGGCTAGAAATTAACATGATCGAGTATTCTATTTGTATCATTTATTGATAAGGATGTGCATCTCCCCATTATCAGGAATAATATAATAAAAAACCACACCCAAGCCAAAAATATGTAACATACCATTTCATTGCCATACCATTGCCATTGTTACATATGCCTATTTTCCATTATCATAGTTCCTATCATTCATCCCATCACTTGGGGGCAAACCCTCTTACCATTTTATCCAATCTATTTAGACCATCATTATCCTAAGTAATACCATGACATCCTATCATTCTATTCCTATCTAGACCAAAGCCTATTTTTAGTCATCCTACCTAATCTTATTTTGATCTTGGTTCATTTGGTTCTTCCCACACCTTTTTGTAGGGGGATTCTGATCAAGTTTCAACAATCAATTCAATCCATGTTTATAATGACAGTCTATGAAATTAGTGTGATAGTTGATATAGCAAGGTATCTTTCATTTTCCATCCTATATCAGGTTTGTTTATGTGAGCTTGATTATAACCGCCCATGGGCAAATCAATATTTCACTAGTCTTACTCCTAGTTATAACCACCTATGAGAAAACTAAGGACAAAATTTATTTATCATACATTACTGCATCACTTTTCCATCATTGTTTTCATTTGACTGGCCATTTTTTGGATTTGAGAACTTGTGAGGACCTAGTTGGTTTTTCCTCACCTTTTATGTGGGTCGAACTACAATGACTTGAGGTCCTACTCTAGGACTATGTAGGTAGGACCCGATACTTATTGAGGTTAGCTCATTCACCCTTTTCACCATGATCTCACTATTTTGTTAGAAACCTAAGCCATGCTCTCGCCATTTTGTGAGCAACCTAAGTTTGAACGCTCTCACCATTTTGTGAGCTAATTAAGTTTGAACACATTTTGTGAGTAACCTTCATTTAAATGCTCTCACTATTTTGTGAGATTGAACCATTTAGTGTCTCATCATTCTTGATCGAGTTGAGATACTTCAAAAATTCCAAAAAAAATTTCAAAAATTGTTAGAGAAGACCAAAAACATTGACCACTTCTTTTCCTTAAAGATTCTGGGAACCCTTACTAAGTTACAAGAAAATCACTTATCATTTAGTTTCCCCAACCTTTTTGGCCATTTTTCTCATGCACTTACCATTTTTCAAGACCATTCCTCTTCTTATCTCACTTTTGTTCTATTTTTTTCATCAGTTATCACATTCTTCCCATTTCCTAGGAGAACTACATTTGGCCTAAAGATTTTTATTGGATATTACATCCATGGAACTATGTAGTCAATGTATACTTGCCTAGTGCATATGAAGACATCTCAACCACCCCTTCCTTTTCTTCTATTCCCCCATTTTATTCATTTTTAAAGTTTTTACCTATTTTCTAGGGGTAATATTCATAGGGTTTCTATTGCATTGCATTGTTTGTTTGTTTCTACTAATTTATTTTGTTTGTGTGCCTATTTGTTTACTTTCAACATTGTTACATTGATTCAATTTATGTGTGTTCATTGGATAATTCCTTGCCCAAAATTACACTTGAATCCATTCGTATTCATATGTTTACATTTTTATCATGGTTTCTATCATTGGTGTATTATTTTATATTGAGTATTGGATTATGAGAGTCAGTCCTTATGCATATTTCGGCCAAGTACTCATGATGCTATATCATGATACCTATCGACATGTGCTACAACAAACCTCAGCTTCAATAATTATATTTAGTAATGTCAATATCTCTTTGGTACTGACATCTCGATTCCATCCTAATCATATCCCAAATAGAGTAATTAAACATGAAAGAATTTTAATCTTTATTAGTTTGAATGAGCATCTCCCTACTAGTAGGTTGTTCTAATTCATCATTACCCTCTATGTTAAGTTATCATCACCTCAACCAAGTTTATCATGTTTGTCATAATTGGAGTCTAATGATTATAACCACCTATGGGCAAATCATTGCACACTATCCCACTTGTATTTCTCAATGATTATGACCACCTTTGGGTGAATCATTATGTTGTCACCACTTTACTTTTTATACCTATACAGGGGCATGTTATTATCTTGTTTGTTTGCCTTAATTGGGACAACTCCATCTTGTCAATAATCATAATTGCCTTTGGGCAAATCATTTTGTTATCATACCACATTGCCACTATCAGAGTACAATGTTTATAACCACCTTTGGGCAAACCATTGTGCACCATCCCACTTGTATTCTCAGTGATTTTGACTACTTTTTTAGTCTCATTATGATTTTCACCCCATCATATTTCCTTTCTTTAGTCCCCTCTTTTCACTTTTTTCTTTTTGAGGGACCATTTACCGACCTACTTGTGCTAACTGTTCCCTCAAGGGGGCATCATATAATTAGTTTATCATCATTTTAGTTATAGGCATACAAGACCTTTTCATTCTTTGATAATACATTACTATACTTATAGTTTGCAACACCTTTCCAAATAGGGGTAAACTATAGATACTTAAAACTGGCCATCAATAACCTCCAATCAAGCTTTTAACCCATTTCCACCCAAAATGTACAATTTGGCCTAAAAACACTCAAACAAGCTAAATGATGTGAAACTGACATATTCAAGTTCTAATTTTGGCCCTAAATAGGGAAATGAAATTTATGGTCTAGCTAACTTTGATAAGTTCATTTCGAGTCAAAATACTAATTTTGCACTTAGGTGCTCTAGATTGCTCTTTCTTATCAAATATTTTGCACAAGACATGTGCCTTTGTTATTTATTTTTGGAAACATCCTAAGTGGGAATATGGTTCCAATGCATCTAATGTTGCCTTCCAATTCCAATCCAATCAAATTTTAGACTAATAACAAGGTATTCTGATTAATTTAAGTAATTTGTGCATAAAGTGCTTAATCATGCTTAAGAGCTAATTAACCCAAATCAAGGCCTAATTAATAATTCCATGAAAAATTGTTGAACACTTGTTTTTATAAATGAATATTGAATATTTGCATCATCAAGTGACCCCATTTCTTTGGAAGGCATCCCTAGGCCATAAATGCCACAAATATCAAGAATCATGCCCTTCATGCCTCTTAATTACCCATTTTTCCAATGTCATGATGAGGATAATTACAAATTTAATTCCAAAAATTGAATTAATATTCAACCACACATCTCAATATTGAGATGGATGGATGAGGTTGATTTTGATCATTCTCAAAAATATATAAATAAGAGGCCTCACAACATCATTTCAAAGCTATTTTGGTGCAAATTTATTACGCTCAAATATCTTCAAAAGTCTTGATTATGCAAAGTTATAATGCAAAAATGGTTCCAAAAGCTTCAAGCAACTAGTGTTACCATGCCAAATTGATTCCAAGCCAAGCCAAGCCACAAGCAAAAGGTGCGAAGGAGAGATGGAGGTAGCCAAGCTTCCATTGCTAAGGACTTCATGAGCACAATCCAAGCAAGCCACCACTACAAAGGCATTTTGAGCATCCAAGGAAGGTGAAGGAATTCTTGTGTTTTCATTCTTTGATTTTTAGTTGTGTTTGTCATTTGCTTTTGTTAACTAAGCTCTCCCTAGTGTCTAGGCCTAGAGATGTTATGCTATTAGTGTGTTTATTTCATTTTGTTTTCATTTTGGAACTAACATCATACTAACCATCCTATGTGATGGGGTACTTGATGGTGATTTATTACTTACTACTTGTATGTTTGAGGAAGTAGATGGTCATGGATGGATAGTCACCTATTGTGAGCTAGATGTACCTTCCCCATATTATTGTGATCTAGTTGATGTACTTAAAGGGGGGATCTATTGGGAATTGTTTGGTGGGGTTTTCCTTAGTATATTAGATTGTGCTTGGTGTAGATTAGGTAACACTTGTGTGTTATCTACTATAGTTTGGAAAGAGGTTTCTAAAGAATCCAATGATTGATTTTTATTTATAGGAACATTAAACATGACTATAATTGGCATGGTTTGAACAAATGGATCTATATGAAAATTGGAAGAGCCTACCAAACTAGTTTGTTGTATACTTGATGGATCCAATTCTATAAGTGGTGTATTCAAAATAGTCATGGCATTAAATTTTCTCACTAAATCAAGGTAAGTTTGATATGATTGTTATACTTGTTAAATTTGGTCAACAATTTGACATTTTCCCTTAGTAAATATATTAAGCTCTTGATTAGGAATGGGTACAAGGGCCCAATTTTGACTAGTAGAGGCTTGCACAAATGTTTAGACAAGAGGTTTAGGACTAGGTGACCTAAGTAGGAAAGGTAGACTTTCTTGTAGAGAATATAATGGGAATTTAGCATTAATTTTTATTGATATAATAATAATCTCATATTTATGTTCTAAAATATGATGATAAAACAAGTATGGATCATAACTAGTAATAGACAATGTGTTTACATATATGGTTGTTATTGTTGAACCAATTTTGTACTAGGAATCATTTTGGTATGATATTGTGAAAATGGATCTTATTTTTACCCCAAATAAGGAGGAAAATTTTCAAGGTATTGTGCGAGTTTATCATGTTCCTACTATGTGTTAGAAGACACGTATGTGGGATATATATCTATCTTGTACACTATGTTATCACCTTGAGGCCCATTGTTAAAGGGGTTACTTGTAACAATGTTCTCATAATCCATATTATACATAGATCCACTACATGCATAGTGAGGCATGGTTAAATCCGTGTTCCTTGGATTTGAGAATGGTTGGTCTAATGTTTCAAAAAAAAATTAAACTTGGTTTAAAATGATCTTGCTTTAAAAACCAACAATCCGAACTTGGTCTAAACTATAATTAAAAAATTCTATCTCTTTGGGAAAAATGGTAGAAAAAGGAAAAATTAGATTTGGCCTTGGTAAAGGTCTAAGAAAACTTGAATCTTGGCATGAAAATTTGAACTTGGTATAGGCACATGAAATTTTGAAAATAAATGAACAATGTACTAAGTCTAGGTCTAGGCACTTGAAAGCTTAACTATGTCTTGGAAATAAAATTTATCTAAGCAAAGTGAAATTGGTCTTGATACATGAAAATTTGAAATCAAATAGAAAAAAAACTAAGGTCAAGGTCTAGACACATGAAATCGGTCTTAAAAACTAGGTTTTGGAAACAAAAATGGTCTAGGCACATGAGATTGGTCTTAGCACTTGAAACTTGTAACTAGGTCTTGGAAATAAACATGGTATAAAAGGGAACTTGATATAGGCAAATTTATTAAACCAAAATGAAAACCGATCCAAGTTACACAATCTAAATATAAAAAGGGTGAACCACTCAAGCCCAATTTGTATGCAAGACTCAAGTGTAAACCAATCGTCTTTAGATCTGAGCTTTGTAATATGGATTTCAAACTTGGTTTGAAAGACTTAGATTTTCAAATGAGTAATGGTATATAATTAAAATGGAAATTTAACAATGTATTTTATAAATTAAGTAATAAATGATTCCTTCAAGTTTTTGGTCTAAGGCAAATGGTTTCACCAAATTTGGGCAACATAACACATCTTAATATGAATGGTGTACATATCAAATGTTTTGGTATTAGAATTTTTTACTTGCATAAATGGATTTAGACTCTATTATATAAAATAAGACACACACAAACATATATTATTATCTTTAATAACTAACACAAGGTTTACATAGTATCCACCAAAATTTTACCTATATACTAGTTCTCGAGAGGAATTAGTTTGTTAATCCAATAAGTAAATATTGCATGAAGGTATAGTTTTTGGCCTTCATATATATCTCAAGAACTTATATGTGGCATGAAAAATTAGAGTGAAAAAGTAACTTGACTTTGGTATGATAATCTATGGCAAGTGGGGTCAATTAATCTAAATGTTTTGAATTGGCTTTTCTAGATGGTCTACAAGTGTGTTAAAGCACTTGGGTGCAATAAAATAACTATCACTTGGATGGTAAAACTTATAGCTTATTATGAAATGGCCTAGTCCCTTTAAAAAACACTTCATTTATTAATTACTCATTAGAGTGAGATGTCCAGACTATTATATTCTCTAAGACCTATTCAGCTAGTTAGGTTAACCATTCAACCATTGTCCCAACAAATAGTATGATTAATTTTTATACCCCACCAAATAAATGGGGTTGGAATGATGCTAGGAGATGAAACCCCAGGTCAATGTGACCATAAATAAATTATGAGGAGGTGATGAAATCAAAATTGTAAAGCCAAAAATAAAAATAAAAGGGAAAAAGTTGATTCTGAGTCACCCACATTCAAGAAAATGAGGGGAGAGCATATGCGACTTGAACTCTAGGCTATAATGAACAACTAGCTTAGTCACATTTTTGAGTCACCCTGAATAGGGGAGAAAATATGTGCAACTTCACCAAATAATGATAAAAATGGAAATGTGGAATAGAAAGTGTGAAAATAAAATTGTTTTTAAACACCAAAATTGAAATGTTTGAAGGCCTTGAAAAAATATTGAAATAATAAACAAGAAATTTTCCAATGTTTTAAACATTAAATGTAAGTGTGAACAATATTTTTAAAACACCAAATTTAAAATGTTATGGAGTGATTTTAGGATACAATATGGTTTATCCTTTCTTGATATAAACTTCAAACACTTGTTCTAAGTTTGATTAGGCAAAGAGAATGAAGGCAACCTGTAAAATTAGCTTGAAAATCATGAAAATATTTCCCTCTGGAATTAATTAATAGTTACATAGTAAACGTAAACTATGAAATTATTGATGAGTGAAAATAAGAAAATAATAGAAAGCACATAAATTATAGTGTGAAATTTCATATTTTTTGGATGATTTCAATATTAAACTCAATAATTTTACACTTATTTTGGCCTATTTCAAAACTTAAACATATGATTTTGAAACTATCTATCTATTTCATAACTAAGTATGTGATTTTGCAACTGTGATAAGATAATTTCTCTATTTTAGGCTTTGATTTCATAATTTTCAAAAAAAATACAACAAATATAGAAATAATAGAGGATGATTTTGTGATTATTTTCCATCATTTCATAGTTATATGTGTTGAATTCATGATTATGTAAAAAACATAGAAAACAATGAAAATATGTAGAATGAATTCATAGTTTACCTTGATGTTTTCGTAAAATAGAGCTCTGAATTTGTGATTACATTGAGTAGGTCCTAAAAAAAGATTATTTCGCACTTTTATTCAATGATTTTACACTTTTTAGCAATTATTTCATTGATTTTGCTTCCGGATTCATTGTTACAGCGTGGACAAATTCACATTTATACAGGGAACTACAAAGCATGACAAAGTTAAGTAAAAAAATCTAAAAACAAGGTCATTGATGAGAGTTTATTTATTTTTAAGGGTCCCAAGATGCTCCTAGGATGAATTTGGGGTGTATCATACCACTAGACATGCCAATATGTAATGCAAGATTATGAAGACAATGTTAAAATTATCTTATTAGTCAATAAACCAAAATAATCAATGATAACTAACATTATAAGCCTAAATACTAGGGTGAGCAACAAAAATTAAAAAATAAATATAATAATGGAAGAAAAAAACACCATTTAACTTCATATAATGACTCCATATTGTAATTAGTGTGAGAGAAGGTTTGTGCTTGGTATTGTGAACAAGTGGTCTTTGACAATGTTTGATGTTTTGTGGGCAGTACCTCCCCTTGTTCCCTTGGTAATTACTCTTGATTTATGTTGGAAATGTATATTTATATCAATAACTTGTCATTATTTGTTTTTACATAAAAATATTGGTTAATAATGTCATGGCACTTGTATTTATAGGATTTTAAGTAACTCTAACCCATATGTAGTTAAGCTAGGGTCAAGGTTGGAAGTCCAAATGCAATTAATGATGGATTAAATTATGAATTTATGGAGGCATGGCTAGAAATTTATAATTTTTATGGAATTTATTTTGGTATTTTTTAATTCTTTGAATTTGAAGATGATGACATCATCATGACCTCATGTTCTTTGATATTTGTTGAATTTTGATTTTTTAGAAATTACATATTCACTAATTCAACATGGATTTTTCACTTAAGAATTTAATTTGATTTTATTGGCTGATTAATTATGTTTAGTGATGTATAGGTAAAGGAGAAAAGCTTCCAAAACATCCACTTCTTCTGTGGTCTTGTAAAAGATCTCAATCAATGATTTATTTTTGTCCTCAAGGCTCCATCTCCAATCCAGTCTTTCTATTGGTATTTGTGATTAATAACCTCCTTAACTTTATAAATATTAATTATACACTTTAGATACACTTATTATTATGATTAGACATCTCTCTTGATCACTAACATTCATTCCTAACTCATTTCATAACACTAGTTTCTCTTTACCATTCAATTCTTTTACTAGCTCTCCACTAGGCATGCTTCTTAGGTTTCAAAAACCAACCTTTAAGGTAACTATTAGGAATGTATCCCAATATAATATATGATATTATATGATCATAATCCATGTGTATTTACCCCTTTCATGTGTTCAATCACAATTTATCCTTCAATTCTATACCTTAGATTTATAAAGACTACACTAGGTTTATAGCCTTTTTTATGAATTTTCCCTTAGTTTGAGAAATATATCAAATAAATTAAATATATAACACCATTTATATCCACCATATATCTTCTTAGAGGTCTGCGTGAAGTTTCATGGGCTAACTCCACACCTAAACCACACTTCCTTTGTAAACCACCCCTCAATTAGGCTTAATTAGCCCTATGATACACCCTCACTTATAGAATCCGTACCATACAACCTTGAAACATACCAAAACCAATTTATTAAATTTAAATATATATATATTATAAATATTACAAATTTTCAGCAACTTATAAGGGTTAAAACTCCTTTTATGGGGTTTTTTATATTGAAACCTTAGAGGGTCTTTTGCATAGGCCAAGAGGGTAATTAATTCATTTCCTTAAGTTTTGAAACGTTTAAAAAGGTACCAAAACCATGTACAGGCATTTAAAAATTTGATACACCTTATTAAATAGGTTATAACCATTATTCCATCCATTCCATGCTTTAAAAAACTAAAACTAAGATGACTATGAGTTTTTATTGATTGTACAAGGGTATACTTAGACTGTCTCACTTTAGTGGCATTCAAAATTTTGACAAGGGCCTTATAAAGTATTAGTTTAAATTTAAACCATGATAATAGTCAATTTAAATCATAATATGTTACCCTTTTGAGCCTCCATATTTCTTTCTAACTCACCAATTGACTATAAACAAGGGTTTCCACTTTGTTGATAGGGTTACCAATAGTATACAGGGGCCTGTTTGTATTTTCCTTATGTTTCAAATCTTAAAATAGAATATAATAAAACTAAAATTAATTTAAAACATATCAAGTCTACCTAAATTTATGTTCATTCATATTATTTCAACATACATGTTCCTTCTTAGGCATGAACCATGCATAGGGTTATTCATCTTGTGAACAGGGTATTGAGAGTACATTCAAATGTTATTCACTTGTTTCACATTTTAACTGAAATAAATATAATTATATCACATATTTATTGGTATATATGGCATAATAATTGGAACATTATTCATCTTTCTATCTAAACACTTTTCATAACCTTCATTTCTTTTAAACCTGGACTATCACACATGTGAACAGAGTCTTAAGAGAGGGTTTTATTTACCTGAATTCCTAACACTTAAAATTAAATACTCATATCATAGAGAGTATATTTTATACTTAATTAATTCAAATAATATGACACAATAATAATTATTATTCACCAACTTAGAACACTTTCTCACAACCTTTCCTTCTTGACTATATTCTACAATCCATTCTTTAGATGTCACTTGCAACCAAGCATCTACCTATAAATTCACACACATGTTAAAAAAATCATGGCCTCAAGGGCCTATCTAAGACAATATATAACTTATTCAAGCACACACATTGAATGTATAATACACATTAAGCCACCTTTATTTATTCATAGTATTATTCTCTATTACATTATAGTCCTTTCATGAACTTGAGATCCTTCTTTAGGAGTTTTATCTTCCTTTTAATTATATAGTTTTTAATCCTATAATTTTGAGATATCCCTCTTCCTATTATCTTCCTACACCATCTAACTGACTACCAATCTTTCCCAATCCAAATTCAACATTAGTTTTGGGGTGGTTACACTAACTTGTTTGTCATAACTAATCTTCAACGTACAAGAGTGATTTACATTAGTTTATATGACTTAACTTAAGGAATAATCATAAAATGTATTAAAACCTCCTTATTATGACTTGAGTGGACCCTTAAACTAACTTTACTTACCTAATCACTCCATACATGAATTTGACCCTCCTAGTTTTAGTTCAACTATTTGAATTTTCAAACTCCTTATTTTAGAGGGAAAAGTCATAGCACTCATACAACTCATTCCTAGGACTCTATATGACTTATAGGAGAACATAAGGATATTATTAGATCCTTCACATAAATTACATGACAAGTTTGACCAACTTTGAATCCTATTGACAAAACACACAAAATTGATGTCTTCTAGCTTGATGCTCCTGCATCATACTCCCTAAGAGGGAGAAAATTTATGATACCAAATTTCTTTCTTAACTTCAAATTAAGAATTTTAGGGATTTAATGTTATATTTAATGATATTATTCTTATATTTCTCCTTTCTCTTTGCTAAACTCTTGCATTTCTTCTTTTTGGCCTTGTTTAGTCTTCTTGTCCATGCATATTCTACCTCTATGAGGTTTACCATCTACTGTATCTCCTTATTTTCTGCATGTTACATCTTTCAAAAGTCACCTTGAAATTCATCATACTCATATGCAACCAAATGGTGCTTATTTTTCTTTCTCATGCTTGTTTCATGGCCTTGTCCTTCATTATTTTCACTTGATGCTTGTTAGCTTAGTGATGTTTTCTCCTTAACCATGATGGCATATTATTCCTTGGGTTATAATGGATTCTCATGCATGTTAGTCTCTATAATTTGATCCATTATACTCTCTTTTGCTACGTCTTCTTCACATTTCTCCTCTTTTTGATGCTTCTTCCTATGACTTTGCTCATTGTGCAAGAGTAACTTCTTATTCCATTCATTCTCAACATAGTACAAAATTATTTGACAAGTATTTGAATTTAAAAGTCCATTATTATCAAATATTAACTCATATTTAACTTACCCAATTGAATAACTCACTTTGTGTACTTTCTTATACTCCCTTTGCTTTCTAACTATTTTGCCTGCTTGTATATTCGTTTGCACAACTCTTTGTGCTTTCATTTGTTTTTCCTTTATTGATGTTTTTTGGAGTTAATCATTGATATATATTTTTTATTTATAAAATAATTTCATCCCCTTGGATGGACTTAATATCTCTTCTAATAACTCCATTTCTTCTTGCAACTTGGAAGCATGCACCTCCTCACAGTCTTCATCAAATCTTGGTCCACATTGTTCTTCATCCTCTTGTGCACCTTAATATTTGTCTTGTCTTTGGAATAACTCAAAAATGAGAGTAATATTAATCTTATAATGTTGCATACCATGCTTGTCAAACACTCTTTGAGGTGATTCAACCTCACCTTGCCTTGCTACACACTTATTCATCAATGCAATTATTTCCATATATAAATATTCTTCATGATTGGATTCAACTTCATATACATCACCATAAAAAACATTTGGAAAAAAATATTTAGAATACTTATCTTATTTTCACTCATATTATTATTCACACATCTGTACCTTCATCTCATTATCTTGGTTTGCTTGCACCACCTTTGTTATTTGATTTGTAGACTTATACTCTTCCTCAGTATTCATGATTACTTGGGATACACCTATAATATGATACTATTGTGATATTTTTATGCTCTTTAACACCCTTTTTATGCCTTGTAACTTCTTGTATTTCCACTTTCTTCTCATTTCATCTCCTTCATACTTCTTTCTTTGGTTATCTACCATGCCAACTTGGTGTTATTTTATATTTGTCCTTTGTTTCCACACTTGTTCTTGCTTTCCATCTATGATATTTTATTTTTATACCTATTTATTGAGGTTCACCTCTTTCTTCTCACTATCTATTTGCTTCAACCACTTAGGATAAACACATCCATGCCCTTGTTCTCGACTTGAGAGCTGTACCTTGTCCTTATTTATCCCAATCTGCATATTAGTTACCTCTTCTTCATAGGTGAAATCAAAATCAATGCTCAAACATTCACTTACATCTAAATATGAATATTGAAAGATTATTTATTCATATATGTCTTCATGGGTGACCTTCATGTCTTCTTGGTAAACCATCTCTTTGGTTTCAACTGCTATACTTGGCAAAGCATCATAGTATTCTTATTCTACTTCATCTTAAACATGTTTGATATTTTGTTTTTATACCTATTTCTTGAGGTTCACCTCTTTCTTCTCACTATCTATTTACTTCAACCACTTAGGATAAACACATCCATGCCCTTGTTCTCTACTTGAGAGCTGTACCTTGTCCTTATTTATCCCAATCTACATATTAGTTACCTCTTCTTCATAGGTGAAATCAAAATCAATGCTCAAACATTCACTTACATCTAAATATGAATATTGAAATATTATTTATTCATATATGTCTTCATGGGTGACCTTCATGTCTTCTTGGTAAACCATCTCTTTGGTTTCAACTGCTATACTTGGCAAAGCATCATAGTATTCTTATTCTACTTCATCTTAAACATGTTGAATACTTTCAATATTCATCACTTTATTTTCTACAAGATGTTCTCTTTATTTATCATCATGTTTCCATTCGATGGGTGATTTTATTGGCCCAACCTTCACCAATCCTTTCTTCATACCTACATACATAAGCTTAAAAATAATGTTAGCATATAAAATAAGACACCATATAGTCTCTTTGAGTGTATTTTGCATAGACACTCTCCATCTTTTCTTCACTTTCAAGTGCTCCTCTTAGCACTTTTATCTTATTATTTTTCTCTTCAATGAGAAATTTCTTCTCTATCTATTTGTCTTGTTTCTCACTTGGCAACATCTTATCACTCATGCCTCTTTGGGATATTCTCTCTTTCTTTTTTTCATCTCTCAAGACACTCATCTTGTGCCTTCTCTCTTTCACAAGTGACTCTAGTAGCCACTTCACCTTTCTTCTCACATTAAATCCAATCCATTGGCTTCCTTGTCATTTTAAGAGCTTCACCATGATCTCTATGTTATCAATACTCTATCCAAACTCTCTTCTCATGTCTTCCACTTCTTTCTCTACACCCATCTTCTCACTTTCTTTGCTTTTAATCCCTATCTAGACCTTACTCTTAGCAAGATTATGAATCTTTAATCTTAAATCACTATATTGGATCTTTCCTCTTATTTTAGTCTTATATCTAGGGACTCTCCTTATCCTTCTTGACTATCTCTTTGAGTCTCAATCTTTTCTTTCTCTCTTTGAGCTCTAAGGTTCTCTTTTCTCTCTGCCTTCTCTAGTCCTTTCTTGACTAGCATATATTCTTTTTATTAGGACTTTGGGGCTTTTATTCCTCTCTTTTTAAATCTTATATTCCTCTATTATGACCTCAATAGATCATACCTATACTATACTTCTTCTCCCACAATACCCTATAAGGTTATCTCATGCATACCTCATGGCATATTTTGCCAATCTAAAATCAACAAACTTGAACAACTCACAACAAATCCAAACCAAGAGATTACCTTGATTTGATATAAAATTATTTATAGGTAAGGGGTAAAAGTATCCAAAACATCCACTTCTACTCTGGTCTTGTAAAATATCTCAATCAATGCATTGTTTTTATCCTCAAGGCCCCATCTCTAATCCAATCTTTCTATTGGTCTTTGGGATTAATAGCCTCCTTCATTTTATAATTGTTCCTTGTACACTTTAGAGACATTATTAGTATCATTATATGTAATATCCCCTTCCAAACATGAAATATAGCAACACAAAAATCTGAACCAAGATATAATAGCTGTTGAATAAATTCAGAAAGATCACAATAATATAGTCTTTTAATAACAAATTACAGATTGTATCACTTGTCCTTGTAAATTATTACAATTGCAGTCCTCTAATATGCATATAAATATGAAATACAGTCTTGAAAACCCTGGCTTTGCAAATCTGGAAGTGCAAATTGAGTTCTGGAAAGTCTCAGCCCTTCTGTGTCGACACACAGTCGCCATCGTCGGTCGATATCTCGCCGACGTCGGTCTCTGCCGGTCAGATTTCTGCCGACGTCGGTCTTTAGTCGACCGATGTCGGTCACTGAAACCCTCTGTCTGCCGAGGTCGGTTCCTGCACTGGTCTGTACGAATCCGTACGGATGCAAATTAAGCACAACTTCCCTGTTTTCAACCCCTGATCTGAAGATATCTGTCTCTAGCACAGTAGATCTCTAGCTGTATAATTTATTGAATCAAAACATAAAGCAATAAATACCTGGAATATCTGTGATAACTTATGTGTGAAGTTATCTCTCAAACCTGAAATTCTGTGATAACTTCTGGATGAAGCTATCTCTCACTTTGGCAATAGATCAGCTGATATTTCACAGCCTCTTAATTGCACACACTGAAGAGGGAACGTTCTCCAATGCAAATGGAATCCTTGAACCCTAGGCTCAGTCTTCACAGAAGAAATTCTTCAATTTTCAATAATCAATAATCAATAGCATAATGAACAATGGCCTCCATGAGAAACCCTTATACCCTCAAAAGATATGCTTGCCCTAATTAGGGTTTCTTAAATTAGAATTAGGGTTTCTAATTAAAAATAGGCTAAATAATTAATATTTGATTAAATCAATCAAATATTAATATCTCCCTCAATACATGTCGGATCCACGAACCGATCGAAGCTAGTGAATCAGGGAGTGATTCCGCACATAACCATGCCACAATAAAGGCGCTCCGCTGCATATCAAATATCCCTAAAAAGTAGGAGCTCAAGCCAAGTGTGTCTGAAATACCCTGAATGAAAATCAAATGAAGAAATCCTGTGAATCAAAGTCGAGCCAAGCTCCATTATGACCCTCTATCCATCTTATTAGCCTACGAAGGTCGCATAATAGGCTAACCATGAACTCAGAACATGTCAATTGAAAAGGGGACATGACAATCCGCCTCTCCTGAAATTGCTTGCCCTCAAGCAATCACTGAATGACAAATCAATCAATCCACCTGGATCCCAAATGTAGTTAGGATCTCCACCACTGTCAATTATCACGAACCCCATGCCATGTTCATCCCAACATCCAATCCATAAATGAAAATTTGCAAGCAAACTCCGTACCTGAATAATATCTAAAACTGGATTGTGAAGGCTAGACATAGTCATATCATCATCAACCTGTGTCCCGACTGTAATAGAAAGTTGAGTCCTCACCACATGTGACAACTCCTGAACCGAACTCACCTCAAGACCAAGCTCGTCCTCATACCTCTCCTGTGTTGGTGCCAATGTGCTCTCGTCATCACCCTCCATCATGTTATGTGGTATAGGTACCTCCATCCGATGAAAGAACATATATCTAAAGCTGCTGCCCCATATTGCCTTAAGAATATGTGTCGTCCCATCAACATTAAAGAGAACCTCCATGTCCTTGAGACGAAGAGTAACTTCCTCAAATGAATGAAGCCACTTCATACCCAAGACTAAGTCTATATCCCCCATGTTTACCACATAATAATCAGCGTTGAACTCATAGTTGTTCAAGCACAATGGGAGGTCTCTAATCATACGCTCACACTTAAGAGTGTGACCATCGGCTACCTTAACTCTGATGCCCTCAAAATCTTCAGTAGTGAGTCCACGCTTCTCCACAAATCTAGCATCTATGAAATTGTGAGTGGCTCCTGTATCAAGAAGGGTGATAACCTTCTGCCAGGCCAAAACTCCACGGAGTCTGAATGACTCATCCGACTGCATGCTGGATATGCGGCCCTCCTGTAGGTGAAGCTCTAACTCTGCCTCTGCATTAGGCCCTGAAGCCTCCGCCTCTGCCCCCTCAGCACTGTTATGCTATTCGAAATCCTCAAAATTTGACTCCTCATAATATATCCACATCATACGATTCGCCTTGCCCTTAGGCCTCAAAGGACAATCGTGATGGATATCATATGGTCCTTTGCAGTAGAAGCAAAGCTTCTTCCTGCGTAGATCATTAAGCGCCTCACGATCCAAAGGTGGTGCTGCTGGATTAGCCTTTGAATCATTTTTAACTCCGGATTTATCTATGTTAAAATCCGGTCTCTCCGTATCCCCGTGGGAGTGCTTATGGTCTCTAGAAGAAGAAGTACCTTTGGTGTTAAATTTATTGGATGGGGCTGCCATCTCCATATCACGTGCCTTCCTCATAGCTACCTGTAATGAAGGAGGATCAAAGGCTTTGATCCAACCCCTCAATGGCTCTGTCAATCCCTCTATGAAGAGAACTACCAATCTACGCTCTGAAATATTGGGTACCATGACTGCTAATCTCTGAAACTCACCAATGAAGGACTCCAAGCTACCTGTTTGTCTCAACTATGCCAGATCTCGGAAGTAAACCTCGGGATCTCTCCTGTCAAACCGCTCAACCAATCTATCCACAAAGTCCTGGTACTCTGTCACTTGATTATGCTGAAGCGTTACCATACCATGGTACCACCAATCATGTGCTACTCCATCTAAGTGCAAAGTGGCGTATTTGATGGCATCTATCTCTGACATTGGTCTCAACGCCAAAAAAGTGTCAAGCTTATGAACCCAAGCTTGAGCTGTCATCTTACCGCTGCCGTCAAAAGTAGTCAAAGAAAGCTTACCCGTAGCCTTCTGTAGCTCACTGAATTGGACTCTAGGTCTCCTGTCCTGTCTAGCCAATCTATAGTGCTCTCTCCTCAAATTGACAAAACGATCAAAGGTTGTTCTCTCCTGGATATGAGGAGGTAATAAGTCCCACTCATCATTTGCAGCCATGTAAACATCTGCAAATGGAGAATTCCCTGCCTCCTCATCTGCTGGTACCTCTGGTTCTTCTTGAATAAATGAAGGGCGTGTAGGTCTATCAGCTGTTCTGGAGTGAGTCTGTTGTGGTCTCTGATTAACCGTAGCACTCCTATCATCTCTTTGGTCCCTGTTCTGTCCATCAGGTGCATTCATTCTCTCTAACATGGTCATAAGTCCCTATAGTGTCTGAGCCATCTGCTGTTGGCTTGTCATCATAACACGCTGAAACTCTCTGGTGGCCTGATCAGCATCATACCTGTGGCCCCTGGGTGGGCTGACCTCACGTCTGTCACTCATGATGATCGGTCTCTGATCTAACAACTGGATACCTTCAAGCAAGGCTCGGTGGCGTGTGTTATACCTGTGTGGTCCTAACTCTTGTGGCTGCATAAGATCTATATACCCTCAGGCTGGCAGGATTTAGCTCTGATACCACTGTAATGTCCCTTACTTAGGGCCTCTTTTATCTACACAAAACTCTCATATATAGCAAATATAGCTCTGATACCACTGTAATATCCCCTTCCAAATAGGAAATATAGCAACACAAAAATCTGAACCAAGATATAATAGCTGTTGAATAAATTCAGAAAGATCACAATAATATAGTCTTTTAATAACAAATTACAGATTGTATCACTTGTCCTTGTAAATTATTACAATTGCAGTCCTCTAATATGCATATAAATATGAAATACAGTCTTGAAAACCCTGGCTTTGCAAATTTGGAAGTGCAAATTGAGTTCTGGAAAGTCTCGGCCCTTCTGTGTTGACACACAGTCGCCGTCGTCGGTCGATATCTCGCCGACGTCGGTCTCTGCCGGTCAGATTTCTGCCGACGTCGGTCTTTAGTCGACCGATGTCAGTCACTGAAACCCTCTGTCTGCCGAGGTCGGTTCCTACACTGGTCTGTACGAATCCGTACGGATTCTGTACGGCCGCAAATTAAGCACAACTTCCCTGTTTTCAACCCCTGATCTGAAGATATCTGTCTCTAGCACAGTAGATCTCTAGCTGTATAATTTATTGAATCAAAACATAAAGCAATAAATACCTGGAATATCTGTGATAACTTCTGTGTGAAGTTATCTCTCAAACCTGAAATTCTGTGATAACTTCTGGATGAAGCTATCTCTCACTTTGGCAATAGATCAGCTGATATTTCACAGCCTCTTAATTGCACACACTGAAGAGGGAATGTTCTCCAATGTAAATGGAATCCTTGAACCCTAGGCTCAGTCTTCACAGAAGAAATTCTTCAATTTTCAATAATCAATAATCAATAGCATAATGAACAATGGCCTCCATGAGAAACCCTTATACCCTCAAAAGATATGCTTGCCCTAATTAGGGTTTCTTAAATTAGAATTAGGGTTTCTAATTAAAAATAGGCTAAATAATTAATATTTGATTAAATCAATCAAATATTAATATCTCCCTCAATACATGTCGGATCCACGAACCGATCGAAGCTAGTGAATCAGGGAGTGATTCCGCACATAACCATGCCACAATAAAGGCGCTCCGCTGCATATCAAATATCCCTAAAAAGTAGGAGCTCAAGCCAAGTGTGTCTAAAATACCCTGAATGAAAATCAAATGAAGAAATCCTGTGAATCAAAGTCGAGCCAAGCTCCATTATGACCCTCTATCCATCTTATTAGCCTACGAAGGTCGCATAATAGGCTAACCATGAACTCAGAACATGTCAATTGAAAAGGGGACATGACATTATACATCTCTCTTGATCACTAACATTTGCTTGTAACTCATTTTATAACATTGGTCTCTCTTTACCATTTAATTTTTCACTGTCTCTCCACTAGGCATGCTTCTTAGGTTCCAAACACCAACCTTTTAGGTAGCTCTTAGGATTGTATCCCAATATCATAGATGATATTATACGATCATAATACACTTGTATTTAACCCTTTCATGTGTTCAATCACAATTCATCCTTCAATTATATACCTCATATTTACAATACACTAGGCTTATAGGCTTTTTTGTGCATTTTACCTTAGTCTGAGAAATATATCAACTCAACTAAAGATATAAAACCATTTATATCCACCATATTTATTAATATAGGTTTTTTAAAATATCATGGGATAAATCCACACCTAAACCACACTTCCTTTATAAACCCCCCCTTAATTATGCCTAATTAGCCCCTAGACACACCCTCACTCCTAGAATCCATACCGTACAACTTTGAAACATAAAAAAACCACTTTATTAATTTTAAAAATATATATATGAGAAACATTACCAATTTTTAGAAATTTCTAAGGGTTGAAACTCCATTTATGGAGTTTTTTATCTTGAAACCCTAGAGGGTCTTCTGCACATGCTGAGAGGGTAATTAATTCATTTCCTTAAGTTTCAATATGTTTCAAAAGATAAAAAAACCATTTATAGGAATATTTAAATGTTATATACATTATTAAATAGTTTATAACCCATATTACATCCATTCCATGCTTGAAACAACTAAAACTCAAGATGACTGTGTTTTTATTGACTATGTAATGGTATACTTGGATTGTTTCAATTTAGTGGCATTAAAAAATTCACCAAGGGCCTTATAAATTATTAGTGTACCTTCAATAAATTATAATAATAAATTAAAATAAAAATATATTACCCTTTCTATCCTCCACAATTATTTCCAACTCACCAATTGATTGCAAATAGGGGTTCCTACTTTGTTGAGAGGGTTACCAATAATATACAGGGGTCTATTTGTATTTTCCTTATGTTTCAAATCTTCACATATACCATCCTCAAACTAAAATTAATTTAAAACATATAAAGGCTCCCTAAATTTATTTTCATTCATATTCCTTCAACATACATGTTCCTTCTCAGGTATGAACTATTCACATGGTTATTCATCTTGTGAACATGGTATTGAGAGTAAACTCAAATGTTATTAATTTATTTCACATTTTAACTAAAATAAATATACTTATTTCACATATTTATTCATATATAAGGAATAATAATTAGAACAAGATTCATATTTATACCAAAACACTTTTCATAACCTTTATTTCCTTAAAACCCTAGACTGTCACACATGTGAACAGAGTCTTAAGAGAGGGTTATATTTACCTAAATTCATAACACTTGGAATTAATTACTCATCTCCCATAGGATATATTTGATTATTAATTAATTTAATAAATATTAAATAATAATAATTATTATCTCACCAACTTAGAACACTTTCTCACAACATTTCCTCATTGACTGTATTCTACAGTCCATTCTTTAAATGTCACTTGGAGCCAAACATCTACCTACAAATTCACACACATGTTAAAAAAATCATGGCCTCAAGGTAATATATAATAAAATATAAAACTAATTAAAACACACACATTTAATGGAGAATACACATTAAGTTACCTTGATTTATTCATAGTATTGTTCTCTATTACATTAGAATCCTTTTATGGACTTGAGATCTTTATTGAGGAGTTTGCTCTTCCTTTTCATTATCTAGTTTTTAAATCCTCTCATTTTGAGATATAAATCTACCTATTATATTATATAAACCATCCAAATGATTACCAATCTTTCCCAATCCAACTTCAATGTTGGTTTTGGGGTGGTTACACCAACTTGTTTGTCATAACTAGTCTTCAACTTACAAGAGTGATTTACATTAGTTTATATGAATTGAATTAAGAATAATAATGAAATGTATTAAAAAATACTTATCATAACTTTATTGGACCCAATAAACTAAATTTACTCACCTAATCACTCCATACATGCATTTGATCCTCCTAGTCTAAGTTTAACTATTTGCATTTTCAAATTCCTTGTTTTGGAAGGAAAACTCATAACACTCATAAAACTCATTCCTAGGACTCTATATGATGTATAAGATAACATAAGGTTCCTAGAGGATCATTCACATACATTTCATGACAAGGTTGACCAAATTTGACTTTTATTGACCAAAAACACAAAATTGATGTCTTCTAGCTTGATGCTTCTGCATCATTTAGGCTTTTGGTCATTTCAAGAATTGGGTTAAGTACCCTAATTAACTAGTAAAAAAAGTTAGTTTTCTAGGTCACAACATAAATGGGAATGAATCCATGATATTTTATCATTTCATATAAGGTAATGCCCCAAACAGGGAAACATTGACATAATGCTGGGCATTTACATCTAATGTGTGGATGAAATTGGGATGTTTGATGATTTATAGGCTTAATTTACATTATTTTCTAGAAAATAGTATAAATTTAATTTAGACACAAAATGTGGCCAAAATAGAGTGTCTACAAGGTCGACCTAGACATGTATCATGGGTCAATCATAAAGGGAAATAATGAATAGTTAGCTATAAATACAAATCATTCCTAGGATTATCAGTTACTTGGTCATAATTTGAGATTTTGGCAAGTCCTAAGAAAATTTAGAAATTAATTAACACTCTATTAGACATTATAAAAAAGTTAAACGTATCTGAAAACCCCTCAAAGGAGCATCCCTAGAGCCATGTCTAAATACACACAAAATTCAAAATTTCATGGTGTTAAGTGTTGAAATCCAAACATTGCATTACATCATATATTAATCATGATGTTGTACACATAAAATTAGAGAGTTACATGTGTTTTGAGCCTCCTTTAAATTAATATAATGTAGGTAATTCTTATCCATTAAATGTGGAGTGGTTGGGTCTATCCAACCCATAATACTAACACTTTTTTTTAGGGTTATCTTATGGTTGAAATAACAACTAGGGTTTGGATGAAAGAAGAAGGAAAATAAATATCAGTGCACATGATTAAAGGTGATACCACACATAAGAATATATATATATATATATATATATATATATATATATATATATATATATATATATATATATATATATATATATATATATATATATATATATATATATATATATATAGGCATATGGGTCTCAAGAGTTATAGACTCACAAAACACATATGGACATTACTAGTAGAACTTAGATATTAACAATTATCAGAGGCATCAAACTTTATCAACAGTGTTCATTTAGGGTTTGCACCATTATTTTCTAATCTAAGTATATATAAAACAAACATATAACATTTTAAAATCTAGTGATGACTTATATGGGGAAAACATATTTTTTAATAATTTAAGTACACTTATACCCTCTTTATTTATCAATTCTAAATAATTTAAGTGCAATATCTATTTATTTATCCATTTCAATTCAGATTTGTATGTTATTATTGTATTTTATATATTTTATTATCTAAAGTTTTAAACTATTTTAGGATGTCTTAACCCAAAATAATTAAAATATTTTTTGTGAAACTGATCACTTAGTAGAGCATGGAAACCCTAGGTTTATTCTACATTAGGGCTTCAATCTTTCTTAGGGTTTCAAATTTATCCTTCATTAAGGTTTTAATTTCATATTTAATTTTTGATTTCCCCCTTATTTACATAAGAAAAACATTAAAGATGATTTTAATGGATGCTAATAGCCTATATTTTATAATCTAAACTATGATTGTCATGTTTGCATGTTTATTTCCAAAAATATACAACATGTTTATGATTCATGAAATAAAATAAGTTAAATTCAATTAAAAAAAACTAAGAATAATATTCCACATGATGAAATATTATCTCTCCTTAATAACACATATTTCCTAAGTATCAAACTAAAATTTCTAGGGTTTATGATTATAAAGCTACATCTTCCCAACCCATGAGAGGTAGTGTACCTAGTGCTACATTCAATGGTAAAAATAAAACCTTGAATGAACCTATTCATAGTGCTACCATTCTTTCTCATCAGATGATTACTATGATGTATTCCATATATAAATTTAAAAAATAAGTCCAAAACCTACCTCAAAACTAAAGTCACTTGAAGATAAACTTACACATGCCTAAAATCTTGATCATGTTGCTAAAAATTCCATGTCCAACTCCCCAATCAAAACCCATGTGTATCAAAATATTTTATTTCCAACATGGGATAAGAAACAAAAACATATATGATGAATAAATCACAAATTTTTCACAAACTTAAAACTTCTCCAAGAGAAACTCTTAAAACATGATTTGAAATAAATTAATCATATTACATCCACTTGTCCTATGCAAAGGTCTAGGTACTATTATGAATATCATAGATTTTGTAGACACCTAAAACTGGCCACTGATAACCTCTAATTAGGATTTTGGATAGTTTCCATATAAAACATGCTAAATTATGTGAAAATGACATATTCAAATACCAATTTTGGCCAGGGTATCCTTAAATGGGGCAATACAATTTATGGGCTAGCTAACTTTGATCATTTCATTTCGAGTCAAAAAGCCAAATTTGCACTTGCATGCTTTGGACTACTCTTTCCTATCAAATATTTTTCACAAGACTCATGCCTTTGTTACTTGTTGTTGGAAACATCCTAAATTGGACTATGCATCTAATTCATTTGATGTGGACTTCTAATTCAACTTTAGTCAAATTTATGACCAATAACAAGGCATTTTGATCAATTTGGGTAATTTGTGCACAATATACCTATTAATGCCTAAGAGCTAATTAACCCAAATCAAGGCCTAAAAAAAATTCCATGAAAACTTATTGAATAATTTGTTTTGAAAATAAATCTTGAATATCTTCATCATCAAGTGACCTCATTTTTTGGGAAGACATCCCTAGGCCATAAAAGCCATAAATATCAGTATTCATGCCATCCATGCCTCATCAATGCCTTGAATGATGCCTTCCATGCCTCTTAATTTCCCCTTCTTCCAATGACATGATGATTATAATTACAAACTTAATTCCATAAATTGAAATAATCCTCAACCACACATCTCAACTTTGAGATGGATGGTTGAGGTGGATTTTGATCAAATCCAAAAATCTATAAATAGGAGGCCTCACAACATCATTTCTAAGCTTAATTTGTGCAAAGTTATAATGTAAGATTGGTTCCAAAAGCTTCATGCAAATAATGTTACCATGCCAAATTGATTCCAAGCCAAGCCAAGCCATAAGATAAAGGTGCCAAGAGAAGATGAAGGTAGCCACACTCCATTTAAGAAGACCTCTTGAAGCAAAAGCCAAGAAATCCACCATTACAAAGGCATTTGGAGAATCCAAAGAAGGTGAAAAGAATTCTTCTATTTTCTTTCCTTGATTTTTAATTGTGCTTGTTATTTGATTTTTTTAACTAAGCTCTTCCTAGTGTCTAGGCCTAGAGATGTTATGCTATTAGTGTGTTTATTTCACTTTGTTTTCATTTTGAAACTAACACCATACTAACCATCCTCTCTTGATTAAAATTCCTAGATCACATAATGACATGCCTGATGGGAATAGACACATCCTACACCTAAAGGAGATCCTTTTGCAACATTAAAAAAATTATTTAAGCTTTTAAAACTCTTGAAAATTGGGTTTCTAACATTTTTTTGCCATTTTTAGTTTCCATGATTTTTACACAGTAACCAACATCGGTATAAATAATGTCATTGGTTACTTAGCTTAACTGATGTTGGTCACCAGAACTGACATCGATCAAATCTTGATTTCCCATAACTAATGTCAGTGGTATTGACTGATGTTGGTCACTATGTTTTTCCAAAAATCCTAGACCTGAGACCTAATTTTCCAAAGTTTCTTGTTTCAAACTCAAAAGAGATTTAAAGCTAAAAGACATGCTAATAATTTCATTACAGGACCAAGAGGGATATTTTCTCAAAACATGTTGAAATCACTTTTGAATGCTTAAATTTGGATTAGAAACTTTGTTTTGGTGCTTAACAAGGAATTTTTAGATGTTTTTAGTAAATGTTTTTTAAATTTTGCAACTAAGACCAAGGGGTCAAAAAGAACATCACCAAACATTTCATTTGGGTTTAAAATTGAACACACTTGTGAATTTTTGCTTGAAATAATTTTTTAGATTAATCTTGTTTGGAAAAAAGAGGTATGTTGCATGTATGCTCTCCTATTTTTCCCATATAGGGAGTCCTTGGAATCAAAAGTGCCATTCCTATTACAAGTAGCCTAGTCCAAGGCTTAGAAAGAAAGTCATTTAAAACACTCCCAAAAAACTCATCAAAGTTTGGGTGACCTTGAAAATGACCCTAAAGTATTTCTATTTTCATGCTTTATTTATTTATGCATCTTGGCCTTCGAGGGGGACTTTATCACATCCCACAAGTTCTTTAGGGAAGATTTGACCTAGGGTCTCATCTCCCAGCATTGAATTTATTTGACTCTTTTAGAGTTGTACATGGGACATAGTGGCACTTTGGACATCACACTACATTAAGAGAATGTTAGGATGTAGTGGTTACAAAAAGGACTAGACCTTTTTACAACAAGCTGAGTGATATGGACCTAAAATCCATGCTTTTCTTTTGAATTGTTTGACATGAAAGTCATTGTGTAATTGATTCCCCCAGATCATTTAGAAACTTGTTAGAATTTAGACAAATCCCCACTTACCATGGAAGTATTATTGGTGCAAGGTGTGCCTCAAGGTCCATGTCATAATATTGTTATTTGAGAGAATGGGGGGTGTAAAAACCCTACTATATAATTCATATTTACTTTTGGATGAACACTTAAAATCCTCTCAAATGACATATATTGATGGATTCCAATAGTAGAAAGTAACCTTCTCAGTTTAGGATCTAAGGATGATTAATTAGTTGGTCTTATCCTAGTTTAAAGTCTTGTTTAGAGTCAAAACTTGGTGTAAACAAAAAATCTAACCCAACACAGAGACCAAATTTTCTTTTGAATAAAGAGGCATTATGCTGCTTGTATGAGATCATCAAGTTGCCTTGTTCAAAATTTCATCAAAGGCTTGAGAGTCATATAATCCACTTTGGCATAGTTATGTTGCCAAATTTAGTCTAGACCTTGACCAAAGTTGTTTAAGTCATTCACTTATAATTTAAATTCAAAATTACACCTTTACAAGTTCATAGGGTTTATGTGTTAAGTGGGTTCACCATTTACACTAAACTCGAGGGAACTTAGGTTTAATTTCCAATTTAGGTTGAAGGGCATTTAAGATTCATAATAATTATACTCTCTTGATAGACTTAAGCCATTTTGTGCTAAACACTTGCACTTTAAGTCTATATACCACAAAATTATGATTTAAGAAGGGTAGTGTTATGCTATAAAAATTGTGGAAAAATGTCTTTGCCTTAGAGAGTCTTTGAAACAAACTTTTTTATCACACCTTTTAGGTAGTATAGCATCATTACGCTACCAAAATAATTTCAAATGTTGTTTCATAGACCCTCTTGCATAGAGTTCCAAATTGGTTTTGACATATTCAGACTAATCCAAGTGTACTTTTGATCCTTTTTATAAAGCATAGTTATACTGTTCACCGTTGTCTAGATTGTTTGTAAAAAACCAAGTTTTATACCATTATTTATGAGAAAATAAACTATTCATAAAGTGCCTTTTGTTTCATACCTTATACCTAGTTGACCAAGTTCATGTCCAAGAATTGATTGCCTACTATTTGTTAGAAGTGTTTTAAATCTGTTAGATTAAAACTTTCATCTATTTTCAAAGTCTAGCTTTTGATGTCATTTGGCCAAGAATCTTAATGCATGCCTTGTTTAACCCTAGCTTTTGATGCTGTATTTAACCAAAAGACCTAACAACTCTTAATTTCCTAGATTAGACTAATTTGAAACACTTTGAACTTAGAGTTTAGCATTTTGATTTTTTGGTCCATTTGCTTGCTTACCTTTGTGTGAATAGTGAAATGCTAGATACTTCACGCTATCTTGTTTCCTCACAAATCTTTGCATAAACCTTTTGATCCTTTTGATAGTTCTAGACCCAATTGAAGGCATCATTTGTTTTAGATTTTGTCCTTTTTAGAGTTTATATAACTCTTTGACCTTTTATTGCTAAGCATTGACTATGGATCCCAACATGTATTCCTACACTCATAGTGGACTCATGTACAATCCAAGGATTAGTAATGTAGTTGTGTAGGAAGAAATGGTGCAAGGCCCCTATGCAGATAACATTACTTATGAGATGGATTCTTATCCTTCTTATAATACTCAATTAGGGGCACAAAGCCAAGATCCATTAGATAACTATTTAGTTAACACACCACTTTACATAGAACATGACCAAGAATAAACCATGCAATACCTAGCTATAATACCGATGGTGGATGAGCTAGTAATTCAACATTTATATTCTACTAATTTGGATTCCATGTATGATCCATTTTTGTTTGAGCATTATTTTTTAGAGAAAAAAGATGAGATTTTGGTTAGAGCCATAGAGGTAGAGGCTAAGTTTCCCGCAAACTTCCCCTATGAAAATTTACCAAGTCTAATAAGAGTTCCCCACAATATCATTTACGATCAATAAGCTTCTTCTAGTAATCATATGGCTCTAGTCCAAACAATGTACCAAGACCATAATATATCTAATCAAGGCAAAAACATCATGGAAGATCACTTTAACTAAATGCAAATAGCATACCAAACCTACTTAAATTTAACATGTGATTTAAATTAGATGAACATGGTGAGTAATCCTCTCATTGACCTATTTCCTTCAATAGGAGTGTTGATGGAATTAACGGGACAAGAGAATTCAAGTTTCAACCCATTTATACAAACTGCTTTGATAGATAACTTGATATATATGCCAGTTATGAAAGAAGTATCTTCAGCTTCTACACTGAATAGTGAGCCAAACATAGTAGAAAATGTGCAAACAACATCCAATCTTGATCAAAGTGGTACTAACACACAAATAAATAGCTAACAACATGTGCCTATAGTTAATCCCATGAGCAGATCATCATATCAAAGAATAGGAGTTTCTGTACCCCAACCTCAACTAGTCACTTCCTCAAGTATACAACCTATAAGATTAGATAATCAAACAATGGCTAATGTTACACCTAGATGATAGAATGTGATTAATCCTACTCCCCCTCAATAAGTAGCAAGTGGTATTTCGTAATAGTATAGTGTATAAATGCAAAAAAGGATGAATACATTGCCACCTCAACCAGGGGAAACTAATATTCCACCTCACTAGGTAACAACAAACATACCTCTTCAGTCGTAGACTAATATACCAATTTAAAACCATGAAATGACTAATCAATAACATGCAAATATTGGTTAGCAATAGATTTCAAATCTACAAGATGCTTTTATTTCTTCATATGGATTTATACAACAAGAAGGTCCCCATGTTTCTCAAGTACCTACTAGACAACCATTGGTTCAAAATGTGCCACAAATTCAGAGATAGGGTCTTGGTCCACAAGTTCCTACTCAACAGAAAGGTTTGATTAGTTGACAACATGTCCCTTTTAAACCTAAACATGCGTAGTATAGTTATATCCCTTCATCCCAACCACAAAATCCTCCAAGTCAAACCTTTATCATCAACCTAAACTAGAATATGACACAACTAAATGTACAATTTCAAATACATCCCAATCCACATATGCGTATTCTTGGTCCATTCCCCTACCAAGCCAATGTACCCCAATAGGTATCTCCATCATACCATTTTCAAAGTATCCCACTTGTGACCTCCCAACCATTTACCCAAACCAACATTCTCCTTCAAACCAATATTCCATCTAGTTTTCTATCCTAAGAATTGCAACAGATGAAGGATGTGATTATTGTTATTCAGGTAGGGAAGTAGACTAAGAAGTTTAAATTGGATGATGTGTGTTCATATCTATTCAACATGGAGTATTAGGATATGAACCACCCAAATTTGATAAGTATAAAGGGAAGGGTGATCCTAAGGCTCATTTGATCAAATTTTTTGTCACATGTCAACCAGTGGCATATAGTGACATATACCTTTTACTATTGTTTCGAAGGAGCCTAGCTAGACAAGCCTTGGAGTGGTTTTTAAAGTTTCCCAATAATTTAATAATAAACTTTGATGATCTTTCTAATAAATTTGTGTAGCACTTTCCTTATAATCTCGAGCATGAGATTTCATTAGTGGACTTGACACAAGAAAAGTAAAAAGTTGGGAAGAGTTTTATGAGTTATTTAAAATGATGGAGAACCATTGAAAGCCATTTCAACCATAGTTTACCAAATAAAAAATTAGCCACTATGTTTATTAAAAAATTTCATAGTGAGATAGCCTATCATCTAGAACTGCAATGTGAACATATGTTCAAGGAGATCATTGATAAAGGTTTAATGATCGAGTGAGTGATCATCAATAAAAGGGTCATCAAAATTAATTCAAATAATAAAAATTAAGGTACTAATCATATAAATTACCAACATCCCATCTAAGCACAAGCATCACAACCAACACAGGCCAATAATCATGAAAGACTGAAGCAATTCAAACAAAATAGGAATGTTGTGGGAGATGGAGTAACTAAATCTCATCATGTCCAAACTATGAAAACATAATATACACCACATTTTCAACTTAGTCCTACATATAAACCTCTCCAACCAATGCCATAAGTATAACAACCAAGACCTGCATAACAAATATAACAATCTTTACCATTGCAAACCCCTCCTCCTAAGAGAACTATACCTACACATTATGTCTTTAGTGACCTAGGAGAACCTATTAGGTATATATTTCACAAGATTACCATCACTAATATGATTATTTAGTCTATACCAAAGCATTATTTTCAAGGCATTCCTTACCCTAATTAGTATTGTGAAAATGAATTTTGTGACTATCATCTGGTCAATGAGCATAATATATGAAGATGTGTCCAAATAAAGAATTTAATAAAGAATATGTTGGAGAATAGGGAGATAAAATTGGATAATGGTGCTTCCATTTCCAATCAAACTCTTGGGATTTATCAAAACCCCTTTCCTTGACATAACAATCAATAGTAGTAGAATAATCAGTAGCAACAACAATAGCTAATGCAATAACAAAATCAACAATATCAAAATAAAAGGTCGAACCAATAGAATCAACAAAATTAGAAATAAAATCCATAATGAAAAAATAATGGACAAAACCAAGGTTAGAATGGTAACGACTAACAAACCTACCATGCAGTTGCACATGATTACAATGGGGTTGTAGGTCATATTGTAG
This sequence comes from Torreya grandis, assembly GCA_037957365.1. NCBI lineage: Eukaryota > Viridiplantae > Streptophyta > Pinopsida > Cupressales > Taxaceae > Torreya > Torreya grandis. The sequence continues at coordinate 165,679 of JARHVA010008600.1, forward strand.
GGGGTAGAATTAATACCATTTCCATTAATCCTAGACCAAGTATTAATTAGCCTAGACCATTGATAAACAAAAATATTTAGCCAAATCACATGGATAATCCTTCTTTGACCTGAGATTGCATACAAGTGAACCAATAAATTAAGACTTCTAGTTTTGGATCTTATAGTGACAACTCATTCTTGAATTGTGACCACATGCAAGTGCACTAGCAACCAAGACTTATGCTATCTAGTCCCATACCATTTCTAACATTGATTAGAAATAATGGTCTGGTATTTTATCCCAATTGTGTAATCACAACTCAAAGGTCAAAGATTACTATCTCAAGCCCACAACTATCCACCACTTTGCTAGTCATCTAACTAATCATTCAGCCTCAAAATAAACCATTCACTATTAACCAAGACAAGAAGTTTGATATTATGGAATAATTGTAGAAGATAACAACACAAATTTATATTTTAGATTTCTTATGAATGTTAATAATCCAAAAAAACATCCTAAATGATTTTTTGACCCAATCTACTATTGATAGTGACATATTCCCTGACAACTTTTAAGCTTTGGTTGGACACATAGCTCTAGCCCAACAAGTCACATTCAACCAAAGCGATATGTCTTCCCTTGGCCCACTCCATAATAACTAATTATACATATAAGTTTTTATTAGATGGCATAAAGTGAAATGTGTCCTTATATATAATGAATCTGGCCTCAACATAGTATCTCTTAAGCTCATCAAGCTTCTTGGGTACATAATGATAGATCTCTAGCTAGAAACAATAACTATCAAATCTTATGATAATCAAGAAAGAGAATCTTAGGGCACCATTAGTTTACTAGTTATCATTGGGCCTTGGACCCATGATACACTTTGCCATATATTGGATCTTGAGTTATCATACAACATGCTTCTAGGCAAGCCTTGGTTACATGAGATTCATGTAGTCCTGTCAACACTGCATCAATATATCAAGTTTTCCCATTCAAGGATGGAAGTAAATATTTTAAGATATTTACACTTGTATGAACACTACAATCATCTTGAGGCCAAGTTTCAAATATCTAATTATTATTATGACATGAATCCAAGTTATAAGTAGAATAAAGGAAAGGTTATACTTATTGATCCTTCATCGGATAATTGCATAGATCCTAATACCTTAGATTCCCTATCCCACATGACACCTCTTGCAGCTTCTAATCATTTCACCATTTCAGATAATGGACCAGGAAAATATGTGACCCATGACACTTTTCACATTGTCAATCTTCCTCATAATCCAAAAACCTTTGGGTGACCTAAGGTCATCCCACATATGCATTGACAATGAAAGAACAAAGATAAGGGAACTACCACATTTGTACTAGCATCTGGCCTAGGACCTAACCCTCTTAAAGGGAATGAATCATAGCTATACAACAATGACCAAGTTGATTTTTATAAAAATTCAAAGTATCCTATTCCTAATAGGATCATGGAGAGTCACAATTATGAAGGAAGAGGCCTCAGACCAAATCAACAAGGAACCATCGAGCCAATTTCCATGACTAAGTATGAAAGACATTATGGACTTGGATTTAAACCACCTAGGGGTGACCCCACATATTTTATTCAAACCCCATCACCAGCGACTAGTGATGATGATGTCGATAATGAAGTAGACTATGATAATAGCCTTACCTTTGATAACCTAGCTAAAACCAACCTATTTGATAACAATGCCATTTGTACCCTTACCCAAGCCATTCATCACAATCCATTGCCATTATATTATCCCTTACTGATAGATTGGGACCAACAAGAATCTAGTCTACCGATTGATGAGTTCTAGAATGATGAAGCATTCTATGATTTCTTAGGCCTTAGAGACAATGTTCCATTGGGAGATCACAAATTGGGATTCTCAATTAGATTGGATCTTATAGCCTATTTTAGAGAGTGAGTGAACACCCTTAGCCAAAAATAAATAAATAAAACATTGAGGTCCCAAAGTGAAAACCTCATTGAGGTGATTTTTGACTAGGGAAAAAGTAAAGATAAAGGGTAGTCTAGTGGTGAAAACTTGTTTCAAGCACCATTAGATGAGGGTGTTCATTCTTCTTTGAATTTAGATTATGAGACCACCAATGATGAACTTGCCTGTGGATCTAAGTTTAATTTTGAGCAATAATAAGTATTTGATCAAATTCTCCAAGAATTTTTGACCATTTTTGTTATATTTCCAAATCTCCCACTACGAGACTTAGATTCATCATACCTACGAGAAGTTGAAGAGTAAGTCCTAACAGAGGACCCTGACATAGTCCAATAATTCAAGTCACTACCTACTAGTGTAGAAGATAGTTTGACCCTTCTAGTTGAAGTTAAAATAGAGTTAAACATTGGGACTTTATCAAACTTGAAGTGGATAAAATTAGGAGTGTCTCTCACTGAGGAGGAACATGACATATTTACAGCTCTATTGAAAGAGTTTGTGGATATATTTGCATGGGCCTATTCTGACATGACATGATTAGACCCCACCTTGGTTCTGCACCACCTTGTGTTTAATCCTGATGCCAAACTAGTAAAATAAGAGCTATATAAGATGCATCCTCACATTGTTATATTATTAAATAAAGAGTTGGAAAAACTCTTATAAGTAGGATGTATTTGATCCATTGACTACTCTGAATGGATCTCTAATGTTATACTTATTATCAAAATGCCTGAAGGAATTAGAATTTGTACTAATTTTTAAGACATAAAAAAATCTATTCAAAAGATGATTTTCCATTTCCTAATATCGACATGATCATCAAATCCATGGTAGGTTATGAAATGCTTTCACTCATGGATGGCTTTTCAAGATATAATCAGATTAGAATAGTGCTAGAAGATCAACATAAAATAGCATTCACCACTCCATGGGGAACATTTTTCTATCAAGTGATGCCATTTAGCCTTAAGAATGTGGGAGCTACATATCAAAGATCCATGACTATCATATTCCATGATATGATGCATGATATTGTTAAAGACTATGTCGATGATATATTAGGAAAATCTAAGACTAGAGCCGACCATCTAGTAGTGATGCATAAGATATTTGAAAGACTATGAGAGTACAAACTCAGACTAAATCCAAATAAATGTGTGTTTGGTGTAACTTTAGGCAAATTACTGGGCTTCATCATGTCTAGTAGAGGTATTGAAGTTGATCTAGCTAAAGTCCATGCTATAACTGAGATGCTACCACCAACCAATTTGAAACAACTCCATAGTTTTCAAGGTAAGATCTAGCCCATATGATGCTTCATATTTTAGTTAGCAGACAAGTGCCATCCATTTATGCACCTTTTGAAGAAAGGAGTTACATTTCACTAGGATGATCATTGTAAAATAGCTTTTTAACAACTTAAAGATCATCTTGTCAATCTACCTATTTAATACCTCCTATTCTAGGAAAACCATTCTTATTATACCTATCAACTACTGTTCATGCCCTAGGGGCATTATTGGCTCAACATGATTACAAGGGAAAGGAGCATGATGTTTACTACCTAAGCCATACCTTGGTTACATATGAACATAACTATGCATGTATTGAAAAAGCTTGTCTAGCTATGGTTTTCATATATCAAAAACTACGTCATTACATGTTGAATAATAAAACCATGGTCATTTAAAAGGTAGATCCTCTCAAGTATCTACTATCTATGATAAATTTATAAGGTAGAATGGATAAATGGTTCATGCTTCTTAGTGAGTTTGACATAGAGTATGTCAATCAAAAAGTAATTAAAGGACAAGTTCTTGCAAATAAACTTACTGAAGCACCTCTGATAGACACACATTCACTTAAGTTTCCATTTCCTGATGAATCCATCATGATCATTATTGATGCATCCCTTGAGGATTATCCCTAGAAGCTATATTTTGATGGTTCATTCACTACACATGGATTGGGGGTAGGCTTATTATTTATTACGCCATAGGGGGATCTAATCCCTAAATCACTCAAAATCAGCTTTCCTTGTACAAACAACGTGGCTGAGTATGAATCACTTGTTGCAAGACTTTGACAAGCAGTGCATTGGAATACATCTCATGTTCAAATTTATGGTTATTCTCAGTTAATCATCAATCAAGTTATAGATCATTTTCAGACGAAATATGACAAGTTGGTTCCATACAAAGCCATGGTTGATGCTCTTAAATTTTTTTGCCAACATTTAGTTTGAGCATATACTGAGAGCTAGTAATAGAAATATAGATGCCATGGCTACTATGAGCTCACTAATTTGACAAATAGATAAAGCTAAAGAGTATCAGTTCCTCATTGAGAATATTCAGCACCAGCTCATGAACTTTTAATCATTGCCATGATTTATGATATTGTTGGTCCTAATTTTATCTGGTAATCAGACCTTTACAACTATCTTCATGACCAAGTTCTTCCACTTGACCTATCTTGAAAAAAAACCAAAGCCTTCATTCATCATTCCACTCATTATAATTTACTTGGATCCACCCTTTACCATAATATTTTTGATGGAACTCTGCTTCGTTGTTTAACTTTGATAGAGTCTACATTAGCATTAAGAGAAGTTCATGGAGTATGTGGAGCCCATTCTAGTGAGGTAGTCTTATCCAAAAAGCTCTTCTGTATTGGTTATTATTGGCCCATAATGGATGTAGATGCCACTGCATATGTAAATGAATGTGACAAATGTCAATGACATGTTAATTTAATTCATAACCCAACAAAAACTATGAAACTGATGTTGACACCATGGCCATTTTTACATGGGGAATTAACCTCATTAGGAAGGTTAACCCCACTTCATCTGATGGCCATAAACATATCCTTACCACCACTGAATATTTCACTAAGTGGGTTGAAGCTATACCCCTCACTTATGTGATTGGAAAGCAAATTTCTAAATTCATCTTCAACCACTTCATCTACCGCTACAGTATTCCCTCTAACATTATACCTGATAATAGAGGATCATTTAAGAATAAATATGTAGACTAGTTATGTACCAAATACAATATCATGCAATACTTTTCTACAGCATATTACCTTGATGGTTATGGCTAGGCCAAGGCATCCAATAAAACCATTGTCAACATTCTCAAAAAGATTGTCAATGATGCCAGTCATGATTGGCACCTCTAGATATTCCCTGACCTTTGGGAATACCATACCAATCATCGTACCCCCATAAGAGCCACCCCATATTCATTTATTTATGGTAATGAATCCATCCTTCCCATTGAAGTTAAATTACCTTCACTATGCATCTCTTTCAAGCATGTCCTAAATGACCATGACTATCGAGTAGCTTGCCTACAAGAGCTAGACCTACTAGGTGAGAAATGTATAGCTTCACTCAAAAATCTTCAAGCATATCAGAATTGACTCAAAGGCCACTATATTCAGCATGTGAATTATAGAAAATTTGAACTTGGTGATCTTGTTCTCAAAGAAAACCAAAAAAATACCATGACTAAGAAAAAACATAAAGGGAAATTCAAACCAAATTGGATAGGGCCTTTCATCATCACTACAAATTATGGATCAGGAGCATACAAGCTTGCCACACTAGATGGAGAGAAACTTCTAGAGCCATTGAATATTATTAATCTTAAATGGTACTATGCTTAAATGCTAAGGTGTATTTTTTGTAAGAACCATTTTAGCTATACATTTTTTTCTTTTTTTTTTTGTACACATACCATTCTTATCTATCCTCTTTGCCATATCCACTTTCCACTTTCAACCTATCAACCCAAAATGCTCTAAAACCTAGCCCATTTGACCTTGGTTTTTGTCATTTGTTATGTATATTCAGCATCAAAATATCTAATCAATTCATCAATTGGTTCAAGAACTTTAGACAAAGATCATATTTTGGGATAGTGTGATAGAATTTTTGGTAGTTGCAACCTTCATTTGTTAGTCCTTTCTTAACACCAATCCTATTGCTAATTATAATCACCTTTGGAAAAATTAGTACCATTAATCTATGCCATTGTGTCCTAGTTATAACCACTTATGGGAAAACTAGGGGAAATATTAAGCCTTGACATACCAACTTTCCGCTTCTTATGCCATATTGTGTCTTTTTACCAACTGTGCCTACTTTGTTTGAATTGACTACCACACTAGTTGAATTCCTATATTGTAAGGGTAGAACTACAATGACTTGAGGTAATATTATGGGACTATGTAGGTAGTGATAAATACTTATTGAGGTCAGCTTAGTCACCCCTTTTCCTCATGCTCTCACCATTTTATGAGCAACCTAAGCCATGCTCTCATTATTTTGAGAACAACCTAAGCCATGTTCTCACCATTTTGTGAGTAACCTAAGCCACACTCTCACCATTTTATGAGAAACCTAAGCCACACTCTCACTATTTTGTGAGTAAACTAAGCCACACTCTCTTCATTTTGCAAGCAACCTAAGTATGAACACTCTCACAATTTTGTGAGCTATGATCATTTAGTGTCTCATCATTCTCAATTGAGTTACGAAACTCCAAAACACTTCCAAAAACATTTCAAAAAATCATTAGAAAAGAATAAAAACATTGACCACTTCTTTGCCTTAAGGATTCTGGGAACCCTTACTAAGTTATAATCAACTCACTTTCCCCATCCTTCTTGGCTTTTTTATCTCATGCACTTTCCATTTTTCAAGACCATTTCTATTCTTCTATCACATCTGTTATGTTTGTTTTCATCAGTTATCACATTCTTCCCATTCCCTAGGAGAACTACATTTAGCCTAAAGTTTTTTATTGGATATTACATCCTTAAAACTATATAGGCAGTTCCCACTTACCTAGTACATATGGATATAGGTTAGCCACCCCTTTCCTTTTCTTTTATTTCCCCCATTTAGTTCATTTGTTCAGTTGTCACCTATTTTCTAGGAGAAATATTAGTAGTATTTTTATTGCATTGTTTGTTTGTTTATTTCTACTTATTTTATTTGTTTATTTGTCTGCTTATTTATTTAATTTTAGCACTATTTCCTTGATTAGTTTATGTGTGTTCATTGGGTGATTCTTTGCAAACATTATTCTTGATTCTATCCATATTCATTCATCAACATTAATTGGTGCATTATTTTCTATTGGGTATTGGATTATGGGAGTTAGTCATCATGCATATTTTGGCTAATTCTTTATGGTGTTCTCTCATAAATCCTACCATCACATGATAAAACAAACCTTAGCTTCAAGAAGTCTATTCAATAATGGTGGCATCTCTTCAGCACTGAAATCTTGATTCAATCCCAATCATATCCCAAATAGAGTAATTAACCATGAAAGAATTTCAACCTTTATTAGTTTGAATGAACATCTCCCTACTAGTAGGTTTTTCCAATTCATCATTACCCTCTATGTTAAGTTATCATCATCCTCAGCCAAGTTTATCATGTTTTCCATAATCAGGGTCAAATGATTATAACTGCCTATGGGTAAATCATTGCACACCATCCCACCTACATTTATCAATGATTATAACCAATTTTGGGCAAATCATTGTGTTGTCCCCACTTTAATTTTTTTGCCTATATAGGGGTATGATATTATCTTGTTTGTCTATCCTAATTGGGGCAGCTCCATCTTCTCAATGATTATAATCACCTTTGGAAAAATCATTGTGTTATCATACCACATTACCACTATTAAGGTACAATGTTTATAACTTCCTTTAGGCAAACCATTGTGCACTATCCTACTTGCATTCTCAATGATTTTGACTACTTTTTCAATATCATTATGTTTTCACCCCATCATCTTTCCTTTCTTTGATCCCCTCATTTCACTCATTTATTTTCAAGGGATCATTTTCCAACCTGCGTATGTCAACCGTTCCCTTGAGCGGTTATCATATAGTTAGTTTATCATCATTGCAATTGTAGGCATACAATACCTTTTCATTATTTGAGAAGATGTTACTATATTTATATCTTGTAACACCTTTCCAAATAGGGGCAAATTATAGACACCTAAAACTGGCTATTGATAACCTATAATCAGGATTTTGGCTAGTTTCCATCTCAAATGCATAATTTGGCCTAAAAATAGTAAAACATGTTAAGTGATGTGAAAATGACATATTAAAATGTTAATTTTAACTAGGGTATCCCTAAATGGGGCAATGCAATTTATGGGCCATCTAACTTTGATCAATTCATTTTGAGTCAAAATGCCAAATTTGCACCTATGTGCTCTGAACTACTCTTTCCTATCAAATATTTTACACAAGACTCGTGCCTTTGTTATTTGTTTTTGGAAACATCCTAAATAGGAATATGCATCCAATGCATCTGACGTGGAATTCTAATTTAAATCCAGTCAAATCTAGGACCAATAACAAGGCATTATGATCAATTTGGGTAATTTATGCATAATGTGCTTAATCATGCCTAAGAGATAATTAACCCAAATAGAGGCCTAATAAAAAATTCCATGGAAACTTGTTGAATAATTTTTTTTGGAAATGAATATTGAATATTTTCATCATCAAGTGACCTCATTTTTTGGGAAGACATCCCTAGGCTAAAAATGCCACAAATATTAGGATTCATGCCCTCCATGCCTCATCAATGCCTTCCATGCCTCTTAGTTACCCCTTCTTATAAATTTCATGATGAGGATAATTAAAAACTTAATTCCAAAAATTTAATTAATCCTCAACCACACATCTCAATCTTGAGATGGATTATTGAGGTTGATTCTGATCAAATCCAAAAATCTATAAATAGGAGGCCTCATAACATCATTTCTAAGATTAATTTATGCAAAGTTATAATGCATGATTAGTTCCAAAAGCTTCATGTAAATAATTTTACCATGCCAAATTGATTCCAGGCCAAGCCAAGCCATAAGCTATCGGTGCCAAGAGGAGATGAAGGTAGCCACACTCCATTGAAGAAGACCTCTTAAAGCACAAGCTGAGCAAGCCACCATTATAAAGGCATTTGGAGAATCCAAGGAATGTGAAAGGAATTCTTATGTTTTCATTCCTTTTTTTAATTTGTTCTTGTTATTTGATTTTTTTAACTAAGCTCTCTCTAGTGTCTAGGCCTAGAGATGTTATGCTATTAGTGTGTTTGTTTCACTTTGTTTTCATTTTGGAACTAACACCATACTAACCATCCTCTCTTGAGTCAAATTCCTAGATCATAGATTCCAAGGGCATCCAAGATTAGGTAAGGTCAAACTCTTTCCCTACTCACACATTGGAGGATTTAAACACAATTTGAGTTTGAACTTAGGTTTTTTACATTTAAGATGTCACTTTTTAAATATTATATTAAAATTAATTAATTTATGATAGATAATGAATTGATAACAAATTTTTTTACACAAAGACACTACATGAAAATAAATTTGAGAGAGGTGATAAAGATAGGGTATCAACATAATAATCTCAATAAGGATGAGGGTATCAAGTGGAATGTTACACTCTTAACCTATAATGTGTCTAGGCATATGTGTGGCTGACTTATGGATTACATAATTTTCATATTATCTTGTCATATTTCTCTATGTTCTTAGTAAGGTTGGCATATGAAATAAACATAGCTAAGTTTTGGATATATACGAGGTAGTGGTTAGTATTTGACCATCATGTTGTGAATTCTTCCCCTTTTTTCATTGTTTTGGAGGTTACCCCTCAAAGTAGCTCAATCATATTTATCAAGTTTTTTTCTATTTTATAAATTATTATTATGATATATTATTCTATTATTGGAAAAAATCTATGTAATTCATTACAAGTGGTATCAGAGCATCAATCTAGAATTTTTTTTATAGTGTTGATTTTTAGATTTGGTGTTACAGTTATCTTGAGAGTTGAAGGATTGAAAAAAATAACTTATAATTTGGGAAGAATTTTATTTTTTATCACCATAGTATTGTTTGAAGTCTTTTTTAATGAAAAAAATCTTGGAATTTTTTTTGCACCCTTGTTCAAATTAAAAGTCATTGGATTCATCTCAATGAGATTATTAAAATAGTATAATCTACTGGTATATGTTTTTTGAGATTAGAACCCTTCATCCTAGGGTGTGTGTATGGTTGGTATTAACACTTTTATCCATGGGAAAGGTCAAGAAACTTCAAAAAACTCCTCACAAAGATGACATAGAGTTTAAAAAATTTTAGATCTTTTGGTTTTTGAGGCAATTCACCCACTTAGTTAGATATACAAATCATGGTGAAGAATTATGATCTCAATGCTATAAAAGGGAACATCACTAGGGTTAAAGGGGACACTGATGTGGTGAAAAATTAGTTGAAAACTATCAATGGATAACTAACCACTCTTAAATATTAACATTCACAAATTAATCCTCCACCACTCCATTTAGCTTCTCCCATTAGAACAATCACAACTCTAATACCGGTTTGAAGCACATGATGCCAAAAGTGGGATGACACAAATTTAATGGTAAGGATAAAATCACTTGGACAAATCAAATAGAAAATATATTCGATCTACAGATCCCATGTGCACAAAAGGTTGTCATGGTATCTCTATATCTATAACTTGAGAAGTTCATTCGGTATAGGTGGTTGTGAACTAAAAATAAAAAGAAGGGCCTTCTTATTACCTAATTAGTATTTACTAAGGAGATGTATATTTAATACCATAATAACATCATATAAAAATATTCTAGTTAGTTAACAAAGTTGTGACAAATGGGGATGTTAAGGATTATACTCAACAATTTAAGAATCTATCCTTATGCATGAATGACATTAATGAGGACAACATGACTGACCTATTATTAGGTGGGCTCAAATATAGTGTAGATGATATTTATGAATTATATAACACCTTAGTCTTGTACACTTAAAAAACTCAAACCTTGTCTGTTTCTATTAGTTATAGACCTTTCCCATTACTGCAAGTCTCAAATTTGCTCTATCTTATACCCCTTGGCTTATATATTAGTATGATCAATATTATGATGATGACCTAGGCCTTTTATCTTGTCTAGAATGTTTAAAATGAACTTATTTTCCATTTCTACAAGTTCTAAACTTGTACATACTTTCTTGTTCCCTAGACACTAACATCTAGGATAAACACTAGTGTCTTAACCTAATATAAGTGGCAAGTACCCTAAAGTCATATTTTTCAAATGAAATATATCCTAATCGTCAGCCTAAGTAATTTAATGTGAGTTACTTATCCAAAGGGATTTAAATAAATACAAGATCAACCCTCATTCATTCCTCACTAGGGAAAAACCCATCAAAAACCTAGAAAAGATCAAAAGAGAAGAAGGCAACTGATCAAAAGCACTCTATCAATCATTAAATTAAAAAAACTTACATATTTCCCTACTAGTCATATGTAGATCACATTTATAGGTTTGAAGTACTAAAATAGTAGCCCAAGAGCCCAATTTACAAAGTTAAAAGTTAGATCACTATTGTACTTGATTTGCACATATTACATGATTTACACACATGAAAATAATGAGAACAATATCATTCCAAGCTAGGAGTTATAAGCATTGACAATAAGGACATCAAAATAAGCTTGAAAATAAATGAAATTAAAAGACAAGGCAAATCAAATGATATTTAGAATAAGACATTCTAGTACAAAAGAAATCCCTTGCATAAATAGGTAAGGCAAAACTAGAAACTAGCTTAGTAAGCAATGTGGGATAAATCCTCATATAAGAAAAATTAGGAAAAATATAAAATAAATAGATATAGCCTAAAAAACATGAGAAATTCATACTCTAACACCCCCATCAAATGAATCTAGGGGATAAGGATAGCCAAAAACTAGGTCTGATAAGGTACTCATGTACAATATATATCCATGAAGTGGAAAAAGAGAGAAAACCCATAAGAAATAAAAATCCCCATTAAAAATATGTAAAATAAGTAAGTAAAGAATTCATATGGAATCCTCCTAGGGATAATTTCCATCAATACTAAAGTTATCGATACTCCAAGTTAGGATTTCAAGATGATCAATGTCAATGTAAATATCCTCAACTAGAAGATTATAAAGTTCCATATGCATCGGCTAATGTTTCTTCCTTTTGAAAAAAGAAGAAAATGAATGGTGTAATGGAAGTTTACCCATTCCACAATGGAAGATTGAGGCAATAGTATAAATATCTTTGAATCGCATCCAAATATAAAGTGTGGCATGGGTCTAGCAAGATCATGCACATGAATAAGATGTATTGCCATATAAGTGTACACATTAGAATAAATAAATAAAACATTCACTGAAATAATTACCATGAGAAGTAGATCATAATGATCAATAAGTGTACTCTCACTAGTACCAATAGAGTCCTTCAAAGTGATAATTTGTGGTGGCACAACATCTTACACAGGAATAAAAGGAGATTTTGAAAATAGATGTCCCAAGTATGGAAGAAACTCATCCCATAGAGGTGGCTCAATAAAAATAAGACAATGTCCATTAGGAATGTGTCATCACAAGAAACTATAGTAGGAGGAAAGAGTATATCATTAGAAGAGAAAACCTAACTGACAAAAGGAGGAGAATGAGGAGTAGTAGAAAAAACCACATCTAAATCACCATGAAGAGTTACATCCTAACAAATGGGAGAAGATAGTGGAGGAAAATTAATAATGTCACCAATAAAAGAATCCTCAATAATAGGAGGAGAAGGAAGTGGAATAGGAGGTGGAGTAAGAGAGGTTTTAGAAAACCCAAAAGCCTCAATATCCTCCTCAAAGAAGGCTATATTAACATCCCAAGATATCTTTGGTGATGTGGGATCCATAATATGAATGTGAAAGCTATCTAAAACATTGAGATGAATCAAGAAAAGAGCCTCATCTTTCATATATGTAATTTAGACAATATCTTCCTCATCGGTGAAGTTAGGAAGATCAACAAGTACCATTCTTCATAAGTATTTTAGATGAAGGTGTATCCTCATTTTTATTTTCAAAGTAGTGTAATTTGAGGTGTTGAGGGGATACATTTTTGAAATACAAGGAAAAATTCAAAAATAAAAAATAATGATCCCACCAAAAGAATAAATCCCGATTCAAAGAATGACAATGAACAAATAAACCTCCGAAAGGGTGTAAGGCCCTCCAGAATTTGGAACTTTATAAAAGTAGTGTATTTTTTATAGATGAGTGACATGAACATATATAAAATTAAAAACCATATAATTTTTTTTAAAAATGAACTCAAATCTGAGTTATGGTTCAAGAGATACAAGCTTTACGAATTCCCATAAATGGGTCAAAAACATTAAAATTTACACTACAAGGTGATTTTAGTGACCAAATTAGAAATGAAGATAACCTTCCAACCACTTGTTAGAACTCTAATTTTTATGTAGATCTTCTCAATTCAACCAAAATTCAAAAAATCCTATTGGTGACTAAATCATGTGTGAAAATGAACTACACTTTCTCTTTAAGGAAAAATACAACTATTTAATATAGATAATGAATAACCTAGTTTTTTTGAATGAAATAAAGTGGGTTACAACTAGAAATAGCTTAGGAATAAATATAAATAAAATTTGAATTTTTACAACCAAAATCTTGTCAAACCTAGAGCTATCAAACAATGCACCACAACTATCTTTTAACACCTGAAATGTGAGACATAGACCAAGAACACCACAACTAGCCTGTAAAAGTTTATATGTAGACTAAAAATGAAATGTAGGTCTTAAAATACACTTTTAGTGCTACTCTTGGAAAATTCCATGTAGATCTCCTTCTACGTAGACCTCCAGCTTTCTAATGTAGTTCTCAATGTAGCCAAGAATGCTTCAATGCAGACCTCTAATTAGTCTCTTTCAACACTTGATCCTCCTCTCTCCTCTCTAAGCGCCTTCTATAATGCCAATACATACATCTGAGAATAAAAAAAGGATGCAAAAATTTAAAAAATATGTCCATGAAACACCATAAAATATGCTAGACCTTAAAGTGTAGGCCTAAAGATCTTACTTAGCTCAAAAAAGGAATTTCCAACGCCTCCCAAAATAGAATGCAAGCTTGCAATGAAAGACTGAGGAATGATGCAAAAATCCTCCTCTTCAAGCGATGACCTTATCTCCTCCAATGGTTTAACTTATAGAAGTGTGTTATCTATAAATAAGAAGAAAATATAGTTTTTTCAAATCCTAACACCTCTATCAAAGCACAGTCCAAATAAGGAATAAAATGCTGAGGATGGTTGTTTTCAATGCATGGAAAAGAATAAGACCTCCAAGCAGATCCAAATAAAGAATAAAATGCTAAGTATAAATGGAAATGTGAAGTAGAAATTTACTCAAACTAAATAGAAACTTATGAATAGATGGGATCAACCCTTCAAAGCTATGATATCATGAAAGGAATGATAAAAATATCATTCCAAGCCAAGAATCTGAAGCATTGACAATAAGAACATCATGATAAGATTGAAAATAAATGAAATGAAAAGACAAGGTAAATAAAATGATACTTAGAATAAGACTTGATAGTAAAAAAGAAATTCCTTACATAAGTACGTAGGGTAGAACTAAAAACTAGCCTAACTAAGAAATATAGGATAAATACTCACATAAGACAAACAAGGAAGAAGACAAAATACCTAGCTATAGCCTAACAAACATGAGAAATACATACTCTAACACACAAGCAAATATGTAAGGGATAAATACATTAGTCTGAGGCCCTATTCAAAGTATTAGCTCTGTAGGTAATGCTCACTGATAGAGAGATCTTTGGGGTTAGCTCGACGCCGTGTGTCCACTAACTCATTTCCACCCAAGGTCACTATAAAGATGAATAATTATGGTTTTAAAAATTTATGAGGAGTGATAGTCCATGGCCCATATTTAAATTTACTAGAGAAAATTCAAAGTCAAACCCAAAAGCATGTAGGTAGTCGCATTCTTTTCCATTAAGTATTCTATACATGACACTTACATCAAACCTAGACAATAACATCAACATAGCCATCCTAGACTAACATTAGTATCTAGAGCTCTAAAAGCATTAGATATAGAATCTAAAGACTATTTTAGAATGTCCTTCTATCCTACTTTCTACCTGTTCCATATCTAATATTGTGTTTGCATCAAAACTAAGTATTTACTTCATTGTCATTTCCATACATAACTTAGTTTTACTTTCTATATTTATCCTATTCTCAACATAAGAAATTTAGTGTATGTTTATATCTGATTTTAACACCTATTTGACTTCTTGTAGATATTATTATCACCCTTTTGCATTATCATATCTATATTATTAACCCCATATAATCCAAAGTTAATATTCTTACATCTAATTTGGGATTCAACATGTGGTGAACTTGATTCATATGAATGCAATTTTTTTTATTCCTAGGGTTTTAAGCCAACTATGGGTTCGTATTATTATACTTTTTCATTTCCTATTTCTACTATTTTACATGCAACCTAGGCATAGCCATAGATTGGGAGATGTGCCTATTGAACACATTGAGCTTCCCTTCCCACCATCTAAGATGTATCAAACCAATGATGAATCTCATACTTTGGATCATGATGACACCCATGTTGACAATGAAAAACATAATAACAGGGTTATCATAAAAGAATATTATGATACTAAAATCCATGAAACAAATGAAAATGAGAAAATAGATCATCATTAGTTACAAATAATTGCATTGTGTAATGGGTGTATTTGACAAAACCCTAAATATCTTGATGAGATCTAAAAAATGTACTAGAAACAAAATGTTCAAAAAGTATATTTCAAACATCCCTCCCCTTGAACACATTACAACATAATACATCTAGTGGGGGAATGGGTTATGTGTTTAAATCTTTGTTTCCTGAAACTACTATTACTACATATAACATATAATTACCAATTATTTCAACACAAATACTAGTTTCAATTCCCATTACTACTCAAACCATGTTTACATCCCCTTTGGTGACCACCCAACTAACTAATCTAAACCCCAATGGGTCTATAGATCATACACTCTTTCAAGTTATAAAGAGGACAAGGTTAAAAACATTGATTTGAATGATTTAGAATAACATCATGCTATTGATTTATCAGATGTGTTGCATAAACCTTTTTCACTTGAGATATCCTTGAACCCTTTTCCAAATGGATTTGTTGTACCTAAGTTTCCATTTTATGATGGGAAGGGTGATCTTGAATAGCATCTTTGATCTTTTTATGTGTCATGACTTGATTATTCCTAAAATAAAACAAATTGACCAAATTATTTCCAAGATGTCTCAAAGACTATATTTTGAGGTGGTTTTATGATTTACCTCTCTAATTCTATTATAGAAAAGTTCACTAAGTTGGCATATATGCTCAGTCATGCACTTAAATATAGATCCAAGTTAGTTATGGACTTCATGAAGCTCAGTGTGAGCATGTAAGGGTATAACACAAAAAATTTAATGCATTATTACACTAGCATCAATTTCACACAAGGTGAAAGCCTTGTGTGCCCACCTAAAGTGCAACAATGAAGGGACCAAGCTTCTGTTGGGCTAGTTGATACATAATTTAACTTGGTTTCAATGGGGTTTGGTCATTGGCAAGATAGGCTTAGGCAATTGATCAACATTGGGTTCATCGATAAGATTTCATTATGCACAAGCCTTCTCAAGGGTATACTTTCTATGTTATAGGTTCATACTCAGTTAGATAGATCTTTTCATGGCATAATTGGGGTCAATAGTGATTAAGGGCCATTAAGTGCCTGGATGGATCTTGGAATGGCTTTTTTAAAGTGTTTTCCCCCTTATTTAGTGCTTGAGGTGTGGGTCTTAGGGCTATGACACATTCTAGGTTCATCACTTAGAATACTTTATATATCAATCGAAGTCCTTATGGGGTTTGAGAACTTCATTAGTAAACAAGGTTATACCATTATATCAATACACATTAAAATAAAGGACTAAACCATTTATATTATTGCTAGTTTAGAATTATGATATCATGATATTAATACTACAAGAATCAACGCTTAAATATTTAAAAAACATCTCCATTAACTGTAAAGTTCATCATATAAAGTTCAAGATATACATAGAAGCAAAGTATATGCTCTTCCTAACTCTATTCATGCCCAAAGGCCCACAGGTGAGCTTAGGATATACATTCAAATCTCTAAGATATATTAAGTAAGATTATTAACATACTAATGTGGGCTCTCAATTTTACTAGGGATTCATTGCATTAGTTGTCCTCTCCCCATCTCCAAGTACAAGCCTCATTTTATAGGAAAAGGGGCATCTTCTAACCATGTTGAATAGTGTATGTGAAGGACTGAGATACCACTAGAGATTATTACACCATCAACTCCATAACTGTAACAACCATGCTCTCTAGTATCCATGTGTAAATACTCAATAATATTTCCTTAATACTTGGGTGATACTCAACTATCTACCAACTAGTGCAAGATCACTAAAGATTCCCTAACTGGTGCTAATGGTTTTAAAATCACCTGGTTTCAATAGTTGACATGTACCAGGCTATGCTAAGTAGGTGTGATCCCTTACCTTAGTCATAAAAAATGGGCTTGACATTACCCTATACAAAATTTCTAGTCTACCTTGAACCAGTCTGTTAGAACCTTAGGTGTGTCTTAATCTAGATCTACCTTGAAATTTTCGTATCCTTGGATAACACCCTTAATTTCATCAATAGTGCTATTTGATTTAGTGCATGTGGCCTCAAGAGAAAGCACATACATTATTTATAGCTCATTTATAAAGGCTTTGAGCCTTTATTTCATGCACTTCACCCCACCATCCAAAATCTCTCCCTAGTCACTAGTCTTAGTTTCGAAGGCACAAAAAATTGCCTCCAAGTCTTACTCCTACATATTTAGTTGGTTTCTAAGGGAGTTGACTTTAGCCATTACCTTCATGTTCTCAATATTGGTCACCATGAAGGAGTGTTGAAATAGAGTTTCCTTATCCTCCTTTGCCTTTTTAAGGTGTGCATCAATTACTACTTCTTGGTTGGTGAAGTTGAAAAAAATATTATCTACTTATTCTACACCCTCTTTGAGTCTCATGAAGAGGTCTTTGATCTCATCCATATTTTTATTTAGATCTCTCTTCAAGAACTCATAAGGGTCTTCTTTCTCCTTGAGAACTAGCCTTATTTGAGGGAGCATCTAATCCATGAGCATGTACACTTGGTCAATTTCACTCTACCTTGAGGTATCCACCTCATCTAGAAGTGATGGTTCTACCCTTCTTATGTGCTTCACTAGCTATTTGAGCTTGAACTTGGTTTCCTTAAGCTCTCTCTCAACTTTCTTCACTACCTTCTTATAACTATATAAATGAGCATCATTAATGATATTCTTTCATGCTATATAGGAAGCCATTTTGATCAATGCATTGGATGAGCTTATGGGGTTTCAGTCATAGGGATTTAGGAGTTGGTAATCATGACCCTCTTTTGGACTCTTGGGGCTTAGGATTGTTTTAGTTAGAACCTCAAATTCATGTTAATCCATGTATAAGTCCAACACTTGAGAGACTTGGTGACATGTTAGGGTCATGGAGGTTTTAGGTAGCATGCATTCCATTAAGTATAAATCCTCATCTTATTTATAATCTTGCTATTCCCTTTCTCTATTACCTATCTCATACTCCTCACCCTTGGTCAACTCTTTCTCCTCGATGGTGTTTTTGCCCATGTCGGTGCCTTCCTTTTCCCCTTCTTCTTATTCCTCATTTTCTTTTCCTTCTCTTTCTCCTCCTTTTTCATCTTCTCCTTCTTCTTTCTCATCTTCTCCTTCAATTTCCCCTTCTCTCTCTAGTGCTAGACCAACAATGTGTTTCTCTTATAGGGGTTATTCTATGGACTTCTCCCCTTTGTCTATTCATTATTTCCATGGCCCTATTTCCTCCATGTGCTTCTCTGAGACACCATTATTATCATCCTTTTCTTAAGTCACCCCTTTAGAGTTAGGGCATGCCTATTCTATAACTTCCTCTGCTATCCTAGTTGGGGTGTTTGGAAAATTCTTCAATGTTTTCTCCTTACTTAGTCCTATGCTTTTAGTAACTTTATTCATTTCCCTTTATTCTAACATACATTCCATTTCCTTTTGGAACACTTTCTCTTCTTCCTCCCTCTTCCTAGCCTTCTCTAATTCATCCTTTCTTTTTCTCTCTTCTTTCTTGGCCTTTTATTTTTTGGCCTTCCTCTACGTGACTTACACGATGCATTTTTTTCTCCCTTTCTCTTATCTTTTCACCTCTAGCTAATTAATTTCTGCCTAGGACATCCCATTGGATTTCATTTACTCACACCTATGGTGCAACCTTAGCACCAAGTTGATGTGGTCTTTAGGTAAGCCCATGCCCTCCCACTTGTACTTTAATTCCTCCTCCATTGGTGTGCCTGAGTGGGTTGCCTCCTTAGGTTATTATTCTATCACTTGTTCCTTCTTCCCTTATTATTTTGCCTTCTACACCTTGTGCTCCTCCTCTTACCATTGTTCTTCAGCCTCCACCATCTCAATTAATTCCTTTAGCACCCCTACCTTAGCCATTTATTCTTTCTACTCCTATAGATATTGTGCCCTTTGTATTTTAGCCTCATCAGAGCTAAGTTTTCTCAACCTTCATCTGTGCTTTTCTAGTTTGACCTAAGGTGGCAGGGTAGTGGTCCTTTCATTAGACAAGGACACTTCATCCTTGGGTATAATTTAGGTGACCTACCCCCATTCTTCTTCTTCAGACTCTTCTACCTCATCTTCCTTAGATAATATAATTTTGGGAATTGAAGAAGGAGCCTTCCCTTTATTTTTTTCCTTTATATTGGGGATGGCTTTGTTCACAAATATTACATGCTTCTTGGATGACTATGAGGTAGATGCTTCCATTTTTGAAGTAATTTTCAGCTTTAGTCACTTAATTTCTTCTAATGTCTCCCGTCTCTTCTTCTTTAGAGACTTATTCCTCTCAATGGGTGCCAGGGTTACCTCATCCCTAATCTGGATAGGGGAGTCTTTTTTCTACTCGATGCTAGAATCGACACTAGTATCCTTAATCCTTGGCTTCATTACCTAGTAGATCCTATAGATGAATCCAAGTATGATGACCTCTTGGACTAGATCAATGCCTATTTGATCTGAGGTATCTTATTTGTCTTCTATCATGCTTCCATATATGTGGGGAAATATATGCCTCGTTCTTTGGCTCTCTACATCTAGTTCCTTGATTGAGATGTCTATCTTCTACACGTTCAAGATTTGGTGTAAGGCATCCCTAAAGTATTTTGTTGAGAAGGTAACAAAAAAATTCAGCCATCTTGATTTATTCCCATATTTTATCACCAATGACACGATGTAGTAATGCTACATTATGGCAAATACTACCATCATATACATGCTTAAGGGGAGCCCTTAGGGGATATACCACTCCAATCCAAAAAATTCAATGTACTTCTTGCACTAGCACATTACATAAGTTTTACATTTTGGATAGAATGTGGTGGGGTAGGTATAATCCTTATATTTCTACATGGAGCATTTGTGGTATTTTGGAACATGCACAGGTTGTCTTCATTTCTGAGTTAGTGTAAAATTAGTGAATGTTCCTTATTTTAGAGTAAGGAACATTTGTCTGAGTTAGTGTAAAATTTGTAACTTAATCCAATTAGCCATGTGTTAATTTATGTCCTTCTCTTGTCAAAAATCATTATTAATGTAAATTTAATGGTGTAAGTATCTCAATATCTTGGAAATCTTGAAGATCTATGAGATATTTTAAAATCCCTTGTCCTATCTACATTAAATGTGTATTTTTGTGCCATTACTTCTACCTCATTAAATGTTCCTAATGGCTTTTCAATGAAGTGATGTGTGGTTCAAAATGGTCCCTTCACACTCATTTTCGGGTGGATACCAACTATCTTAGACATTCTTATTCTACGCTTTTATCTAGTGGTGTGACCTTTGCCTTCTTTGTGATAACCTGGGTGCAACACCTCACATGCATTCAATTCAATCTCCTCAGTTCTGTTTTATCTTCTAGTCGTATTCCTATTTCAAGCATGTTTCTCTTCCTTGGTTGATTTCTCACATGTCATATTTCCTTGGCCTATCCTAGCCCATATAAATCCCTTATGTTATCCCTATATTAGTTTATTTCTTTTTATATTTTCTTACACACTGTGAGAGTGTATGCCTTAATTTTTATACCTTGCACTCAACCATGTTGTGCATCTTCAATTGTGTATTAGGGCTTTGGTGTCAGATCAAAAGATGAACCTTATATTGACTATTTTTTAAGTGAGAACCTATGTTATAATAAGTTATATTTGTGTTCTAACAATTGATAGTCTAGGAACTTCTGTGTGCCTATAAACTTAGGCATCTAGCCCTAGGTGCTTAAAAAATGGGATTTACTTGCCTAACTGGTATTATGTGCAAAAGCATTAAAGTAGCTTATTATTTGCCCCACAAGAACCTTTCACTAGCCATCTTGCACACCTAGATATTGTGCATCTTTTATTTGTGTTTGGAAAGTCTCATGTGCCCATGACTTAGATGTCTATCCTTATGTGTATATATGGTGCAAGTACTCAACTCATCTAGTTAGAATTATACATGAGATGTTAGACTAGTTTAGAGGAGATGGTAGAGATATACATGCCTAGAAACTTAGGTGTCATAGCCTCATATTCCATAATAAGGAATGTAATTACATGATTCACCTAGCTAGAGTTATGCATGAAGTACCGCAAGTCCTTATGGCCACCGAGTACCATGTACTAATTCTATATACTATAAAAGGATCAACAAAAAAGAAAAAGGGAAGAATGGCTTAGCTAAGATGTATACTAATAAATTTCAACTTAAAAATGAATAAGGACAAAGAATTTAGAGTTTTTATGGTACTAACACCATCCTAATAATTATATGGTTTCAATTGGTTGCCATTGAAATGCCTAGAGAGTATTTTTCCAAACAACATGCACAACTTGCATGCGCCTATTTACAATATGTGGTGCATGATGTACAGACCCATCCACTATATCTATAATTTCCCTAGGTTCTTGAAGTACTTAGATTCATAGAGAAATACCAATGCCCCTTTAGTCATCTCCTTGTGTTTGATATGCTTATCATTCCAATTCTTCTAGTGTACCTTCTCAATCTGTTGACTCTATTTGGATTGGTTTTCATCCAAGTGTTCCAAGTCCTCTAATCTTGTAGTTAAAGATTATTGGTCATCAAAATGACCAATCCATGCAATGCACAAGGAGGGCACCATGAATTCCAAGTCATGTGCTTAAGTACCTCATGAACAAGCCAGTTTTGAACCAAAATGTTATAGAAAAGTTCACTAGGTTGGATTCTACACTTAGTCATATGCTTAGTTATCAATCCAAGTTAGTTTTAGACTTCATAAATCTTGGTGTGAGTATGTAAGGGTCTAGTGCACAACATTTAACACACTATTACATTGGCATCATTTTCACACAAGGCACAAGCCTTGTGTGCTCACTTAAAGTTCAATACTAAAGGGATTGGGCCCATGTTAAGCTAGTTGATACATGGTGCAACTTGGTTTCAATGGGGTTTTGTAATTGGTAAGATAGGCTTAGGCAATCGATTTACATTGGGTTTATAGGTCAGAGTTCATTATGCATAAGCCTTTTCAATGGTATAATTTTTATGTTTTAGGTTCATACTCAGTCAGATAGATCTTTTCATGGTACAATTGGGGTCAATAGTTATTAAGCACCATTCAGTGTAGGAATGGGTCATAGGATAGCTTTATTCAAGTTCTCTTTCCCTTCAATAGTGCTTGAGGTGTGGGTCTTAGGGATATAATGCATTCTAGGTTCATCACTTAGGCTACTTTATAGATCGGCCAAAGTCCTTATGGGGTTTGAGTGCTCCATTAGTGAATATGGTTTAACCATTATATCAATACACATTTAGATAAAGGACTAAAACATTTATATTATTGTTAGTTTAGAATTATGAGATCATGATATTCATACTATAGGAATCAACACTTCAATGTTTAAACAACATCTCCATTAACTTCAAAGTTCATCATATAAAGTTTAAGATATACACAAAAGTAGAGCATATCCTCTTCCTAACTCTATTCATGCCCAGAGGCCCATAGGTGAGCTTGGGTTATATATTCAAATCTATAAGATATCTTATGCAAGATTATAAACATACTAATGTTGGTTCTTAATTTTTCCACAACTTCACTGCATTAGTTTTCCTCTCTCCATCTCCAAGTGCAAGCCTCTTTTTATAAGAAAAGGGGCATCTTCTAGCCATGTTAGATAGTGTATGTGAAGGACTAAGATATCACTAGAGGTTATTACACTATTGACTCAATGACTCTAAAAACCATGCTCTCCAGCTACCATTGGCAAATACTCAATAGTATTTACTTAATACCTGGGCACTACTCAACTATCTGTCAGCACGTGAGATCACTGAAGATTCCCTAGATGGTGCTAATGATTTCAAAAGCACTTGGTTTCCACATGTTAGGATATGTCGAGTAGGAATAGTCCCTTAACTTAGTCACAAAAAGGGGCCCCAACAAATTAATGAAAGCATTCAAACCTCTTATAGACTAGTTTTTAGCACACTTTTCCATTAATGTTTTTGAAAATATTTCATATGCTCAAATTTCTAAAATCAAACAAAGAACCAATGAACCTATCAATGAATATGTCTTAAGATATAAGATAATAATATCTAAAATGACTAATATTATGGAAGATAAGGAGTTACAAGAAATATTCAAGCAAAGTTTTGTTGCTTTTTTACATGAGTCCATTATTTTTAATAAATTCAAATCTTTCAATGACTTATGCCATGTTGTATAGGACTATGAAACAAATATTATTTAATTGAATAATCTCAAATATATAACAAACCCACCAGTTGCATATACATATAGTACTAAATTTACAATCAAACCAAGTTATAAGGTAAACCTCCTGAGCCTAAAAAGGAAATAACCACCATAGTTAACATAGTTTTACAATAGCCTAATCAGATTGTCTTATATAATTCACCAAGGAGATAGTTTTCCCATTTACCTGAGTTTCAAGCTTCATTACTCCCATGGTTACTAGTATGTCATATTATATCTCTCCCTCATCCTATTAAGGTTGATATGAATTGAACTCTACCCAAAGGATATGATATAAATGTTTACTGTGATTATCATCAAGGACCAGGGCATTCTATAAGAAAATAATTTTCCTTAAAGCATAAGATCCAAGATCTTATTGATGACCAAAATCTTACATTTGAGGATACTCCAAAGGAATCACACTCACAACCTAGTGATCACCAAGAATAAAAGTGCAAATGGCATATAATACACATCCTCCTCCATCAAATTATGGGCACCCACTAATGTGATTATTGGTACTTACACATGCATATACGTCATATGGCTCAAAGACCCCCTATTAATTTTAATGATAGTGAGATTAGGGATGATAACTCTGATCTTAATTATTTATTCATTCAAAAATACCTTGATAAACACCCTATACAGAATTTTATTTGATTGATAATGGTGAAAGTGAATTTTTTTCCACCATGAAATTATTTACACACTTGAGTTATACTCATAATGATTTACATCCTTCTACTATATTAGTTAGAGCATTCGATAGGACCTCCTAGAAGGTTCTTGGTAAGATTGACCTACCTTTATACATTGGTCTCACACATGTGGTTACTACATTTTTAATTATACATTCCATGATCATCTTTGATATGTTATTGGGAATATCTTAGATCCATACACTTCAAGGAGTACCTTTTATAGTGCATGGGTGTGTTAAATACATTAATTTCAATCAATTAATTATAGTTTTTAGAATTTCATATGAGCATCATCTTGAATAAGATATACTTAAATAATTAATTACCAATCTTAATAAGGCTAATTCATCACAAAAGGGTAAGAAATAAACAATCCCCTTTACTAGGTGACAAATACTTAAGAGACCATTACATCATAGACATATGATGGATTCCATGGAATCCCCATCTACTACACACCATGTTAATTATATAGAGAACCTAAACATGTTTATACTATTATTAGTATAAATAAACCATAGAGCACTCAATTATGGGTTACAAGAATCCCTAATACTATTACTCTTACTACTGATTCACAACCATAAAGTCCTATATTACATACACAGAGTATCACCAATACTATTGTGATAAATATTGAACCTATACACATTTTTAGGCAACATCATAATATTATTACATTGGGTTCATAGTGGGGAGATATATATGACCATACATTGGATGACATCATAATATGATCTTTCCTTTTCAAATATTATAACAATACATTGAAAAAACATTCAAAAATACAAAAATATGTTCAACACCTACATGTTCTATTAGTTCATTAGCATATGTGTATTAGTTCCATGTTGATGGATGGCATATTTAGTTACCTTTACATACACAAATGTGTGTCACACCTATATTGGTGTGTTATACATACATACATAAATACATGATCTATTCCCATTTTAGATGTTGGGCCTTCCCTCTACTCATGTCAGGTAGACATTAGGGGCATTCACTTATTTGATCTTGATACACACAGGTTATATTATTTGATGGGCACTCTTCATTATCATGATTGATATTATATATGTATTTATAAATCCCTTTATCCATGATTATATCTTACATAGGGTACTTGATATGCTATACATTTGACTTTTTTTCCTAACCCATTTGATCCTTGGGCTACTATGACATGTTTATATTAGTTTATTATAATTTAAATTATGCACTTCCTTGAATGTATTGCCTTTTTGATATATTTATTATTTGAAAATTTGAATATTCTCCTTTGCTTACATCCCCCATGCCCATGTATGCTTTCATTGAAATTTACATATGTCATTGTTTGTTGTATGTACATTTAAATATATCATCCTTATTTTTATGTACATTTAACTAAGTCATGTTCCTTTGATTATGTATAATTTGAACATACCCTTTATTTGTGGTATCCTTAGACCATTAACTTTTAACTTAATTCTAAGTGCTCTTGTGTGTGTGTGTTTATTTGATTATTGAGCTTGTACTGTTACTATCTAGACATTTCCATGATCCTTATCATGACTCTTAGGACTTCAAGTGATCATATTGGTTCTTTGTGGTTCATTGTTATATCTACCTAGACATGTTTTTTTTATGATATAGGGCTCCATTCATAGCTTATATAGTTGTATTATCCTTTTGAGGTGAGGTAACTACTAGTTTCTTTCCTTCACCTCAAAGGGGGGAATATTAGTGGGGGCATGTCATAAACACATGTTATCAACACTAGGCACAATTTTCAAATTTAGTGGGGTCATGATTTGGAAGCATGTTATCCCCACTTATTTAGTATATGGTACTTATATTAGTTTCAAATTAGTGGGGGTATGTCATATGGGCATGGATTCTACACATTCATAATTTTTAGATTCAGTGGGGGCATGCTTTGGAAGCATGTTCTCCACACCTATTCATTATTTAACATCTTTAGATTATAGTGGGTGCATATTTTGGAAACTTGTTTTCCACATTGGTATTTATATAATTTTTTATATTTCTCTATATATTTATTGGGGGCATGCTTTAGAATCATGCTTTCCACATAGACATAGTTTTTTGAATTAGATATAACACATTATTATATGATTCAGATTCACAATTTTGGAAGAATTCTATATATCGGTACCATTATTATACACACTTTTAGCATGAGACATATAATATTCATATGATATGAAATTTGTGCCTAATATTAAAAAATACAAATCAATGTTAGAGTCCAAAAATATTTTGCATACTGATACCCCGATTGAAAGTTTATGGAATTTTATTGAACTAGTCTACCACAATAATTGGTTCACTTTTTGGTATCATTGAGGTGATTAAATCACTCAACCTTACCAAATTTTTAGGTTGGAATTGATTTTATCATCTAACTAAACTAGGTTATAATTATCATTTTGTTGCATGGTTGAGCTAATCTCAACTTCCATGTGACAAATCACTTTTTCTCCAAGCTTAGGGGCATGTGCCTTCCAATCTATCTCTCTTTATCTCTCTATTTCCTTAGATATATGAAATTTAAATATTTATATATATTTGTATTAATCTCAATTTCATAGCCTTATAATGATACATATTTTTCAAATCAACTCTCCAATATACAAGGTGGTTAAATCCACACACATGTATACTCCTAAACCTTGCTCTTTTAATTTCAATCTATTTCAATTACTCTCAATTCAAGATTATATGTACTGATTATATACTATAACATGATCTTGGTTGTAATTTAATCACCAAAAAATCACTCAAGTTATACACACCCATGTATGCATTCATTTCCTTTAAACTAGAAATTTAATTACTATATCAAAGGGGGGCAATGTATATGATATTTATGGATTATATAACACCTCAATATTGTATACTTGGAAAACTTAGAACTTGGATGTTCCTCTTAGTTTTGGACCTTATTTGCTTCTACAAGTCTTGTATCTATTCTATATTACGCATTTTGGCCTATATCTTAGTCTGACTAGTCTTATGATGATGACCTAGGCCTTTTATATTTCCCAAAATGCTTAAAATATACATAACTTCTATCTCTATGATTTTTAAACCTATACCTACTTTATTTCTCCTTGGAAACTAATGTTATAGACACTAGCATTGACATTAGTGCCTTGACCTAATGCACGTGTCTAGTGCCCTAAAATCATATATTTTACAAATGGAACATATTATAATGTTTGGCCTAAGTGATTTAATGGGAGTTACTTCTCTAAATGGATTGATATAAATACAATATCAACCCTCATTCATTCCTTGCCTAGAAAAAATATAGCACAAACCTATCAAAGACAAAAAGAGACCAAGGAAACTTATCAAAAGTACTATATCAAGCATTAAATTGAACAAATATTCCATATTTATATGCTAGTCATAGGTAAAAAACATATGTAGGTCTGAAGTATTAAAATAATAGTCCTAGATCTTAATTTTCTAAGTTACAATCTAGTTCATTATTGTACGTGCCTTGCACATATTACATGATTCACACATAAGCCAACATGTAGGGGAGAACTAAATTAGTTTGAATCCCTCTTCCTAGTATTGGCTATGTAGGTACCATTCAATGATAAAGGGGTATTTAGTGTTAGATTGACACCATGTGCCCACTAATCCATTTTACCCAAGGTCACTATAAAGATGGAGAACTAGAGTTTTGTAAATTCATGAGGAGCGATAGTCCATGACCTAAATCTGAATGCATCAGAGCAAAGGTAAAGTCAAAGAAAAGGTGATGTCAAACCTAGTAGTAATAAAGTGGTCACATATTTTTCCAATAGGTATTATGTATAGGAAACTTACATCGAACCTAGATGGTAATGTTGATGAAATTGTCCTAGGCTAATGCTAGTGTCCAAAGCTCTAGAAGTGTCAAGTCTAGAATTTTATGATTATTCTAGAATCTCCTTATAGCCTACTTTTTTCTTATTCTAGATCCAACACTATGTTAGCATAAGAACCAACAGAATATATTACTTCATTATCATTTACATATATTGCTTAGTTGTACTTTTTATATTTAGCATATTCTCAACATAAGAAATGTAGTGTATATTTATATATAATTTTAACACCCAATTGGCCTAGTATAGATATGATTATCACCCTTGTGCATTATCATTTCTATATTCTTAACCCTATATACTCCAAAGTTAGGATTCCTACATCTAATTTAGGGTTAAACATATAACATCCAACTTTAGGTTTGTATGTTTAATCCAAATTCAATATTTGAATCCATACCATTAACACATAATATAGAGGAAAAATACTTGGTAAAATGAAGGGATTTCATTAATGCCCACAAACAAAATTCCATCACACAATCATTTCCTCACTTACAAGATTGAAACCATAGTAGATTGAAGAGAATATTGAAAAATGGTTATGTTTAGATTATGACAAGTGGAAAAAATGACATAAATGTGCTGAAAAGAAGTTTCTCTAAATTGAAGGTGCCAATGAAGATGAAGAGAATGATGAGGCATCATGTGAGGGTATGGAAGAGAAAGAGGAGGAATATGAATATTCTCACCCTACTATATACTATCATACACTTTTAGGCATTAGTACTCCTCAAAATCTTTGTGTGGTGGGTTTCCTAAAGAAACATAAGGTGACAATGTTGATTGACTCATGAAGTACATACAAATTCATCAACAATAAGTTGACTATTCATTTGAAATGTTTCATTTACCCAACTCTAGAATTTAAGGCCATGCTTATAGATGGTGGTAAAGTCAATTATTTTGGAAAATACCATAGTATTAAGCCTTATATATGAGATTACATGATATATTATCTTATGTTTTTATTCTCATGGGTGGAAATGGCATTGTTTTGGGAGTAAAATGGCTCATAAATTTAGGAACAATTGAGATGAATTTATAAGAAATGTTCATGCACTTTCATTCTGAAGGTAGGAAATTTTAATAAAATTGATCAAAGAAAAAATATCCTCAATTAGTTAGTTCACATAAGATTCCTAGGATTATTAAAAAAGGGGTTGAAGGTTTTGTAGCACAATTTTTTTCCATAAAGTTCTAAAAACAAAGTGTCTACATGTCCTAATTTTTAGATGATTATTGATGACCACCCAAATATTTTTAGTGTCATGACAAAAAGAATACCATAAATAAGAGAAAATGATCATGGCATAATATTTACTCCAATTAGTAAAGCACCAAACATTATACCATACATGTATCCATATTCCAAAAAGAGTGAAATTGAAAAGATGATATATGAGATGCTAAAGACAAGTATTATCAAACATATCCAAATTGAATTTTCATCTCTAGTGGTCATGGTGTGTAAGAAGGAATAGTTGGAGGATGTTCCCACACTACAAAGAAATCAATAAGTACACCATCAAGGATAAGTTCCCTATTCTAATAATTGATTATTTGTTAGATGAATTACATTGTGTTGTTTATTTTACCAAACTTTATATTTGTTATGGCTATCATCAAATTCAGATTAGAGATGAGGATATCCATACAACAAATTTTAAAACTCATGAAGGCCATTATGATTTTATGGTCATGCCTTTTGGTCTCACAAATACACCATATACATTTCATAGTATGATGAATACTATTTTTAATATTTTATTAAGGAAGTTTGTGTTAGTATTTTTTGATGACATCTTAATAAACAATAAAACTTGGGAAGAACATTTGAGGCATGTGAAATAGGGATTGTTAGTTTAAAAATAACATTGAATTTATGCCAAGCCTTCCAATGTGATTTTAGAGTCTAAGAGGTGGACTTATTGGGTCATATTATTTCACACAAAGGAGTCAAATTCAACATAAGAAGGTTAAAGGTATGATGGAGTGGCAAGTTCCAAAAACCCTAAAGAACCTTCATAGATTTTTTGGGCTAACAAGTTGCTATCACTAATTTTTAAAAATTATGGTAGCATAGTAGCCCCTCTCATATATTTGTTAAATAAAGACTCCTTCCATTGGAATTAAACAACTACCAAGCAATTTGAGAAGCTGAAAGAGGCTATGTGTACCAATCCATTTTTGGTTACCGATGATTTTTATAAAAAAATTATTATTCAATGTGACACATCAATATATGGCATGGGGGAAGTACTTATGCATGAAGGAAGACTCATTTCATTTAAGAGTCATCAAATAAAAGGAAAAAATAAGTTTAACCCAATTTATGAGAAAGAGATGATGGTTATTCTTAATGCAACCAAGCAATGGAGACCTTAACTAATAGGTAAAAAAATTAAGGTAAATAATGATAATTATAGTCTAAAATATTTTTTAGAAAAATAATTGTTATTAGACTAAAAAAAATGATTCACTAAATGTTGGGATATGAATTTGAAATAGTCTATACTAAAAGAAAAGAGAATGTGGTAGCATATGCGCTATCCATGAGGGATGAATTAGTTGAGGATTGGATATGCATAATGACCATTTGGTAGGTAGATTGGCTATAAGAGGTAAGATGAAAATGAGATAATGAAAGGGATACATATGTTCTTATTCAAAATATTAAGTAGGGTTCTAGTGTTTCTAAAAAAATTGAGTGGAAAGGGAACACATTATGGTATAAAGATAGATTATATACATGTATATGTGTGTGTGTGTGTGTGTGTAAGGATTATATCCTAAAAAACAAGATCCTTCAGGAGTTTTATACATCTCTAATAGGGTGCACCTAGGATTTTTTAAAACCTATTATAAAATCAAGAAGGATTTATTTTGGGAAGGACTAAAGAGGGATATAATTTTTTTTGGTAAAATGCATGGTGTGTTAACATGTGAATAAATTAGGACACTAGGTCTTTTGCAGCCTTTATCCATCCCTAGTCAGATGTGGGAGGAGGTTTTCATGGATTTCGTTATAAGGTTTCTAAGGTCTACACATAAAAATTCCATCATGGTAATTTTGGATAGGCTCATAAAATATTCTCAAATTTTTCCCTTATCACATCCATTTGTATCAAATATATTATTTTTTTCTCAATATAGTTCAAAAGCTACATAGTACTCCAAAGACCATTATAAGTGATTGTGATCCCATCCTTACCTATAATTTTTTAAATGACTTATTTGCATGTTTGGGTACTCAATTGGCTCATATATTGTTATATCATCCTTAATATAATGGGAAAATATATGTGGCCAAAAAAATCCTAGAAGGGTATCTCCTTTATTTTGCATTAGATAAATATGAATGATGGGTTCATTAGCCACCACTAGCAGAATGGAAGTTTAACACTTCCTTACTTCTTCCAAAAAATCTCCATTTATATGTAAATTTATGGTTATCATCCCCCATCTATCACTCCATCCTTGAAGTTATTTAATAACACATTCAACATCAATAGGAGGTACTAACTAGTTTGAGAGATAATTTTACAATTGCACATAATTGAATGAAGCAACAAACAGATCAAAAATGTAGTGATTTAAATTTTAATATAGGTGATTGGATTTTTTTACAATTATATACATATGAGAAGATGTCTATAAAGCATAAAAAATGATAACAAAATTTATCATAAGTATTATGGCCCTTATCAAATTAAAAAAAAATGGCAATGTGGTATACAAGTTGGAACTAGCCCACTCCACTCATATACATCCTGTATTTCAAGTTTATTTCATGAAGAAGGTAATTGGATAGATATTTTCTACCTAAACTGAGTTACCAGAACTGGATGAAAAAGTTAGAGTCATTCTGGACCCTAAGGAGATCCTTCACACATGTACTAAAAGGCAACAGATAAGAGAGATTAAGTAGTATTTGATCAAGTGGAAGAATATGATTTGTGAAGATGCAAAATGGGAGGATGAATCTTTCTTTTAGTAATAAATAGATCTGATTCGATGTTTATATCAATGTTGTTTTGAAGGAGAGGGGCATATATGAAGTAGTGGTTAGCCTTTGATCATCATATTGTGAATTTTGATCTTATTGCATTATTATGGAGGTTATCCCCTCAAAGTGGCTCAATCATAATTATCAAGTATTCTACTCTTTTGTCAATTATTGCTGTGGATATGCTTATTTTTATCTTAATTCTAAAATATTTTGTTCCATTATTGTGAAACATCTAAGTAATTTCATTACATGGAAACTAACAGAGGCAATAAAGATATGGAAACATCCTAATAACCTCAATAGTGATGATAGTCTTAAGCTTAACAAGTCTATAAAATACATCATTCATTTAATAAAATCTCAAAATTTAATAAACTAATTTATGGTTAGAAATAATTAATGCCCTATATAAAATTATTTAATAATGTCAATAAGCATTGATTAGTCACTGGCTAGTTTTAATCTTGATTTATATCTCATGCTATAATTAATGGTTATATATATAAGTGTGCTATGAATAAATTTATTTCATTTAAATTTCAATACACATAACCATACCCATTTAACTAGGCCTAAATAGGTGTAAAATAATAAATTGGAGCTAATTAATTTTACAAAACTAGAGAAATAAAAAAAAATGTAGGGGTTATAAATTTAACTTTAATATTGAGAGATTAGGTGAAAATTACTAGTTTTGAACAATGGAAATCAAGGTTTTTAGTAAGACAAAGAAAACTAGATAAATTTGTGATAAACAAAGGAGATTGTCCAAACCATCAAATTCTATTGCTTTAATGTCTAAACCATCAAGTTCTTTTTTTGGGAAATTCCATATAGGTGAATTATATTTTCACAAGTGTGTTTTTATAATTTTGGGATCTAAAAACATCAACCATTTTTCCATGTCTTCACTTAGATAGTTGGGAAAATGGAATTATTCTTCTTTCCCTAATTTAGGCAGCAAGATATGAAAATTATAAGAAAAATAATATATATTTAATAGCCTACATTATAATAGAGAATAATTGAGATATATTAATATTTATTAGGTTATTTAATGATATATACTATTGAAAAAACACTCTAAAAATTGCAGCAATACACCAACAAGGTAAACTACTACAATGGAATATATTGTTAACATTAACTTCAATTATACAATGCATATTCTAATGATTTATTGGTTTATCTAAATTACTATGTATGATTAGTAAATTCATGTGAATAATAAATAAATTCTCTTAAGTGATAGATGATCACTATATTGATAATAGATAGATATCTAAATGCACTTGAGTGCTTGTGTATTTATAAATGATCTCAATTTTATTTAAAATGACAACATAGCCCATGGATCTCCAACATAAGCACCATCCACATAAAGTACTCAAAAAGATAGAGAGATTCATGAATAAAAACACATTATATTAAGTATGAGTAATATACAGTGTATGTGTGTAACCAACAATGGTTATACTATAATAAGACTCTCTAAAAGACTACATCTTCACAAGCTCAAAAAATAACAATAAGCTCCATTACTTTCCATAAAAACACAAAGGATCATTAAATAGGAAAATTAATATGTGAGAGATATTTTTATTGGTGGGGTAAAAGGTGGGATCATTCCCCAAATTACACATAACCCTTCTCACATGTGAGGTTAACTACCACATTAATTTTACATTAAAAAAAAGTAAGCACATAATAAATCACACCTTGGTAGAACATATACCTAAGGTTTACT
The DNA here is from genome assembly GCA_037957365.1 of Torreya grandis. Taxonomy (NCBI): domain Eukaryota; kingdom Viridiplantae; phylum Streptophyta; class Pinopsida; order Cupressales; family Taxaceae; genus Torreya; species Torreya grandis. The sequence continues at coordinate 199,960 of JARHVA010008600.1, forward strand.
TCACTTCAAGTGCAAATATGACACACTCCAATACCTCTCTTAAATATCAGCTTAGGTGATGTATTAAAATAGTAATAATAAGAATTATGCTCATAAGTATGGGTCTTGACAACTAGGCTTGATGAGGTATCGTGTACAATGAAAGAGAAAAAAATAAAAAATAATATACTGAAGTAAATATCTAATGAATATGATAAATCCTCTAATGGAATGAATCAAAATTAGCTTCCATGAATCTAGCTTTGTGAAAAAGGGTTACTATTGGTACGTGTTCCATATGAATGGAAATAATGGTTAAATGATTGTAAATAGAGTGCCTATAGGAAACAAACAAATTTTAAATAAAATGTCATGGATCTCCTTCAAGAAAAAACAAACATCTTTATCTTCTATGAACAATCCCCATATACATAACATACTCAAATAACCAAGAAAGAAATACTAGTACATAATACCCCCCTTAATGCTGATTAGGGAGTGAAGACAAAGCAACTCAATATATCCAAAGATGTCAACATGGTAGGTGTGCATAAAAAAACTAAAACATTCTCAAGTGGGAGTGCCCAATATGTCACATGAATAAAAAATTCAAGATGAAAATAAAACCCTCTAGTTGGACCCAGATCCAATATGTAACCAAACATAAGAGACAATAACACATCATAATTTATTAAAAGAAACTCAAAATCTAGTCTTGAAAACATGCCAAATGAGTTTAAAAGGTCATTTTACTTCATGGTGTTGGGTCATTATTAACCCTATGAATTCTCTAGACATGCATGGAAAATGATCTACATGGCTTGAAAAATGAGCTCGTAATGTTAGATTTAATTGAAACAAAAGTCTAAATTGACTATATTTGGCACTTTAAAAATAATTGAAATATTTGATACACACCAAAAAAACTCAAAAAAAAATTAGATAAAAATATCTTCCATGGAACTCCTCCATATGTAGATCTACAACTGATACATAAATCCAACCAAAGGAATAAACTAGATTTGAACAAAAGAAATGAGACATGTGAAGAACTCCTCATAGAAGATGATGAAGAGAGAACAAAATAAAATTTGTAATTGAAGATTTCTAAGGATTGAATCTATTTAATTCCTTAGGATCCTCCACTACTCTTTCTAAAAAGTGATCTCTGAGAGTGATATGGATCTCCTCTCAAAAACTCTTGTTGATCTTATCATGAAAGCCTGATTTGATACCATATTAAAATAGGCTCCGATACTATATTGAATTGAAATTATATCCTATAGATTTACAACATATAAATCATCTACATAAAGTATTTAGACAAGAGAGAGACTCACTAATAAATACATATTGTATTAAGTTTGAGTAACATACAATGTATGTGTGTAACTAGAAATGGTTGCACTATAACATGACTATCTAAATGACTGAATATCCACTATCTTAGGAGATGAATCTAATCTTCATTAATTTCCATAAGAACATAAAGGGACCTTATATATGAAAATTAATATGTGAGTAAGAGATCATTATTGGTGGATTAAAGGTGGGATCATTCCCCACATTACACCTAACCCTTATCACATGAGGATAACTACCACATTAATTGTGCATTATATAATTGTTTACACATTATAAATAAAATCTTGGTAACATGTATACTTAAGGTGTACTTCACATCAAGTGTGAATATGACACCCTCAAAAAAATTTAAATTATAACTTTATTGGTGTGCAAACATGTAGACACCTAAATTTTGTATTGGATAAAATTTCGCACACTTTGATATAATTGGATATTATATATAGATTTGACACTTGTGCATAGTTTCCATATATCTATCTACCCATTGTTATCTTAGACTACTATATTTTATTGATACACCAATTTAAGATCATCCTAGTCTAGACAAGAACATTCCATAATCCTAAAAATACCTTCTAAATATCTTAGATAATTGATTTACACTCCTAGGATAGTAGTGGTAATGGATAGATAATTATAACTACCCTAGGTGTCTACCTATATTGACAGTGTCCAGGAATACCCAGTGTCTATTTTTTAAATCAGGAATTTTCTATTAGGTTAGCCTAGACATGTTTCATGGGTCAATCATAGTGGTAAATAATGAAGAGTTAGATATGATCAATCCTAATCTTATTAATCACTTGGTCATAATTTGATAATTTGGAAAGTCCTAGTAAACTTGACCCAATGAAATAAAAATCATTTTTAGACTCAGTGATAACTTCTATAGGTGAAAAAATATTAGAATAAGTTAAGTACACTTATACCTTCTTTCTTAGTCAATTATAAATAATCTAAGTGTAATATTCATATATCCATTTCAATTTAGATTTGTATGTCATTTCTATATTTTACATAATATGATTATCTATATTTTTACAATATTTAGGACATCTTAATTCAAAATAATTAAAACATTTATGGTGAATCCAATCAATGAATTAAACATGAAAATCCATAGGTTTCTTCTACATTAGGGTTTTAATATTTCTTAAAGTTTAAGATTTATCCTCTATTAGGGTTTTAATTTTAGATCTGATTTATGATTTCCATTATTTACATAATAAAAACCCTAAACATGAATAAAATGGATTTTAATAGTTTATATTTTTTAATCCAATCTATGATTTTCATGGTTGCATGTTTCTTTCCTAAAATATATAATGAAATTATGATTCATGCAAAAAAATGTGTTGAATTCAATTTTAATAAAACTAAGGATTAAATTCCACATGATTAAATCTTAGCCCACCTTAGTAACACATATTTCATGCATATCAAATCTAAAATGTCTAGGGTTTGTGATTATAAATCTACATCTTCCCAACCCATGAGAGTTAGTGTACCTAGTACTACCATCAATGGTAAGACTCATCCCTTGAATGAACCTATTCATAATTCCACCATTCATACACATGAGATTATTATTATGATTAATTACATACATAAATTAAAAAAAAATGCCCAAAACCTATCTCTAAAGCTCAAGTCACTTCAATATTAAATTACACATGCCCAAAATCCTAATCATGCTACTACGAATTGTATCTCTAGATCCCCAATGGAAACCCATTCTTGTTATATATTACATAATTTTATTATCTAAAATTTTACACTATTTTAGTATGTCTTAATCCAAAATAATTAAAAAATTAATGGTGAACCCAATCATTGGATTGAGCATGAAAATCCATAGGTTTTTCAGGCATTAGGGTTTTCATATTTCTCAAGGTTTCAAATTTATCCTTTATTAGGGTTTTAATTTTAAATATGATTTATGATTTTATATTATTTACATAATAAAAAACCTAAAGATGATTGAAATGGATGATAATAATTTATATTTTATAATCCAAGCTATGATTTTTATGGTTGCATGTTTATTTCCTAAAATATACAATGTGTTTATGATTTATGCAAAAAAATGGGTTATATTTAGTTATAATAAAACTAAGGATGATATTCCACATGATGACATATTATCTCACCTTAATAACACATATTTTGTGAATATTGAAATAGAAATGTATAGGATTTGTGATTATAAAGCTACATATTCGCAACCCACGAGAGGTAGTGTACCTAGTGCTACCATCAATAGTTATACTCAATCCTTGAAAGAGACTATTCAAAGTGACACCATTCATACACATGGGATGATTAATATGGTTTATTCCATAGATAAATTACAAAAATTAGCCCAAAACCTATGTCTGAAGCTCAAGCCACTTGAAGATAAAATTGTACATACCCAAAATCTTGATCATGCTACTAAAAAATTCATCTATATCTTTCCAAAAAAAAGCCATGTGTCTCAAAATATTTCATATCGAACATGGGTTAGGAAATAAAAAACATATATGATTAATAAATAACAAAATTTTCATAAGCTTAAGACCTTTCAAAGTGAAACTCTTAGAAACATGTTTTGAAATAAATTAATCATATTACCTCCCATATTTCCTATACAAATGTCTTGGTACTATTTTACTTATCATAGATTTTATGGGTATACCATATATATATATGTCATGATATGAAACATAAAATTAACAAAACTATTGATAGTGGTGACATTACATTGGATAAATCTATTAAGGCACCAAAAGACTAAAGCACACCTTCCAATACTAAGCAACCCACTCCAATTATGGTTCTATCTCCTAATGTAGAAATACCAAAATAAGATATACCTATGAATGAAATACATAAGTGATACATAATTAAATAAGAATATCCCATAGTGGATGCAATTATGCATTTATAATTATCGATCTACACACATGATATCAATGATGAATATACGGAAGAATAAAGAATATCAAATAAACTAATTCCAAAAATATGGTGCTGTCACATATACACACCATACTAAAAATTCAAAAGATGACATTGGCTAGAATGACATATACAAATTAGTGAATTATGACATATAATATATAGGTAAATTTGAACATCCCTTGGATGTGATCATAGGTTATTTGGCACTTCATAAATTAGAAAATAAAATTTACAAAAAAATTAATAAAAAAAATACCTATGCATGAAAAGATTTATTAGTACACATAGATTGATTGATGTTATTCATCATATACATGGCCAATTACATATCCATTTTATACACACATGCTTTTCATGGTATACATATGTGGGATAAAAGACATACATGTTACATTTGATACATGGACATATAGATGCATGAAATAATTTACACATAAGGTAAAAAATTTATACATTGGGGGCCTAATTATATCAAGGGCATATTCATACATTTTCATTTTATATCTTTCTATACTAATCTATTTATCATATTAAATTATTAAGCATGTCTTTATATTTCTCATACTTTATAGTGTTATATCTTATGGATATTTCACTTTGATATACTAAATGATGACGTTGATTGATTATAAATACCAAAATTACTTTCTCCATGCATGCTTGATATTGATGACTGTACTTTGTGATCATTAGTGTATGTTATACTAAGTTTTCTATATGTGAATTAACTATATTTTATCACATTATGTGTTATTTGTGTTATAGGACCCTTTAGTATGAGTCATGGACATGGTGTGTCCATGTTGGTGGGTCAAAGTCATGTCATGTCTTGTATGCTTGTGTGCTATTAGATCATGTTATTGTGTGCATGTGCATGTATGACTGTAACTATGAACTTGGTGCTATGATTTCTATCAAATATACTATATTTTATGTGATTCCATAATTTTTATCATGCATCTACTATGAATCTTATAATTCCATGCTTACTTGATATATCTAATAGGTATTGAAATTATATGACCATTGCCTTAGATTACATGTTTCATATATACTTGAATGAGAAAACTATTTTTATGGTGAAATATATTATCATGTTTGTATACATAATTTACATTATTATATTTTTATATATAACATATGGTGTGCATAAATATTTATTTTGAGATAAGTGATTCACAAGTTTCATCCATCATATCAATGAGGGGTATATAGTGAGATTATTCCAGAGATTCAGGTCATGACAGATAGGTAAATCACATTTTAGGATAAATTATGTGATTTGGATTGGTTAGATTAATAAAATTTAGATATATGTGGGGTATTCTATAATATTTTTAGGAATAGTTGAGGCATTATATTACATTGTGATAAATAGATGATGACATTCTATGTTACTTTGACATATAGATGGATTAAGTTGGTGCATGGAATTTGTTTAAGAAAACACTTTGATACTTACTATATTGAGGATAGGTTGGGATAATTTATACTACATAAAAACTTTGGGTCTATAATCCTTTTAAAATGGTTAATAATTTCACACACAATCCTATTTCCAGGGCTCCACTTTTTACATATACATATTTTTAGGGTTCCACTTTGACATATAGATCTAGTTTTATGGTTCAAAAATATATTTTCTATGATATTTAAAGTAATTTATTTGAGGTTTATACATAAATCAAGTTATAAAACTCCTTATTCAATGGTGGTTGAGTCATTTAAACTCTTTAACTCACAATTTTAGTGGTTGCATCTCCTTGGGGCATGATTACCCCATGGTAATCTCCAAACAAGTTTAAAAAGTGGAAGATTAGTTTACATACCCTTAGGTTTATTGATATATTGGATTTTAAAATCAATGTGATCAATGATCTATATTATTTTATATTTCTTATTTTGATAAGAAATAATCTATATATGTTTTATTTTAAGTTTCATATGAATCAAAGGTGACATTTGGGGCATACCTATCAACACCAAGTATGGCTATCACATGTACAAAATTTAATATTTCATCCTTTTAATTTAAAATTTTAAGTACTAGGTTAAAAAGGGGAAGCTTGTATTAGAAAATTTGGCAACATAAAATTTGGTATACTTTAAAAAACTTGGGCATTATGTACTCATATGACTTTTGTGCATACCTTCCATCTATATATCTACCCATTTAGTGTCTTGAAAAAAATAATTAACTAGATAAACCTATTAAGGATAAGACTAATCTACGCAATAACATTCTATAATTATAAATAGACCTTCTCTATATATTAGATCACTGATTTATACTCCAAGGACATAATCGGTAATGGCTATTGTAGCCACTACATGTCGATGTCTCTATCAAAAACATGCAAGAACACTCAATATATATTTTTAAAATTGGGGGGTCTCTATTAGGTTTAAATAAACACATTTCATGGGTTAGTCATAGTGGTAAATAATGAAGATTCAACTATAAACACAAATCAATCCTAAGGTTATCACTCACTTGGTCATAATTTGAGATCTTGTCTAGTCCTAAAAGAATTGAGAAAGCAATTATCACTTTATTAAGACATTAGAAAAAATGAATAAATATATAAAAACCTATAAAAGGATAATCCTTATAGAACATTCTAAATATATAAGAAAGTCAAATTTACATGGTGGAAAGTGTCAAAATCCAAACATTAGATCACATTATATATTGATCATAATGTTGTGTACACACACATAAGTGGGATAACTATGTTAGTTTGAGACATTTTCAAAGTATTATAACATAGGACATGCTTATACATTTCATGGGGAGTGATTGGGGCTTCCCAACCCAAAATACTAACCAATTTTTCAAAGGTCATCTTTGGTTGAAATAACAACTAGGGTTTGGATGGATGAATAAAGAAAATAGATCAATGCATAAGTGTGAAGGTGAGAGCACACACAAGAATAATATACAAAATCAAAAGTAGGTGTATCAAGAGTTATAGTCCCATATAACATATAGGGGGAATACTGAAGAAACATGGAAAATACTAGTTATTGTTAGGAATATGAAACACAGAGCAATATTAATGAATTAAATATGGAAATAAAATATAGAAAACATAATGTAATAGAGACATAAATTTAACATGGTTCACCCAATATGGGATGAGTCCACATAGAAACAACTAGTCCTTATTAGTATTCAGTCCAATAAATGAAGGGAAAAATTTAAAATAAAACCACTGTAATATCCTCTTCACTCATATAAAACATGCCACTATAATTACAATGCCCTTGTATCAAAGGAGGTTTACATAAACATAATTTCTACCATTAGATCTGCAACCTAATAGTGAACGGTCTCAATTTACTACAAAATTACAATATTTTACAATGCATTTTTAAATAAATTTTTCTTTGGGGGCACCACCCCTAAATCCCCACCAGGGGGATTCCAAGTAGGTTTTCAACCCCTCTAGACCCCCATGGTGACCATAGTGGGGGGCATTTCACCCCCACACCCCCTGTCAGGAAACGGGCATTATAATAAGATTAGGATCCACCATCCAATAGTTATTTCAAGCATATAACTTTAATGACAACATCTAGGTAGGGATTAAGTGATTTTTTTGTGATTTGAGCAATAATGAAGTTCATATGGATCATTTTAATACCCAATGATGGTTTTTATGGGTGATAAAATATTAGAATTAACTTAGTACACCATTACTCTATAGTTTTTTAAGTATAAATCATTTAAGGAAAATATCTATCTATCTATCCATTTTAATTAAAATTTGTATGTTGTTATTATATTTTACATAATTTAAGTTATCCCTAGTTTTACACTAATTTAGGAGGTTTTAGTCCAAACTAAGTAAAACACACTTCCAAAAATTGAAAGTGAAAAATACACAACAAGGGTTACATGGGGACAGGGACCAAAGGGCACAAAAAATTCTACCAAAACCATAAACTTGACATTCATGGCATGCTATAAACATTAAGGCCATGTTTTTAAAATAGGGTGATTAGTACATAAATGTGTATGCTAATACTTTACACACTTATACAACTTGTATACAAATCAAATAGGAGTTTTATTATGATACATACCTAACACACACACCCAAGTATTTTGAAACTTCTACATAGAGTCCCTTGTGCCTTAAAAAACACTTGTACATCATTGCAATGCTACAAAACACTTCAATTATACATAGATCCTCTTATTCCTAGAAATTTTTTTGAAGCATTTTGTACACCTCTATTAGGAATAACACAAAAATTAGTGCAAAATAATTTTAGAGAATTGCAATAATAAGAGAGATGAATAGAAATAAAAATGCACAATAAGAAGACAATATTTAATGTGGTTCACCCAATGTGGGATACATTCACCAAGACAAACTTGCTCAAATTTTATTAGAAGCCAACAAGAGGACAATGCATTCTCAGATCTATCTTCGCATAATTACAATGCATAAATATAGAAATAAATAAATACAATGGTGATAAATAAATATATATCAAGCCAATTAATTTGGAAAATCTAAAAAATAATATTCTAAATTTATAATACTGAGATATGCTAAAACAAGAAAGTACAACTATTGATTGATATTGCAATAAATATTAAATAATGGTACCTTTCTAATTCACTATGCATGTGTAGATTTAGGATGAAACAAGGTGGAAGTGGACAAGATCATAATTCTAGAACAATTGTTAGATTCTATAATTTTTCATTTTATGGCATCAAACACTTGAATTGGATCTAGATGATTGTGTTGATGTTGGTGTCTACGTTGGACAGTAGTGTTTAGTATGGAATAGTGATTGGATTTAGATGCAACGACCTGTAGACTTTTGAATTTTTTATTACCTTTATTCTAGTGTGTTCATATTATGTGCACATGTTATTACTCTTTGTCAAATGATCAAACCCTAGGTTCCTCACCCTTAGAATGACTATGGGAAAAATGGGTTAGTGGGCACATAATGTCGAGCTACCCTAAGTAACCCTATGTTAATGTGAATTGTTTATATATATAATGCTTCAAATTGGGACTCAAAATTACATAGTTATCCTCTACGTGTTGGATTTTGTATACATAAGGATGTAATGTGTGATAAGCAAGTACATAGAGTGACCTATATTATGAAATGGAAAATATGGATTATGGGATAATCTTTCAATGCCTCAGACTTGTATAAATACTGATCCTATGAATAATATGGAAATAGGAATGAATAGGGTGGGTTTGCTCACTTGAATGCTTAATTGAGTATTTCTGGTAAGTTTCCTTATGAGTTGTATGTGATTTCTAGGTGAAGAATGAATGAGGTTTGATCTTGTATATATATCAAACATTTTTGCAAATATCTCACACTAAATAAATTAGGCTAAATTTTAGGATATGTTTCATTTTAAAATTTAATGAATTTTGGGCACTAGAAACTTAGTTTGAAAATGGATACTAGCGTCAACATAGGCATTTGGAAGGGACACAAGTGTCTAGTAAGGTAGAAAATACGTACATACCCCAAACTATTGGATGAGGATAATTATTAGATTTAGACAAATTTTCACAATATAGAAGGCTTGGCCATTAAAATAATAGTGTTTGGACTAAGATATAAGTAGTTTAAGCACAAGAGATTATGAAATCAAGCCTTTAAATAGTGAGAAAGTCTTAGAACTGAAGGGTATATCCATGATAGGTATTTTTTAAGTGTATAAGACTAAGGTGCTATATAGTTTAGATTTAATGTCTAGACTCACCAAGTGACACTTATCTATTTTGAAACATGTCAAGTAATCCCTTAGAGTAACCATCTGACTAAGTAATTTAATTTCCACACAATTGGAAGAAGTTAAACTGTCACCCATAAGTAAGATGCAATGAATTAAAACCATTATATTTGTAAATGTATGTAGTTTTAATTTCCTTATTATTATATAAAATTATGTAAGATATGCATTTGGCCTACAATTGATGACATACATAGTGATTTAATTTTTTTCAAAACATTAGATTTTTATTCCTATTTTAGTTAAGGGTCTAGATTAATAAATCAATAAATAATATTAAAATAATTATATTCCTAATTTATGTAATTTATCTATATATTTTACCTTTATAAAAATATTAATAAATTAGGAGAAATATAACTTAGCTTAAAACAAGTTGAAACTAATGTTGCAGGGTTTAAAATTGGCTATGCAAGACTAGGATAGTGTCACTAATCAAAATCTAGATTTTGTTTAGTGAAAGGATAGGACCATATAAAATAAGACACCCTAGGGTTTGGTGTACTTGTCTACTCATACCACTATTATCCAAAATACTCACAAAGACTTGATTTTTCTAGGTTCTTTGTGTTGTTCCTACGTGAGCCTACTTGCAAAATTTTGAGTGCTAATGTCTATAGAACTCTCTATAAAGCTATTTGAATCTTAAAACCTTAACCCTCCATCATGCTTGATAAAAAAAATATTTGAATCACTTAAAAAGGGGGTTAGTGTGTGTAAGATGCACTGAACATGTGATCCATACCCCTTGTGTGGGCAAACTTCTTACATACTAATACTCTGAAGAGGGATCAAGCCATATGTAGTTCTCTCACTTAATGTGATTTGTGCAATAGTGTGATTTAAATTCAATAATTTGAAATTAAGAGGATTGAGGTGGCTAGGGACTAGTTTGAGGGTTTGAATATGTTCACAACTATGTTGGGTGACTATATGCAGAGAATAGGAAAGTTTACCCTAGTAGTTTGTTTGTATTCTTGATTGCTTTGTAAGATTTTTCACCTCCCTTCTAAATGAACTTTGAATGGGATTTTATAAGGAACAATTGGACATGGGTTTAATGTATTTACACTAGGTTGACATGATGAAGGATAGGAATCAGATAGAAATGACCATTTGGGATTAAAATATGATTGGACAAAAGCACTAAAAATGGGACACCCTATGGTCTGGTGTTATTATATAGGTATGGCACTCCTATCCTATAGAATCAAGACTTAGGGGGATAGGATTGGTTGGGGAAATAGATTTTGGCTAAGTTGAAATGAAGGTTTAAAAGTCTATGGATGATTGATAATGAGCAAAAACATGTTTAGAAGGGTCATAAAAATATGTAAGGACATATGGATTGGATGTCACAAGCCACACTCAAACTATCAATTTGGACATTTTATATGACTATATTTTCCCCCACTTTATTCTAGTGATACAACAAAGTGAAATATTAAGATCAAGGAAAAGTGGAAAGCGTACCTGAACTTACCTACAAGGGTGAAGCCCATGAAGTTGTATGATGGTGAGTGTGCATAAAGAGAAAACATTGTGAAATGTAAATCTGCAAGAGAAAATAAAGATTAGATCAATTATTACTAGACATGATATGTCTAAAATAATAATTTACAAGGCTGGGTAAAATAGAGAGGAAGAGAAAGGAATGAATACACCTCACCAGGTATGCAAATGAATAAAAAACCTTTTGTGATGTTAAGTGATGTTTGAGTGATGCTAGGTATATGTTGAACTAAGAACAATAGCATGAACAGAGCTAAGTGCTCAATTCCCTAAGAGTGGCTCAAGAATACAAAGGCTATCCCTTTAGATCCATCATCACCCATTAAGTGAAGCTATGTGATCACGTGTGTGTTAATCAATGTTTGGACTATGTGTCCAATCCCTCTAAGTAGGTGGATCAAGAATACAAAGGCTAGCTAGCCATTTGGCTCCATCATTACCCACTAACTAAAGTTATGAATTGATACCAGTATGAATGTGTGTTATATGATGGCTCTTGAAGCCCACGAATGATATATAATCTAAAAATGTAGTTTGGATAGCCAAATGTGTACTAGAAATTAGGCTAATCTCAACCACTTCAAAAGGTGGAGATTAGGCTTATATGAAATCCATTCTAAAATTGGGAACTAGGCTTATTTGAAAGCCACTCAAGAATGATGCCAATCACTTATAGATAGAATAAGGCACACAACTAGTAAGAATACCTAGGTAATGCATTAAACTAGAAAGAAAAGAACACAAATGTGCTATGCACATTACCCCTAATCACTGATGTCTGTAACATGGATTATAATCTATAAGTTATACTAACTACCTAATCTAAAATTAGAAGTGAGAGCCTTCATGCCATGTATGATGCCCCTTATGTCTAGATTCTCTAAGAAAAACTATATTAAGACTACTAATTTTAAATTGTACTATATCTAACAAAACTATAACTATGCTTAATTTTTTGCTTATTTCTAAAAAATATGGGTTTTTTTAAATTTGGATAGGAATCCCAAAAATAGGACACCCTACTATCCAGTGCTATAGTACAAGTATGGTGCTCTTATCCTATGCTATTTCTAATCACTATGCTATGTTCATCACTATTTTTTTGGTCTAATATACCTAGTTTGGGTTCTGGTTGTTATACTGAGTATTCTAAAAACTAGTTTTTGACCTATAGAAGGCCCTAATCTCTATGACAAAACCCCTATTTATTTTCCCCTCTTCTGAGGGTAGGACTAAAGACTTTGAAATGACTACCCTTAGAATAAACAGGCTTAAAAGTGTGTTATGCTATTAAATATATGATATATCAATGATAATCAAAAATATGTCTTAATATATAGCATAATTTGTATTGGAGATTGTTAAATTAATAAGGGTATGCCTAGATAGATGTAACAATGTAATAGCATGTGTAGTATGCTAAATTGAAACTGGAAATGTTAGTTTTTAGTTTTTATTAATCAAGGAGGGATGGATCATGATGTCCATAATGGCTTCCAATAAATCAAGATAATGCATGATGTGGATCATGGCATTACAAACAATGAGAAGTAAATAAGCAATAAACACACAAGGCAAGAATCACACAAAAGTGGCCAAGGGGCCAAGCAAACAAGTGATATGGGCACATGTCACTCAAAGTAGGAAAATAAGCATAAAAGGAATGTTTAAATGCCTACATACACATACAATTAAAAATAATCAAGGTTGACACGAGGGCCATAAGCACATAAAAGAGTACAAGCAAAGGACATTGGTAAATGTCTTAAGGCACGCACAAGAATTGAAGCAAAGGACATTGGAAAATGTCTTAAAGCACATAAAAGAGATAAAATAATAAATAATAAATGTAATCACATCTATCTATGTAAATTAATAAAGGAAGTCATGTAAATTATAGAAATACAATCGCATCTAACTAATCAAAGCAAGAAGTGAAAATATGCAGAACATGTAGTACAAGACTAGGTAGATGCTAATAAATACACAATTGCTATATACTAGTGAGTATCGATAGAATAATATGTGTAAACTAGTAAGTAATATAAATAAACATGATAACTAGAGTGTGTGGTGTAGGAATGACATAACCTAGATTGTGTAGTCATGTAGAAGATTCCCTCAATGGGTAGATATATCGATGTATGTCTCAAACGTAGAAGTAGGATGCCCCCTCAATGGGTAGAGTGAAGCAATCAAAGATCTGGATGTCACTGCACACACTCATAAAAGATCAAGTGAAGCATGGTAATATAGATAAATCGACATACAATAGTATAGAAATGCAAAATGTAAGCTTAGCATGGTAGTAGAAATGTAAAGCATAGATGATGCATATAATTGAAATGTTTTTGGTGTTTTTGATTTATTTGAATGTTTTTGTATTTTTAAATTTTGTATTTTTTTGGGCATTTTTGAAATATTTTAATGTTTTTGTATTTTGACATATTTGGATGTTTTTGTATTTTAAAATAAGCTATGTAAATCAATCATAAGAAGACTATGTACAAGAAATTTTGAAAAGAAGTTATATACAAGCAAGTGAAAAGAAGCTATGTATAAGTAAGTGAAAAGAAGCTATGTATAAGTAATCTAATAAATTATGTACAAGAAATACTAAAAATAAATGATACTAACTGATGAGTCTCATATGAGACTCCCTATCATGGTGTCTTATATCAAACAAAGGAATTGTGCATGATTGTGAAGCATGAGGGAAGGGATACAAATATGACTCTGAATATTCAGATTCATTATCGGTATCTTGGATATCATAATAACTTGTATTATTCCACTCATCATTATCATCTTGATTTTGAACCAATGGAATTCTAGTTTTGACTTTTTTATATTTGGATCTTTTCCTTTGATAAATTATGTCTATGAATTATTGGCCTTAAGATGTTCAATAAATCCCAAACCTTGGTGATAAACATTATCAATTGTTAGAATGGGAGTAGTGATGCCTTGGGCATACTTTCCCAACCCTTGACCTTGATAATCAGACTATTGTAGATATTTTTGACCACACCCATACTACTTTAAAAGTTGAGACTCATTTTGGAGAGGTAGATTTGTATATTTTTTGTGTTTTACCTATGCTTGTGGTACTATTTCTTACTCTAATTTCTCTTTTTGATCCTATTTTTGTTCTGAGTTATGCTTTGGTGACCACTTTTGTACTATTTTTGAATTTTACCCTTTGTGAATGTGTTCCTATGTCACTATGGATTGCTTGACTAATTTACCTTGTATATGGTCCTCATTAGCAATTATCTATTGTAGATGTTTTTTCAATGCCAAACATGAATCTGTGTGATGCCCATGCATTCTATTATATGAATAATAGTATCTAGATCTTATCATTAGATGTAGAGGAGGTAGTTTGATCAACTTAGATTTAATAATTTACCTTAGCACCTTACTTGAACTCTTATTTGATCTTTGAATGCTTGTTAAATCATTGGTTGTATAGCTACTTTATTTTGATTTCTTGTTTTGATATGTAACATTGTTTACAACCAATTGACTAAGTAAAGGTACATATACATGATTGACACTAGGATGCCTTTGAGGATTTTGCATTATAATCTGATTTTCCATTGTTGTGGTCTTTTCATGCAATAATTAATTCTACTTTTGTAAATCTAAAATCAACTTTCTCATACTGGTGATTTGATCCTTTAGAGTCTCATAAGTGAAATCCCTAGTTGCTTTCAATTGAACATATAAGCACATATGTTGAAGAGGGTTTGAGGAAGCTATAAGCTAAATTTATGCATTAGGAACAATAGTATAGGTAGAATCACCTTTTATAGGGGTGATAACATGGAACTGGTTAGAAGGAAAGTAGATATCACCCTCTTGGGGGAGAGGTGGAGAAGGAAATTCTTTCTTGTGCATAAGATATGACATTGAAACTTGATAGGTGGTTGTTAGATTATGAAATGGATCCTCTAAGTATGTAAGGAGTTTATTCTTAATTGAATTACACATAATAGAGAGATAACATGTTAAATAAGCAATGAAATCTTGTATTAAATAAAAGTAAACATTGATTTAAAGGAAATGGATCTTAATATTTTGAGTAATAAATTTCTTAATGTCATCGCTTATTATAAAAAGTAAGCATGAAAGAAAAAGAATGAAGTTTTACATTAACATATAGTAAAATTAATCATTCATATACATGATAGGGATAAGTATGAACTCCTTATTATTTTCAATAAATGTTTTGAAATGAGTGATATCTATTTTTTATTTTTATGTGAAATCTGATTTGGATGTAAGGTGATACCTTAAAAGCAAAGGGACCTAGTAAATTAAACTAGGGTTTGAAAGAAATATTTAAAAAAAAAATTAATATGGTAAATTTTAAAATTAAATGGAAATTTTGATTTATATATGTGGGAAAAAATCACAAAAATACTATAAAAATAAGCAAATAATTTACCCTAGGTTTTCTAGGGTTTTTGTGCATAAACAAAGTAAGTCAAGTTCACTAAATGATTTAACTTTTTTGGGAATATTAGATTTTTATTCAAATTTTAGTTAAGGGTCTGGATCAATAAATTATTAAATAATATTACAATATTTATAGTCCTAATTTGTGTAATTTATCTATCTTTTTTACCTTTCTAAAAATATTAATAAATTAGGAGAAATATAACTTATCTTAAAATAGGCTGAAATGACTGTTGTAGGGTCTAAAACTAGCTATGCAAGATTGGGATAGTGTCACAAATCAAAATATATATTTCATTTGATGAAAAGACAAGACCACTAAAAATAGGACACCTTAGGGTCTGATGCTATTGTCCATTCCTACCACAATTATCGAAACTACTCACAGAGACCTAATTTTTTTGGGTTCTTCGGATTGTTCCTATGTGAGCTTGATTATGAATTATTGAGTGTTGATTGTCTATGGAACTTATTGTAGATTTATTTTAATCTTCAAACCCTAAACCTCCATCATATTTGATAAAATTAGATTTGAATCACTTGAAAGGGGGGTTAGTATGTGTAAGATGCACTGAACATGTGATCCACACCCCTAGTGTGGGCACACTACCTACGTACCAATACTTCAAAGAGGGATAAACCCATATGTAGTTCTCCCACTTAATGTTATTTGTGCAATAGTGTGATGTAGATGAAATAATACCAAATTAAGAGTGTTTGAGGTGGCTAGGGACTAGTATGAGGGTTTGAATATGTTTGTAGCTATGATGGGTGAGTGTATGCAGAGAATAAGAAAGTTTACCTTAGTGTTTTGTTTGTATTCTTTCTTGCTTGTAATATTTGTCACCTCCCTTCTAAATGAACTTTGAATGGGATTTTATAGGGAACAATTTATCATGGGTTAAATGTATTCATGCTAGGCTGACATGATGAAGGGTAGGAATCAGATGGAAATGAAAATTTGGGCTCAAAATATGATTGGATAGGAGCATAAATAATGATACACCCTAGGGTCTGATGTTGTTGCCCAGGTATGGCACTCTTGTCCTATAGGCTTAGGACTTGGGGGAATAGGATTGGCCTAGGAAATAAAGTCTAGTTGAGATGGAACAAAGGTTCAAAATTCTACAAATGATTGGTAATGAGTAAAAAGGTGTCTAAAAGGGTCACACAAGCATGAAAGAAGGACCTATGGATTAGATGTCACAAGCCACACTCAAACTACCAATTTGGAAATTTTATATGACTAAACATATTTATAGTGATAGATAAAAATCATTGAATATCTAAAGTTTCTTGATGCATATGTATTCAAACATTTAGCTCAGGTAAATTAGAGGAAGCAATTCCCCCTATAATAATAAGAATCCATGTTCATAATATCATATTTTACTTAGGCAAATTTTGAATATTTTGGCCATTTAATTTTTTGTATATGTTATTTCATTGTTTATGAGATGGAGAATATGTATGGAGCTATATTTAATTTATGATATTCATGTTTTAGTTTAGTTTAGATTATATTTTAGCTAGCTATATTATTTTAATAATGACTATAATTTTTATTTTGATACTGATACCACCAATGTCACCTCATTATTTTAGGTAATAATTGAGGGATGAACTCATTCTGTGCCTATAAGAACCACATATAGGTAAATGAGAATGAAGGTAAATAAATGAGAATAGTTAATTTTCCACCAAGCTTTTGTGATGTTCTATACTATGCTAAACTAGTGATGTGTTTATCTATGCATCAATGTTATTTTATTGTTAAAGTAGTCATCATTGGTACTTGGCCAATTGTGTTTGTTATGCTAACTTGTTTAGTCATATTTGTATGACCTTGGGGTATGTCACAATGTAGTAGAGTTTTTAGTGATATGGTTTTTTATGTTAATAAAAATAACACTCACATGGATTTGTTAATGAGTGAATATTATAATGTGAATAATTACATGAATAATAATTCACTAATAGTTATATTTAGTTTATGAGCTAATACTATTATGAGTTAAAATAATATTACATATATAGGCTATTTGTTAGATTGAAATATTTGTTGGTTAGGTATATATTTGTCTTTATAAGAAAAAAAATCCTATATCTGTGTAAGTTTTCATATTTTAATTATCATGAATGAAACATAATACAATATATTGTGATTATGATTGCTCCATGTGTGTATTCACCTTAATGAGCATTTTCATTAGTTGAACTTGTGTTTGGAGCTTCATATTTATATCGATGGTATTAAAGAGATTTAAGTTTCCATGGGAGTTCTATAAATATCATTCAGTAGAAAATATGAGCAGATGATTATCAAGGGAGGAATTAAGATAGTCTCTAAGGAATAGTGTCATATATTCCTATTCAAAATCTCACTTCTGATTATGGAGGACCAGTATTTAAAATTGTTTCAAGGTCTATGTGATTGATCATCTATATAGTTCTGAATTGTCTTTGATAATGTTAGATCTATTTATATTGTAAACATGACTCTATTAAGAAGATTATAGTCTCCATTCAATAGTAACAAATCTCTATCTTTTGACATTAGTTCTAACTCAAATCCAAATACATAATAGTCAGATCATAGTGCCAGGACATAAATGATGTATAAAGATTTAGTGCTATGAATTTATACCATTATGATATCATCATCAATATCTTACTTCATCTTGAGTCTCTTTTTTAAAGTCACATGGAAGCTTTGACCCAGTTGAGTAATACTTCCTTTCTAGTCTTGTCAACTTCAAACTTCATAAAACATAAAATCAATATGTTTTAGTCAAAGTCTTGTTATGTGTATCGAGTCATAAAGTTGTTTTTTAAAGTCTTTTGTCATTCAAGTTATTTTTTAAATAGTTGTTAGTCAAGACTTCATTTAAAATATTATAATTTAAGTCTTATGTTTAGCAATATTGAATATTAAAAAATGTTATTAGGTGAGGTCTTTGGTATTGCATTTAAGTTATAAGGTGAATGTTATTTATTAAAAACAAAAATAAAGTTGTTATAATATGATTTATCTCATTTGAGTCAATATATTTTCATTGTATGTCACTAAAAGAATAGTTAATTAGTTGAGTCAATAGGTATTTCTATTTAATTTTTTATGTCAAAAATATTGATAAATTCAAAACATATATAAAGGTAAATATTTTGTATTCAGACACATTATCACTTATACATAATGTCTAACTTGTGTGGGGTTAAAAAATGAAAAAAATGATCCTGGTATTTACTTTAAATAAAATTAATATTAACATGTAAGGATTAATTTTAACTCCACCTAATGAGGGGAATCAAATCAAAATATCTGATCCTAAAAAAGAAGAGTTTGAGACTATGCAAGACTATAATAAATGTAAGTCAAAGTTTAAACATTCAAGGAAAATACACATTTGTTATTATTAAAATTAGTTAGGTCATGTGATGATGAATTGCATACAAATAACAAATGATCTCATAAATGGAAAACTAAATCAAAAGGGATTACTTGCTAATAAAGATATTAATGCTCATTCAGTTGAAGAAGACTCTTCTCATGTAAGTGATGGATTTTGTTATGTGACCATAAAAGGAGGTTGGAGTCATTAGAGGATGGTGGCTTTCTAAACCTCTCATTAGCCACTAAAAATGGGGTGTTTTTTCTATAGTGACACTTTTATTTTTTAGTTTTATATACTTGTTGTATGTGTGGAAAATAAATGACAAATTCTGTATTTTCCCCTGATGTAATGAAAAATTATGAGATACAATCCATAAGAACTAAAGTAGGAAGTGTTCCTAATATATTGAATGGTTAGGTAATCATATTAACATGAATAGGTTTAGATGGCCCCTATTCATGGTAGATATGGTTCCCATATTCAATATGAGAAATAAGACCATGTGCAAGCTACAGAGCAACATGGTACTTAGTTATTAAATGTTGTTGTCTCTTATAATAACCTAAAAGTCATATTTTAGTGCTAAGAGTGCTACTTGAGACTACCTATCCCTAACTTAGGCCTAGACCTATCTTAGAGCCTATTATCACACTTATACAACCTTCTTATGGGCCACATACATCCCTAGTCATCCCTAAAGCAATGCCAGACCCTCATTCATGTATCATGGCCCTTTGTTCCTAGTGTTATACCACTTGAACACTAGCACCATAATAGGGAAAGTAGCACCACATGACACTAGTGTCCCAATAATGGTGTTGTTTTCCTTTCCCTCCTCTTTTAAAAAATGGATATATTTTCAAAACTAAAACCTCTTAGGGTCAACCTAGACTACTTTTAGCACTTGTATAAGGAAAAAAACACTATATTTACATGAATTTTGTCCCTCTAACCAATATATGGAAATTAGATGCAAAATACACATTCAAACTTAGAATAAATTGTGCATAATTAAGGTTATCAATCCCTACTCTACCCTTATGCATATTATCATCTATTATAGTATTAAGCTTAGATTACTTAGATTTCTAGTCTCAAGCACATTCAAAGCACTCAAGTAAAATATCATACTAGTTTCGATTGCACTTGCCCCAATACTTAGGTGGGGATAATTACGTTAGGCTCAATGCCTCTTTAGAGTATTGGTATGTAGGCAACTCTCATCACAATGGGGTGTTTAAGATGTCCAACCTACCCCAATAACAAACACTCTTTTTAACTTATATCAACCGAATGCCCTAGCAACATGGATTATTAGGGTTTTCTCAAAAAATTATTCAAAATAAGTAATATATAGGGTTTCAAAACTCATTCGTGTAGGAACATACTTCATAGATACAGACATAGGTGTAGTCATAAACTCAGGATAGTCTTACATAGAGGACACTACCTCTAAAATAGGGACACTACCATGTCATATTCTATTGTCCAATTAGGGTGCTACTGTCTAGGATGGGTTCTGACACTAGGATCTTATTTGTGATATTCAAACTAGCCTTTGCCTTAGTTTTTAGCCTCTAGATCATCTGTCTATCATTTTATAGCTAAGTTCTTACTTGCACTATTTATTAATATTTTTAGAAAGGTCAAAGTTAGTAATTTTTGTAATAAATTAGTGTTTATATTTATTTCATATTATTACCTTGATTTACTATACTCAAATTTTTAACAAACATAGGATTTATACTTGTTAAGTCCTAAAAGGTTACAACATTTGGTGAGCTTGACTTAATTCAAATATTACATAAACCATAACCCTATATACCTCTAAGGCTTATGTTTATAACCTTATAATATACACACTTAGATTTTAGATCCATATATCTTCTAATTTTTCTTTGATATAATCATGATAATGATGACAAAATAATTTTATCACTTTTTGTTGCAATGTTTAATACTTTCATTTACATGCTTGTTTCCTCTAATTCAAAATGAACTCATAAAAGACATAAACACATGTATAGATGATGATTTATATTAATTGCATTATATATCATATTTAATTCTATCTCTATCATGTTATTGTTCTCCTATGTGAAATTAAATTAAGAAGCAAACCCTTACATACATAGAATATTTATTACATAATCTAACAACTATGTTTCAAGTTTCAATGCCATATCTTATGCATAATAAAGAATCTAATTCTCCTCCTCATCTCCATGAGGGTGATAGATAATTTCCCTTTAACCAAATCCATGATATTAGTCCTCCATGAGATGAAATAACCTATACTATTGTTACTAATGTCCATACTTAGCCTATCTACACCTCTCTCCTATAATATGTCTACCTATATGTTCAATCATAAGTAACTAGGGTTTGAAATTATGAGAATTTAAGGGATCAAATTATTAGTATGAGAACTATAATATCAGATTTACATAATCAAAACTATTCATTAAGTGCACATGTCAAATTATTGGAAAATCAAATTACATGTACACAATCTTAAGAATCTGTTAGCGTAAACCATGTATATGTATCTACACCTATCAAAGTTGTGCCTATCACTCTTTCATATCCAAATAATAAAGTAAAACACAATTCATATATTATGAGTGATTGAAAAATATTATAAGGGTCTAATAAGAGTTTACGTGAGATACTAAAGGAAATGATTAAATCTAAGTTGATCAACCTACCTCCTCTACACCCAATGAGGAGATCTAGATATTATTGTGAATATCACAAAATACATAGACACCACATTGATTTATTTTTAGCATTAAAAAGGAAAATATAAAATATAATGGATATAGATGACTCAAATAATGACACATCATTGAAGCAACATATAATGTCACATATACAAATTCAAAAAGGGTCAAATTTACAAACATTACAAAAGTGGTAACCAAAGCATAACTCAGAATAACTAAATGGTTCAAAAAGCACAATCAAAGGAAGAAAAAATACAACAAGAACAAGTAAATAAAGTAAGAGATGGAAATATACATCCCAAAAATGAGGCTTGACTTTCAAATTAATATTAGTTTGGTCAAAAATATCTACAATAGTTTGATTATCATGGTCAAGGTTTGGTCAAGTAGGCCTAAGGCATCACTTATCTTATTCTAGTAGTTGATAATGTTGGTCAATATGTTTTGGTATTTATTAAACATCATAAGTAAAATAATTCACAAAATTATGAAAATATCAAGATCTTAAGTTGCAAATTCAAAATCATGCTAAACCAACAAACATTCTCAAAAAAGGCTTTCTAGTAAAAGAGCCTCCACAACACCATATGTCTATAATAAGCATAGTTATGAAGGGAAAAAACACAATTAATATTCCAAAGCATAATTCAAAAAGGTTAAATCCAAAATATGAGGTAATTACATCTATAATTTTAGTTTATTATGATTTTGATGATGAACAATACCCGCATTCATACTGCAACACCATTCAACTATAGCATGGAAATCACACTGCATGAGAGATTACCATTCCTATTTTTGACGTAGGCCATATTGATAGTGAGTCTCCCATTAGACTCATCAATTAGTATTATTCCTCCCTTATTTTACATAATTTACTTATTTATTTCTCTTTATATATAATTTCATTTTTATGTTTCTTGTACATAGTTTATATATGAAAAATACAAAAAACATTATAATATGTCAAAAAACATAAAAACAATACACACACACACACACACACACACACACACACACACACACACACACACACACACACACACACACACACACACGCACACACACACACACACACACACACACACACACACACACATATATATAAACATTATAATATGTCAAAAAATAGAAAAAAATTAAAATATTTACTTAGAAAACATATAATTATAGATTGTATGCATTACATTATTTACATCTCTTATATTTGTTAGATACTACATATGTTATCTATCTTAATATAATAATTTTTATCATACATATATGCTTCACTTGTTTTTATCAGATGATTTCAGATTTATTACATGACTCAAGTCCACTATACCAATCTAAAATTGTTATTATCTACCCATTTAGGGTATATGCATAGATACATAGGTTATTCATTTGACACATTCATCCAATTAGGGGCACCCTATACATAGTTTTGATTATCAGGTTACATCTTTCTAAACTCTACATTATATATTTAGCATTTTTATATCTTGATATCGATCATGTTACACTTACTCAAATTTTTTGTTGGATATTACTAATTTAGACTCAATATATATAGATCTTATCTCGTATACATATTTGTATTAGATGTTCATGCATAATTTCCTTTCTAGCTTTCCTATTTTATAATTAATTATATCTCTATGTTTATTCTATTTGATGGAATTATAATATGCCATTTTTATTTGGCTCTATGCCATTTTTTTAAAAAATATGTGTGATTTGGACATGTTCTCATATCATTATGTGTGATTTCCTGATTGTGTATGCAAATATTTGAACATGTCCTTCTATGTGTATCTAACGCAACTTGCTTGTTGTTTGCATATGTGGACATTTGAACATGTCCTTGTATGTTTTGAATTCTAAGATTTAATGACATATGCCCATGTCCCTTGTATTGTGGCCCCTTGGCCTACTTTTCATGCCTCATATTTTTTGTATGTATGTTTTATTGTATACATCATGACTATGACACTTGTCTCATATTTACTACACTCTATAGTTTTAGATCCCACTTGGGACCTAATGTATCTTCCCTTCCTACTTGGGTGCCATGATGGACACCATGCCCCATCCCCCTAGGTAGCTACTTAGTTATTACTTAGATTTTATATTACATACATTGTTATATCTATCTTGATATCCTTGTTAATGCTATACGTAATATACATCACACATTACAAACTTAGAGTTAGATTATCTTACATTGTATTGTTATTTATGCACATTATATTAGATTATTATCTAGATATCACATATGCTCTTGTTAACACACATTTTAAGAGTTTTTTATTTTGAGGATAATTATTTCATAGAGATCAAGCTCATATAATGCATTCACATTACATATTTTAGCATATAAGATTAAATTATAGAAATCATATTGAGGTAAACATAATGGGAAAATAATGACACAAAGATCAATATAGTTGCATAAAAATTAGAGTAGTAGGGTAGTAGTGCCCAAATTGGGACACTAGTGCTAGATGGTGCTACTATCTAAGATATGGTGCTACTATATAGTATCCTTAGTTTTATAAAAACCTTTATTGGCAAGAAAATTATAGCAAGTATAATACATGTTTGTACAGGTTTAGTTATAGATTTATTAGTTTTATTTAGATTCATGCTAGTTTAGCTCAAATTCATACTAGTTTACTCAGATTAGGGGCATCATGTTTGGCATGACCATTTCCATATTTAGTAAAAATACTTAGATACATATTATTATAACTCAGTCTAGAATCCATATACCTATATATTAGATTTGGGGGCATGTGCATGGAATATTATTTTTATATGATCACTTACATACTGGTTGATCAAATAGAATGAAACAATCCATGTCATTCTCTAATTTATATACATATGACATCATATTCTAAGTTACACACCAATTTCATGCCTTAATCCATCTATAGCGGTTGGCATTCCTAAGTGACTGCAAAGCTGACATAACTAGTTAGACATTTCTAGTTACATCACAAAGTTTCAATTTTAGATGCATATATTATACATGGGTAGAAAATGATGGAGTAATATCCTACTTGAGTTATTTATCCACCTACATGAGAGGGTTGGACACACCATCAATCCAATCCAAGCTATTCATAGGTCATGATCCACCTAGCAGGTGTGGGTAATGATGGAGTCAAAACTGGATTGAGTTCTTGATACACCCACACATGAGTATTGAGCAAGCCATAAAATCAATCCAAGTTATTCATTGATTGATCATTATATACATGTATAGACATAGGATTTTACTAGGTTTATGCATTAGTTCACATATCCAGTGAGGTGTATTTATTCCTTTCTTATCACTTATCCTTTTACTTAGTTTTATTGAGTTTTACTTATTTACTCAATTTTGTCTTTGATTTCATTATCTCCTAAGTAAGGATTGATTTATGAACATTTCACTTGAAATACACACATTGGATCTTACTTCACATACTTAGACCCAACTTCACAGACTTCACCTCTTAGGTAAATGTAAGTATGCTTCTTATTACTTTATTTTAATCATTTCGCTTTGCTTCATTTATAAAATAAAGGGGGAAAAATGTAATGACCTAAAATTCATATTTGAGTGATAAGAGTTCTATTTGAGATGTTATTATCACACTTATATAGCCTTTGTGTGGGCCATAGGCATCCCTATTCATCCCTAAAATAGTCCCAAACCCTCATTATTACATCATAACCCTTCGTGCCTAGTGTTATACCACTTGGACACTAGCACCATAATAGGGATAGTATCACCACATGGAGCTAGTGTCCCAATAATAGTGATACTATAATTTCATTCTTATTTTCACAAATGGATATATTTTCAAAATTAAAACCTTTTAAGTTTAGCCTAGACCATTTTTAGCACCCACACAAGTAACATAACAATACACACACACACACACACACACACACACACACACACACACACACACACACACACACACACACACACACACACACACACACACACACACACACACACACACACACACACACACACACACATACACACACACACACATGAATTTTAGACCTATAACAATTAGATGGAAAAAATACACAAAATACACATTCAAACGTAAAATAATTTATGCACAATTAAGGTTATCAATACCTATTGTACCCTAATTCTACATACTACCATTCTACAATAGTCTCAAGCTCAAATTACCTAGGTTTTTAGTCTCAAGCACATTCAAGGCACTCAAGTAAACTATAATACTAGTTTCACTTGTACTTTTACTAACACCTAGGTTGGGAGAAATACATCAGGCTTGATCCCTCTTGAGAGTAGTGGTATGTATGTAACTCTCATCATAATGGGGTGTTGAGGATGTCCATCCTACTCTTACTAACAAACACACTTTTTAGATTGTATCAATATGATGCAATAAAAATATGGAGTATCATTGTTTGCTCACATAATTAGTCAAAATAAGTAAAATACAGGGTTTGAGAAATTGAGTAGGTAGGAATAGAACTCATAGATCTAGACATAGGTACACTCAGAACTTAGGATAGTCCTACTCATAGGACACTACCACCAAAATAGGGACATTACTGCCACATATCCAATAATGGTACTATTGTCTAATTAGGGCACTACTATATAGGATGGATTCTAACATCAGGATCCTATTTGTGATATTTAGACCAGCCTTTACCTTAGTTTTCAACCTCCAAATCATCTATTTGCCATTTTCCAGCTAAGTTCTTACTTCCACTATTTATTATTATTTTTATAAATGTCAAAGTTAGTGAATTATGTAACAAATCAATGGTTGTATTTATTACATATTATTACCCTACTTTACTATAATCATCTATTTAACAAAAATAAGATTTATACTTTGTAAGTCTTAAAATGTTAAAACATCTCCCATGTTCATACTATAGGGGGAATGTTAAGAAAAATAACACTCCCATGGATTTATTAATGAGTGAATATTGTAATTTAAATAATTACATGAGTAATAATTCACTAATAGTTATATTTGGTTTGTGAGTTAATATTATTGTGAGTTACAAAAAAATTACATATATATGCTATTTTTTAGATTGATATATGTGTGGAGATTTGTTTGTTAGGTAGATCTCCATCTTTATAAGAAAGACATTCTAATATATGTGAAAACTTTCATATTGTAATTATCATGAATGAAATGTGATACACTATAATTTGATTATGATTTTTCCTTGTGTGTATTCACCACAATGAGTATTTACATTAGTTGAACTTGTGTTTGGATCTTCAAATTTATATAATATTAAATCCTTGTAGTAAGGCAAGCTTATGTTTTGATCATGTTGCTCCATGAAAGGGACTTTAGGAAACATTGGTTAGTAAATGTTTTAAGGTATTCATAATTGCATAGATGGAAAACTTATGTTATGATTTTCACCCATGAAGGGGTTATGAGATTCCATCCCAACGGTGGTATTGAATTTGTATGTCTTACATATTTTAATCATTAATTAATGATTAGGGAATTGGTTTTTGGCATGCATTGTGATTGTTGATATGGCCATCAAATGTTGGTTTTTGATGAGGGAAAAATAGGGAAGGAACCTAGGGTTCCCATGGTCTTTTTGTGTACTATAAGATGTATAAATGACTAGCATGGATATGTTTAGAATCCATCATGCAAAGGTATTAATCATGTTGGAAGGTTAGAACTTGAGCATGAAGGGTTAAGGCATTTTTGGGAAATGTTTCAAAGTGAAACATAAAACAAGGGGGAAAAAGGAAAAAGGACAAAGAAAATGAAAATGATTTTTTAGTATTAATTATAAATATTTGATAAGTGTTATTATTTTCTCCTCCTATTTTCCCTTTGAATCATGCTCAAAATGCATTCTCTTGTTTTTTTTTTTAAAATTTGATATTAGGAGGACCTTAGGTCAATGATAGGGTTGAGTGGGAATTTGATAGGAGATGTAGTCAAAATGGATTGGTTGTAATCATATATGTGCATTACTTATAAAATCCTTCATATACTTTGTAAATGTCTTCCTACCACCTTAGCTTATATGGCATTCAAACCTTACATGATTTTAGTTGGTTTTGTTGTTTTATGGAAGATGTCTTTGTGGGTGAATCTCTAGATCATCTCACCCACAAATGGCATGTAGATGAAAAATGGATTAATTAATTGAGCATTGAGGGAAATATTATGTGATATTTGTTTATATTTTCTTATCTCATATTTTTTGGACTGGGTGTCATCATTGTATTTGTTTGATAAAATTGTAACTGGTGAACAACTAATCTCACAATAAATCACTAATTTTCATATGCTTTTATGACTTTAAGTGGATATATAATGGATTCTTGTATCTTCAAAAAAATGGTTGGGGTGAGTAGGAATTTACACTGTATGGATGGTATCATGTGTTTCAAAATTTGTGTGTGTGCTCAAGGATTTCACAATTGAATTTTGTTGAGTTGTGGGTAATGTAGTGATGGAGGAGTTTTGCTAATGATACTAGAAGCACATGGAATTTTAGTATAATTATTTTTTTATTTCAATTATAAAATTATAGACTATTTTAATTATTATCATTGAGGTTGCTACTTGTATCTAAATGGGAGTAATCATTGTATCTTGATTGAATTATAATTATTTGCATTTAAATTCATGTTGTAACCTACTATAAAACAAGGTATATAATATAAGTTTTGTCTCATATCAAATGACATTTTTTGATATTAGATTATGAGGAGGTTTAAATTATCATTTATTAATATTATAGAAATTGTAGTAGTCAATTATATGAAGGAAGACTCGATGGTTATTTGTTTAGATTGAATCTATAATGCACTATGTAAAATGAAATATTAATGTTTTACTTCTTGTTGACATTAAAATTTCATTATTTTGTATGACTTTGTGGTTTATTCAAACTTTAACATGTGTGTGAAAATGTTTAAGTGTTGAGGTGTTACCATTTATGACAATAAAGTGTTGTGATTTATATCATGAGAATGTTGTGTATGGTCATTGATTTCAAGTTGATTAATGTCAAAGTTGATGAAGTCATGAGGTACCTAATGATGGATATCATGAAGAGACCTTGTAAAAAGGTGTGATCATGGTATTTTGGAAGAGTGTAGTGATGAGAAGAAGAAAATTAGTGTGGTCATGGTCAATATTAATATATATAGGCCATTTTTTAAGAAATATGACTTGCGAAGCCTAGTAAAGGTTTGAAGATTTCAAGAGCAAAGAGACTTGAGAAGGCTTGTACATAGGATGTATAGTCTTGTGCATGAAGGAACATGGTGATCTAGTGAAATGGATGAAAAAATACATAAGAGGATATATGAGGTTATTTAAGCATTCATATGAGGTATTGGATCACTCATGAGTGTCTCAAAGTAAGCCTACAGGGGTAAGACCTACAGACCTAGCATGCAACTAGACCAGTTCTAGACTTTGCTTGACCTAATGATGGGTAATGAGGTGTTTTAAAGACCTATGAAGGATGTTAAGTAGTTTTAGATAATGTGATAAGTTTATTGAGCTGTTATTAAGTTGGAGAGTGCATGAATAGTGGATAAAAGGTTAGTTTTAAGGCCTATTATGACATGCAAGTTAAATGCCTAGAGAGTAAAGAGAGAGATGATGGCCTATTAAGGCATGAGATTAGTTTTATAAGAAAATATTAAAAATTTGAGTATGGAAAAATCTTTTAAATTTTGTTTCAAGTATGTTCATGCTATGTGAGGTCATGGTTTGAAGAAGAAAGCTTGAAATGTTATTTTGAGGTCTCTAGATTATGCAGAGTAAAGGTTTCCAAGCCTAAGAGACACTTTTTTATGCTTGTTGGAATGTTTGAATATTTCATGGGAATTTTATATCTTCAATAGATATGGAAAATGGTGATATAAATTATTTCCAATCATTAGGAATTGGTTTCATGGGTAGAGATTTATGAGCAAACATTAAGAATGAAAATGGGTCTAAAACCCTCATTGTGACCTGTTATGGAAGATCTTGATGGAAATGGATCATAATGGATTTGATGAAATATTTTTATTATTTTATCATGTATTGGACTTTCCTAGTCACATTTAGGTATGATTAGTTTGTTAGGTGAGTGGACCCCATAAAAAAGTGCTTATTTCTTAAAAATTTGATATAGCAGATAGAGTTGACCAAGTCAAAGTATGAAAATGGATGGAGGTAAAAGTGTGAGAATTTTATCTAATGTTCATGGTTTTTTATTGATAGGTTATATTAATTAATTAATCTAAACTAATAGTGAAATTTGACCTATCACTAAAACCCTAATGGTGTAGACAATGAAAAAAACTAGGTAGAAGTGAGAATGAGTTTAGGGATGTGATATCATGGATTAGGGATGAATAAAAATGCATGGATATGTTTTTAAATAATATTAATACTTTTTAATTATGAATATAATTTTTGGATATCCTTGTAAATATGAAAAATTTGCTCTCAAAGTTGACTTGTCTTGCTTAGTACATAAAGGTTTAGAGATTGATATTTATGTTTAATATTTTCCATTAGACATTAGTGTTTATGTGTTTTTTTAATATATATATATATATAATGATAATTTTAATTCATAATTAATTTTTGGTTGTGTCTAAAAATGTGTTGGAATGTAAATTCATCATGACTGGTATTTTAAGGAAACTAGGAGATCTGGGTAAATAAGTGGGAGTGATGAGTTGGAAGGTCTCTGACATTAGATGAAGATTAAAAAGAATATTTTTTTGTTTTTATGAATGTAATGACATATACATTATTTTTATAATCTTATAATTTAATGTAAGAGGTTGGATCATTGAAGACAAAATGACTTAGCTGAGCAAGAACTATAAAAGAGAAGGTCAATAAATGGTCTATAAAACCAATAGTTACCACTATAAATTGTGATATATATATTGGATGATGTTATATAATTAACATATTAATAATTAATGTGAATAAAATTTATTTTAAGTGTCCTTATAGGAACTAAAAACAACATTCATCATGATTATGTTTTTAAAGATTTTGTCAATTTCTTGTATGTTAGTGAAATTAGTGTTTATGAGTCATTATGCCAAGTTTAGAAGTGATTAAATAATGTGATGATGTTTATAATATATAATTTTATCATTTTTATTCTTTATTGGTCATTTTAATTTACATTTCAAGTGTTGTATGTCCAATAATTCATGTTTGGTTTCTAAAGTGTATTGGTAGACTTGAGTAAGTTAAGTGAAGAGTTGTTCTCGAACCATTATGTCCTAATAAGAGATATAAAAATCATGTGGTGATGTTATATATATTAAATTAGATATTATAAATTCATATTGAGTGTTTAAAATTTCTATTATAAGTGATATAATTCTAATCCTTCATGAGTATGTTTTGAAGCTTATTGGCAGTTTTGAGCAGACTACTTGTAGAGAAGGGTTTGAGTACTTTTGCCTTGAGTTGTGAGGCATAAAGAACATGGTGATGAACATAAGGTAAAGAGGATTATATATGTATCAATTTTTTCCATTTTTTTTAAAGCTGTGTTTATGATATAGTTATTCATGATAGTATTTTTGAGTGTGCACAAGCATAATATGAACAATACTAATGGTGTGCTCCAAGAAATAGTTTGAGCTAAAATGAGTTATGAAGATACAATGATATTATTATGGGTATATTTAGGTGTAATATTATGTGTTACTAAAATTTTAATTTTTTAATTTAATCCAAGAAGATCAAAGGGTAATGTATGCTAAGTAGGCCTAATGAGATTAGGTCTCCATGAGACCTAAAGAAGGAATATAGGTTGTTAAGTTATGGATGACCTAATGGATTAGTTGATTAATGTTTGAAAAATATTATATTACCTATTTAAAGGTTAATACATGTGTGAAATAGTGTATTTATAACCAAGGTATGTGAGATCTACTATTAGTATAAGGCTAGTTAGGCCTATTTGAAAAAATGAGGTAGAATTGAGTGAATGAATTGAATATTTGACTATTCTAAGATACATAGTAGAGAGTTAAGTATGGATATAAATCTGTAACACATATTAATGTGATGAATATCTATTATTCTTAATTAAAGGGAGTAAATAGTGAACTGGTGATTTATATAATAATAAGTCCTATTACGCCTAATTGGCTAGCTAAGTATGTGTAGATGTGAAGTGAAGAAGAAGAGGATTGTGTGAGATTAAAAAGGTGGTGAAAAATATAAAATAAATGATATGAATTAGTCATATACATATACAAAGTTTCATGAGTGATTTCATGATAGTTTCAAGCCATAAAAGGGATAATTGAGCGAAGAAGGTAAAGGACAATTTTTGCTTGTGTGAGAGGAAGGTTTGGGTGTGATAGAGAAAAAGAAGACCATCGTCAATTTTTATTGGGAAACAAGAGCCATGTGGATAGTCTCAGATTTTTTTTTGAGTAGCTACATGATTATCAAGAGGGTTTCAGACTCTTATTAAGTTAGTACTTGATAAATTTATGGGTTAGTGATCCTTGTTGGGTTGGTGCTCAATTAAATTTGATTCATGGTATTATATGACAAGTTGTCCAAGTTGTGTTTCAATGGGTTTCATTCCCCTTTGAGGGTTTTTGACCTACATCTGGTGTTATTATGTTATATGCTCATGTATGGCTGCTATGTTGCTTTGATGATTTGGCATTGCTTATATAATGTTTACTTAATGATTGATTAATGAGGATTGAATGATTATTTTAAAGAGATAACTAATTAAATGCCACCCCTCTCAATGATTATGATTCTAAAATTTGGTATCATAGCATGGTCCTTTGAGAGAGGTCTAACAACCTAAAGTTGGTCTTAGGAAGCACAAGCTTGAATTATGATGATGATAATGTTTATCATGATTGTAATGATGATGTATCAAATAATAATGGTAATAATAGAGTTGATTGAGAAGAAAAAGGATGACAAGATGAGTCATGATCAAATCATAAACCAGCGTGATCTATTTACTACTTTAGGATATAAGTTAGATTTGAAATAATGTCAAATGTGTTATTTTTTAGCTTAGAAGGATTATGTAGAAGCTAAGTCAAAGGTAAATCCTAAGTTGAGAGTCATTTCTAAAAGGACATTGGAGAATTTTTAGTCTTATGAGAGTATGGATATTTGGGAATATCCTATACTCATGTTATTCTGAATTCCATATAGAAGGGGTGAATTCATTAGGCTTGATGGAGACACTCATTTGTAAGTAGAATCATGGAGTATGTTTGTTGAACTTTGATAGGTATTATAGGAGAAGAAGGTCTAAATACATGTTGAAAGATGAGCAAGGCTAATTGGAAGTATATATTTTGACAAGCTTATTATCATTGAAGGTATGTAGTGATTACCATGTGAGAGAAAATTACAGGTCCAAGAGTCTCAGAACTACTTGATTGATGGTGTGTTGAGGTCATAACATGGATGGAATAGGTCAAGGAATCAAAGTGTCTTGGAAAGCCTTTTTATAGGCCTTGTGATAAGGTATGTGTAGGTAGCATGGTGAAGTGAGTGAGCCTAGGTATATGATAAGTTGTGCTGCATCATATGAGATTAAGAGTTAGGTGTAAAAACATTTTGAAGTACTATAAGATATATCTTTGAGGACAAGTGCTTAAGTAACATAAGCATATACATATCATGAAAATATCTTGTATGAAAGGCATAATCTTGGTTACATGGTGTGATAAGGTTATAGAAGGATGTTTGACATTGTTCAAGCATGAGAATGATTATATAACATAAGATTGAGATGTTGATCATGAAAATAAAGCATTGAAATAATGCATAAAGGCATAAGAGGATGTTTGAGGATGCTTGAGCATGTGTATGAAGCATTTGAGATGCTTCTCTATCAGTAGAAGCATGAGGTTATAGTCAAAATGGATTCATCTTGAGAAGATATCTATGGTGAAAAGTGTGGAGTTGATTAGTTTATGAGAATTTTTGAAGATGTTTGGTCATCAAGTGGTCTTGAGAGAAAGCATTAACTTAGAGGGATAATTATGTTCATTATTGAAATTTAGATCCAAGGATCAGATGATAGTCTATTGTAGATATGATTGCAGATATAGGTTACAAAGTATTTTTATGATTACTTTATCAAACTAATCATACTCATGATATTGTGTTAAATTTTTTTTGAATAACTTTGGAGATAGGGGAGCCGATCATGTTCCTAAAACATGTGTATAATCCCAAGAAGGTATGCAGAGATATAGAAAACATACTAGATTATATTTATAGGACTAAGGGCATGATTAATGTTTGATCAAGAAAATAAATATGAGTATTATCCATATCTATGACATTAATGTGCATCAAGAAATATCAGGGGGAGAAAATGTGTTTCTAGTAGTTGCATGAGTGTTTTTGAGTCTAAATTATTTTAAAGGAGGTATGCATGGAGATAAGGGGAGCATGGTTATATAAATATTCCTATACCCATATTCCACTTTTTCATTAATTTAAAAAGGGGAAAGAGAATTCAAAAACAAAGAGAGAGTTCTAAAAGTATTTATAAGAGTGGTTGCTATCAATGTTTCTGAAGGTGGTTTCCATTAATGACAAAGTGGGAGATTATTGATGTGTTCTCATTGATGTGAATATAGTGTTGTCATTGATATAATGAAAATGTTTTGTATTTTCATTGATATCAAGTTGATTAATATCAAATATGATGATGTCATGAGGTACCTAGTGATGAATGACATGAAGAGACCTTATGAGAAGGTGTAAGCATGGTAACTTGGAAGAGTATAATGATGAGAAGAATAAAATGAGTGTGGTCATGGTTAGTATGAAGATATATTGGCCATTTTTTGATAAATATGACTTGAGAAGCTTATTAATGGTTTGAATATGTCAAGAGCAATGAGACTTGAGAAGGCTTGTACATAGGATGTATAGTCTTGTGCATGAAAGAGCATGGTGATCTAGTGATATGGACGTACATAGCCATAATAATTTGTATGATATTGTTTAAGCATTCATATGAGGCATTGGATCACTCATGAGTGTCTTAGAGTAAGACTACAGGGGTAAGATCTATAGACTTAGCATGCAACTAAACTAGTTATAGACTCTGCTTGACCTAATGAGATGCCATGAGGTGTTGTCAAGACCTATGAAGGATGTTAATTAGTGTAATATCATGTGATAAGTTTATTGAGCATATTATTAAGGTGTAAAGTGAATTAATAGTGGATAAAAGGTTAGTTTCAAGGCCTATTGTGACTTTTAGGTTAAATGCCTAGAGAGTAAAGAGAGAGATGGTGGCTTATTAAGGCATGAGATCAGTTTTCCAAGACAAGATTTAAAATGTGAGTATGGATAAAGGTTTTAAATGATGTTTTAAGTATATTCATTCTGTATGAAGTCATGTTTTGAAGAAGAAATCTTGAAATGCTATTTTAAGGTCCCTGGAGTATGCAAAGTAAAGGTTTCCAAGCTTGAGAGACATTTTTTGATGCTTGTTAGCATGTGTGACTATTGAATGGGAAGATGATATCTTGGGGATAGATGGAAAAGAGTAATATATTTTATTTACAATAATTATGATTTAGTTTCATGGGTAGATATTTATGAACAAATGTTAAGAATGGAAACAGGTCTAAAACCCTCTTAGAACCCTCATTGTGACCCGATATAGAAAATATTGATGGAAATAGCTCAAAATGGATTGGATGAACTATTTTTATGATTTAATCATGTATTTTACTATCCCAATAACCTCAAAGTATTGTTAGGTTGTGGAGCTAAAAGCTTCACTAGGATGAAAATAGGAGAAGTTACGGAGGTTACGGAGGTTGTGGAGAGTTGCAGAATGAGTTGCAGGGCAACTGACGTCAGTCTGATCAACTGACATCAGTCAGATGGTAGTGAGGATGCAACCAACATCGGTTACTAGTCGGCTGACATCGGTCATGGAGGAGCTAACGTCGGTAGCTTGTACGTGAACATGCAGTTTACATGTTGATTCTGGAGAGTCTATTCTTGGACTGTCAGTTTGCATGTTGAAGGCTAGTCTTAGTCTTGAGTTGCATGTCTAATTATTGTAAGCATGAGATCTATATAATAGACTCATGGGATGTATTGTAAACTTGTAGCTAGAGAGCAAGAGAGAAAATAAGCTCCTTCTAAGAGAGGTGAGCAATGGTGTGTTCCTCCTAGTGCCACAGTACCAAGGTGGGTGCTAGTTTGGAGAATCAAAGGGGTTCTTCATGTTTGTATGATCTTAGTCAGTATGTGAGCATGGCTTCTATTGGAGATCTACATTGGTGAGTAAGGTCTAGTGATTTGTAGGTAGTAGCAGAGAGTAGGAGATCTACTTGGAGTACGGTTGTGTACTTGGTGTACTGGCAGCGTGTTACTGACTAGTTGGAGAGGTGAACATCAATTCTATATTTGAGTTGATTGTTGGGACCGAGAGAGAGAGGGAAGAAGGTCTTGAGGTGTGGCGAGCCTTTGAGGTGGAAGAAGAAGTGGCATCTTCTTTATTGTATTTTCTTCCACGTATTTAATACAATTGTGTATTGTCTCTCAAATCTTGTGTTGTTTCATATTTCTAGTTACTTATTGATTCTGGTATAATTCTGTGTTTAGTTTCTAATACAAGAAGTAATCATATGTGCTCTAATTGAGGAGCAAGATCCTGACAAGTATGTTTGGTTTGTCAAGTGAGTGAGTGGACCCCATAGAAAAGTGCTTGTTTCTTAGGAATTTGATATAGCAGACAGAGTTGATCAAGTCAAAGTATGAAAATGGATGGAGGTCAAAGTGTGAGAATTTTTTTAAATTTTAATGGTGGTTTATAGATAGTTTATATTACTAAATTAATATAAAATAATCGTGCAAGTTGACCTATCATTAAAAACCTAATGGTGTAGATAGTGAGAAAAACTAGGCAGAAGTGAGAATGAGTTTAGGGATGTGCTATCATGGATTAGGGATGAATAAAAATGAATGGATGTGTTTTTTAAGAATGGTAATAATTTTTCATGATGAATATAATTTTTGGAAATCCTTATAAATATAAAAAAGTTGCTCTCAAAGTTGGCTTGTCTTGCTCACTATAGAAAAGTTGAGAGATTGATATTTATGTCTAATATTTTCCATTAGAATATAGTTTTTATGTGTTTGTATATGTTTTTAATATCACTAAGGATAATTTTCATGCATCAAGAATATTTGGTTTTGTATACACATGTGTTGGAATGCAAATTTATCATGACTGGTCTTTTAGGGAAACTAGCAAATATGGGTAAATAGGTGGGAGTGATGAGTTAGAAGGTCTATTCCCTTATATAAAGCATACAATGAATATTTTGTTGTTTTTTATGACTTGAATGACATATCCATTATTTTTATAATCTTATAATTAAATTTAATAGGTTGGATCATTGAATCCAAAATGACTTGTCTAGATGAATAAGAACTGTGAAAGAGAAGGTCAACAAATTGGTCTGCAAGACCAATAGTCACCACTAAAAATTCTGATCTATCTATTATATGATGTTATATAGGCCACATATGAACAATTAATGTTCATAATAAGTCTTTTAAGTGTCTTTACAAGAACTAAAAATAATAGTCATCAGGACTATGTTTTTACAGATTATGGTAGTTTTTTGTATGTTAGTGAAATTAGTGTTCTTGAGTGATTATGCCCATTTTGGAAGTGATTAAATAATTTTATGATGTTATAAATATATAATTTTATAATTTTTATGTTTTATTATTCATGTTAAGTTCCATTTCAAGTGTTGGAGATCTAAGAATGCTTGACTAGTTTCTAAGGTGTATTGACAGACTTGAGTAAGCTAAGTGAAGAGTTATAACTAAACCATTATGTCCTGAGAAGATATATACAAAGAATGTGGTGATGTTATAGAGATTCCATGAGATATTATACATGCATATGGAGTGTTTAAAATTTCCATTACAAGTTATAAAATCTTAATCCTTCATGAATGTGTTTTGAAGCTATTGGAAGTTTTGAGTGGACTACTTATAGAGAAGGGTTTAAGTACTTTTGCCTTGAGTTGTGAGGCCTAAATCACATGGTGATGACCTGATGTCATGAGGATTATATATTTATTATTTATTTCCATGTTTTCTTGGAAAATTTGTGTTTATGCTTCAGTTATTCATGATAGTCTTTCTGAGTGTGCACGTACCTAATATGAACAATACTAATGGCGTGTTTTAAGCAATAATTTAAGATAAAAGGAGTTATGAAGATATTATTATATTATTATGGGTGTATTTATGTGAAATATGATGTGTTATTACTGTGTCAAGTGTTTTAATTTACTCCAAGAAGATCAAAGGGTAATGTGTGCTAAGTAGGCCTAATGAGATTAGGTCTCCATAAGACCTAAAGAAGGAATACAACCTATTAATCTATGGCTGACATAATGGATTAGTTTATTCATGTTTTAAACATAAAATAATAATTATTTAAATGTTAATAAATTTTTAAAATATTTTATGGATGAGTAAGGTATGTGAGAGCAAGTAACTTGTATTAGTATGCTAGTTAGGCCAATTTAAAAAAATGAGGTGCAATTGACCTAATGAGTTAAATATCTGACTATTATAAGGGGAAAAAAGAGAGGTAAAGATGGATGTAAATCCATACCACATATTCATGTGATTAATCTCTATGATTCTTAATGAAAGGAAGCAAATAGTAAACTAGTGATTGGTATAAGAATAAGGCCTAATAGGCCTAATTGGCTAGCTGAGTATGTGTAGATGTGAAGTGAAGAAGAAGAGGATTGTGTGAGCTTACATAGGTGGTGAAACATATAAAAAATAAATTATATGAATCAAAAATAGACATATATGGAGTTTCATGATTTCTTTCATGAAAATTTTAATTCATAGGACTAATTGAGTGAAGAAGGTAAAGGATAATTTTTGCTTGTGTGAGAGGTAGATTTGAGTGTGATAGAGAAAAAAAAGACCATAATCAGTTATGAGAGGGAAAAAAGATAAATTTAGGTAGTATTATAGTTTTTATTGAGTGGTTGAATGATTAGTAAGGGGGTTATAGCCTCCTATCAAGTTGGTGCTTGATAAATTTTGGGGTTGGTGCTTAACTAAATTTTATTCATGCTATTATAAGACAAGTTGTCTAAGATGTGTTTCAGTGGGTTTTATTCCCATTTTAGGGTTTAATACCTACATTTGGTGTTATTTTTTTGTATGTTTATTATGTTGTTTTGATGATTTGATATTGCTTATATAATGTTTTATCAATGATTGATTAAAAAGAATTTAATTATTGTTTTAAAGAGCTCACTGATTCACCCCCTCTTAGTTATTATTATTACAACATTTAGTATCAGAGCATGGTCCTTTTAAAGAGTCCTAAAAACCTAAATTTCATCTTAAGAATCACAAGCTTGAAGAATGATGATGACAATGTTTATCATGATTGTAATGATGGTCTACCAAAGAATAATGGTATTGACAGAGTTGACTGAGAAGAAGAAGGATGAAAATATGAGTCATGATCAAATAATAAACCAAGGTGATATGTTTGATACTATAGGACATAATTTATATTTTAAATAATGTCAAAAGTGTTCTTTTTTAGCTCAGAAAGATTATGTAGAAGCCAAGTCAAAGGTCAAGCCTAAGTTGATAGTCATGTTTAGAAGGACAATTAATAATTTTTAGTCTTATGAGTGTATGGATATTTGATAATATCCTATACTTATGATATTATAAATACCCTATGTAAGGGGTGAATTAATTAGGATTCATGGAGACACTCATATGTAAGTGGAAGCATAGAGGATGCATATTAAACTTTGATAGGGATTGTAGGCAAAGAAGGTATGAAAACATGTTGAGAGATGAGCAAGGCCAGATGGAAGTATATATTATGATAATTTAATGTATGTAGTGATTTCCATGTGAGATAAAATTACAGGTCTAAGTGTCTCATATCAGCTTGATTAGGCCTTAAAGCTTATTTGAGGGCCTATAACACCAAAAGACACTCTTAGACCTTCCAATGCAAGGTGACTTCATGAGAATGTATTATGAGATTTTTAAGGATAAATTAATGTTATTTAAATAAAATAAGATCAATTGTAAGGTAAAATTGGTCCTTTTAATGAATTTGAGCTTTTCTAGCCTAAGACACCCAATTTTAGCCCCTCTTTAGATGCTCGTATCATTCATACTGTGAGGAGTTGGAAAAAAGGATTTTAGTATGTTTTTATTACCCATATTTAATTTAAATTAATTATATATTGATTTTGGTTAATGTCCTAAGTTTTATTAACAATTGCTAAGAGCATAAGCATGTCTAGAATGCTTACAAACCCCATAGTTAATTATCTTTATGTATGTATATTTTCATACCTTCCACATGGGAGCCCAAAATTTTCATGGATTTTTAAGGGGTATATGGAATAAATATCCATGGAAATAATTTTTGGGATATAGATATACATATTATGAACAATCATCTTGAAGGTGAGCTTGACTAGGCTGCTAAAGGAGCTTTTTGACTAGTTTTGGGGTTTTGGACTCATAGGTCCAATAAATAGCCTATAATCACCCGGAAAATACCTATAATATGTAGATAAATCCTTAAATATATTTTATAACATATTTTTTAGAATAATTTGGCATGTTTGGGTGCCTAAGAGGCCTAAAATGGCCCAAAAATGCCTATTTTTGTAGGTATTCAAAGAGAGAAATGGTTTAAATATATGAAAGAGTCCTAATGGGACCTAAAACATAATTATATGGAACTTGGATCCATTATTATGGGTATATAGGGTGCCTTAATGAGATGAAGGGTCAAAAACCCAAGTTTTTAAATAATTTGTGAAATGTTGCAAGTTTAATGGTGATTTCTACCATTGTTGTAGGTCTTGAAGGTTGTCCAAATCTTTTTTTTCTTCCTCATATTCATAATATGGATGTTATGAAGTATTTTATAGGTCAATAATTGGTTATTATTGTGGCAATTGATTTTGGGAATAGGTTTTAGGGTAGTTGGTTGAAGGTGGCTCAAGCTTGAGACCTTCATTAATGGAGTCTATGAGAATTTCAGGTTTCATGGAGTTTATTTTAGGTTCAAGGAGAAAATATGAATTGAAAAGGGAATAAAACATAAAAAAGAAAACAATAAGAGATAAATTCCATGGTCAGTTAAACATCAAATGCCAAGGTTCATTAACCATTTGGCAAGTATCTTCTAGAAGTGTAAGTGGAGGGGGGTGTGGATGTCCAAGAGGAGAAGTTTGGAGGTTTAGAGAGCAAGTATATAATTCAATGTGTTTTCAAAGTATTTTAAGACTTTTACCATGTGAGTGGGAGATGACATCATCATCCTCAATTTTTTTCATCTTTTAGTATCTTTCTAGGCAAATAAGGAGGCTTAAAGACCCTTTAGACTAATGAATGTTAATCTATTGAGAGGATATTAGTGATAATTGATCTAAATGTTTTTGATACTCCATGGAAGGTGGTTGTGCCTCATTTATTAATTTCTAATTACTTGTTTCTCCTCTCTCTCTCTCTCTCTCTCCTCTTTTCTCCTATATCTCTTGTTTCTTTCCCATTTATAAAATATATTCTCATTTGATAAGGCAAAACCCTATAAATTTTTTAAATAAATACCTTTTAAATAAAATAAGATAATTTTACACCTATCTCTTTCCTTTAGCTTGTGTTTAGCAATGTTGTGTATGATGGCTTTATGAAGAAGTGTTCTTCCATGTTCATTGCCCTTCTTTATTACCTCTTTTTAGGTGTTTTCATTTTATTTGTAGGTATAAAATTGAGATTTTTACACCATTAATGGATGATTAGTGTGATTTTTATAACTCCTCTTTAATTCATCTATTTCTTAGTGAGCCTAGTTTGAGAAATACTTACTCAAATTAGCTAGTTTGTGAGGTTGTGTGAGAAAATATTATCTTATGTTGAACTAATGTTTATTTAAATATTATTAGAGTGTCATTAAATTTGGTGAATCACCATTTTAGTGTTCTTAGTCATCCTATAACCCCTTTCTATCCATTTTACAAGTAGAAGTATTAATTTAGGTGATCTAATAAGAGGAAGCTATCCTTCTCCAGAGGTTCAACCTCATTACAAAATACCCATAGCCTGAGGTTGCTCCAATATTGTATATTAGAGTGAGAAATCCTAATAATTTATCCCAAAAGGGTGAAATTATATGATGTAACAACACCTCAACATGAGTCTCTACTCTCGATCAATAGAATGGTTTTCCTCATCTAGGATTGTACAGTTGATATTTGGGTTGATTAGTTTGTAAGGCTTAATGTGAAACTTTTTAATTGGTTCAGCATAATGGATTCCTTGGTTCCATACCTTGTCCTAAATTCCATATAGGACTAATCTACTACCAATTAACCCTCAATTTTGGTGGTGAAGTCTCTAGATAGGCATAGAGAAAAATGCGTTGGTATCTTTAAAATAACCACATCTTGGACTGTTGAAACATTAGGACATACATGGAGGGTTAAATTAAAACCTATAATAATAACA
Source organism: Torreya grandis (assembly GCA_037957365.1). NCBI lineage: Eukaryota > Viridiplantae > Streptophyta > Pinopsida > Cupressales > Taxaceae > Torreya > Torreya grandis. Next base: position 242,717 of record JARHVA010008600.1, read on the forward strand.
TATGGTTTATTATAATATCCATCAAGCTATAATACCCTTTAGAGAGGGTTTTATTTCTCAAACCAATTTGATCAACTATTGATTTAGGCATCACTGAAGTGATTTCCACACTATTTATAATGAAGTTGTGTACTAAAGAGTTATGAATGATCAAATAAATGTATAAGGGAAGAGTTTTTATTAAATTATTTTAATTCCCTTCATTATTTTTGATTTCATTAGTGACGACCACATTTTCCTTGCTTGGTGGCTTCTCTAAAAAATTGATTTTTGACAAACTGTCTTGAAGAAGAACCACTTGACCAGGTATAGAAAGAAATTACCACATAAGGAAACTCACATTTGAATTCTTAATTTTCTCAATAATTTTTATGTGTGCACCACCAAAATTCACTTATGTTTTATGATCCACAATAGTGCTTTATACTTGTGGGCTTTGAGGTAAAAAGTACCTCCTTAGTTTTGATTTTCTAAGTTGTTTGAGACTTTGGAGATGTATTAGGCTCATTTGGATTTGAAAATAATGGAAGAGAAGCATAATACCCCTTAAAAAATTCTTGTTTTCTGTCTATGTTCATTCTCTTGAATTTTTTGTTGGTTGCCATAGTAATGTTTGCTTGGCTAGCACTAGCTTGTTGATTGAAAGAATAACACTCCTATAGTTGGTGGTTCACCAATGTAACATCCAACTAATTTTGTCCCTCATTAATCACTTTGATTTTTTGAGGCTCTTATTATTTATTCATCATAGGCACTTCTACATTTTGTGTTATTAAAGTTTGGTTGAACCCTAAAAGTACTAAAAGTCCTAAAAGGTCCTAAAAGTACTTGCACTAGTAGGATTGTAGTTGTTACTTGGTTTATCATAGGTGAACTACCATTGCCCTTGATAATTAGACCTAAAGGGTGCCCTATTGGACTGATAGGGTTTTTAAGGCTGATATGGGGTCTATTATGGTGTATTAAACTAATATTTATACCTATTGACATATACTAACTCATTTCCAAATGTTTATAACATGTTCTCTTAGAGTTCACTATATTGACTAGTTGAAGCTTTATCTTATCTTGGTGAAAGCATGGAAGCAAGTGTTAGCAAAGGAAGAAAGGTAGTAAGAGGAGGAAAAATAATAGTATGTGGTTTAATCTTAGGGAACAAGTGCATATAAGGCCTAGGCATGAGCTTGTAAGCTTGTATTAGGTTGTTCTCTACCCTGATTATTACTTCATAAGCATCAGGTAATGTGCTTCCATCCATTAAATGTATCATAACTAAAATTTCACCATTGAGGGCAATTATATAATAGAGGAAATAATAATTAGGAGTGTGCTTGACAAGGATTGGAATCCTATCTCATGTTTTTTAAAACCTATTATTAAAGTCCTACATGACATCTTGAGGAGCTCTCTTGATTATTGTCAACTACTCTACTAGGGACAAGTTATCACTCTTATGTTCAAACCTCTTACATAAATCATACCCTAACTGGTCCCATGTTGTGATGGAATTAGGAGTTAGGTTCCTATACCAATCTAGGGCCTTTCTATTGAAAGAGATATCCTTAAACTTGATAGCTACATTCTCTTTAATGATGTTATGGATATTACAAAAATTAGTTCTGTCTTTCATGTGTTCAAAAGGAGTTATATATTTATCCCCTAAGTGGTGAGGCACACTCTTAAGGTATGCCACTAGGATAAGATCATACTAGTTAAGATATAAACGACTTTTACCATTGAAATACATAAAAGGTAAGGCTTTAGGGGTAGCCATGGTAATGAAAGGAACTAACAAGGATCTTCTAGTAGAGGTAGACTTACAAACTAGCTTAAGAGGGAAGCTTATAAAGTATGGATGAGTGTTAGTAAACCTCAATCTTATTACTGATTTAAAAGGTAATTCAACAAATTAAAAAGGAATACCTCTAAAAGCTAACCTTGTAGTCACATTTAGCATGAAAAATGGGCACTATTCTACCACTACAAAGCTGAGTGTTCATTGGAGTCACTAGATGTTGAGAGTGTGGATGCTATAATTAATATAAAAGGATTAAGACCAACATCAAACTTTATCAATCTACTTCAAATGGATCCCACTGGGCATGTTAGAAACTATTATGGCATAGAATTTCACCCTACGAGAGGGTTCTTTAGGATCTCTCACTCTTACCCACACAATGGGATCAACCCCAAGCTATGGGTATCCTATGATGGGGTTGAACCTCCAAAGAAGGCTGGATCCTATTGGCAAATCACTTAAACTACTATTTTTGATTGGAAAAATGGTAGAAGAGTTGCATAAAAATGACTAAGAGCATAAAAATGGTGATGCACCAAACTAAATGACACTCCTAATTACTCAAAAAAAAAAACACAAAGGTATCTCAAAGATCCCCCACTCACATAATCTCTAACACTAGCTGGTTTGCATGAATAATTCTAAATAAGGACTTCTAGTTAAGGGATAAAGCATAGAATAATTGTAAAATTCACACTATAACTTCAATTATTACTAAAAAAACACAATTTCAAACCTACAAACACCTTGAACCACCTAAAAAAGGTAAGGAAGAGAGGACAATCACCGATAAAGAAGACTTTTTCACAAGGTAATCATGCACAAGCTACCTAAAACACAAAGTATTGTCAAATAGATAGGAAAAATAGGTAATGTTATTGCTTCAAAATGTGTTCTTTACAAATTTTGATAGGGTTTTACCTTATCAAATGAGAGTATGTCCCTTACAATGAGAATAAAAAAAAGCTATATATAAGAGAAGAGAAGGAAGAGGAGAAAGCCTTCAATTTTCAATAAATACACTTCAACCACCATGTTTGGCCATCCAACATAGAAGAGTAGAATTAAAGTTTTTCAATGACCCTCCATGGTGCTTAGGGGTTGACCATTCTTTTTTTACTAATCTTATCTGATTAAAAGGGGTTTCAAGAGCTTGAATTCTACAAATATCTATGCCCAACAATCGGTGGGGTTTTACTTGTAAAAACATGTGTAAAGTCCCATTGAATCTCCATTGGATTTTTGGATTGCAAAAACACATGTAAAGTCCCTCTAAATCTTTGTCAGGGTTTTTACTTGAAAAAACACATGTAAAATCCCTTTGATTTTGTTTAGGGTTTTAACTCGAAAAATCACATACAAAGTCCTTCTAAATCTTCATCAGGTTTTTTTTGATGAAATATATCCATATATTAACTTAACATAAATATACAAATAATTCACAAAAAACTTATAGGTGGTATGAAAGCTCGCCACATAGTCACACTAGGCAAATCCTAGGAACCATAAATAGAAGCACCACAAATAACTAGGCAAAGCCTAAGAACAAGTCATAAGGTCATAACAAAATATAACTTTAACTAAAAAAATCAAGGCCAAAAGGTAGAGGATCCATATCATCAGGACCCTAGCTTGAGCTTGGCAAGTCATTTCCATCTAGAACAGGCTCCTAGCCTATAACTTGAGTAGTGTCCATGTCATCTTCTTCTTCCTATGTTCAAGTGGGAGAAATGGCTAGAGATATCTTGGGGAACTTATCCAACATGTTTATTTGGCCTATAGGTGGCACCCCCCAAGAATCTAGGTGTAGAGGAGGAGGATGAGCAACCCAACCATCCTACCTAGTAGGGGAAGGAGGTGAAGGTTGCCACCCTTGCTAATACCTAGGAGGGGTCATGTACTAGTATGGGGTGTAGTTGTGAGAGCAGTGTTGAGAATGGTTATGATGATGTCTACCATAAGGAGGTAAAATAATTCTATCCTCCAGTCTAAGATCTTGGGTGGAGATGGTGGAACCTGAGCCATTGCATAAGGAGCATCTTCCTAGTGAGAAAGGAGATCTTGAAGGTACCTAAGATCCATAATAACTTTATTAGCTTGAATTTGAATTTGTAAAATAACATTGAAGATGATAGAGGACTTGATCAAAGTAGAGACATTACAGTCTATATAAGCATTATTAAACACATAATTATTTCTTTCTTTCTAAATCCAGAAGATAATCTCCACTTTGAAAGTATGCCAAACTTGGTTGTATTTAAAAGTCATCACAAGTTTATCTCCAAGTAGGATATGCTTCCAAAGAAAAAAATTGGGCTGGAAAGACCTGAAGAGATCATGGATCCAAGTCTAGACCCTTTGAGCTTTGGAACAGTAATAGAAAAGATGTGGAAGTGTCTCAAAGTGGCCATAGAAAGGGCAAGTAAGAAGGGGAACTCCTATCTGGATGAGTCTTCTACCAATAGGTAAACCCTAGTACAGTATACACCAATCAAAATGAGCAAGTTTGGGCTTTACACAAGCCCCCTAGATAGTGTTAAATTGGAAGATCCACATAGTAACAAATGAATTTATCCCCCAATAGGTATTGAGCTTGTCCACCATGGGCAAATGGGGGGTGAGCCATCCATAGCCAAGTCAAGGAGTGTAATTGCAAAAGGAGGTATCCACATACCACTTCCAATCCTTTCACCATGAATGAGTAGAGTACACAAAGATTTTATGGAGCATAGAGGGTGACACAGTGTTAAGAATCTCCAGGTAGGATTCTTGGTCTGAATTGGCTAACCAAAATTTGTCTCTCGCCTCCTATAGTAGATATCCTAGATAATATGAATACCCCTTTGGAATAACTTGAGAGCATTAATCCAAGGGACCTCTACTAGGGGCACTTCATTGAAATTAATAATAAAAGACCACTAGAGTGAGTGGGTGTTAATAGATAACCCATCTTAAAATATTGAACCATTCCAAAGAATCCATGGCTTAATATTTTCCCATGCCTTCTAGATGCTTCTAGCCACAAATGACCCTATGATTTGGGTGGGAGACTTAATAAAATGGAAATTAGGGAAGCCGAGCCCTTTCTAGAATTTGTTTCCCTTAGGAAAACCTAAGGAGATTTAGTGTTTGAATAAAACCTTTCAATATTCATGGCCCTTAATGGCCCACACAATCCATTTGGCACATAAGGTGATTCATTACCAAGACATGTCAATTTTCCCCATCCCTCTATCATCTTGAATGAGGTAGAAATATTCCTAGACCACCCTGTGGAATCCTTTAACTTGAGAATTGGCTCAAAGGAAGTCTCTAAGTAATTTTTCCAACTTATGGTAAGATTTCTTAGAAGGCACCCAATATGAAGAGTATTACACATTGGTGGCGACAAGTATTTTTTAACAAATTTGAAAATTTCTTGCTAACAAAAGAGACTTGGTCACCCAATAGTCTATCTTCTTAGTAACTTTTTCAATAACATATTTCCATAAAAAAGGTGGTAAAGCATCAAAATAAAAGGGGATGCCAATAAATTTAAATATTTCATCATGTTTTATCCACTTCCAATCATATTTATCAGCCCATGCCAATAGATGGAGGTAATATTTCCTAAGGAAATAAGTTTTTAGCCATTAGATGTTGGAGATAGAGGCTAGACAGAATGTGTTGAGACACTGTAAGGCATTATCCATATTGGAATCATCCTCAATTAGAGTAAGGAAGGAATCATCTACAAAGTAACCATTAAGTAATTACATATCTTCTTATGGGTTCATGGCATCTAGAGGGACATAAATTCCCTTAAAAAGACTCTTAGCTTGGGTATTGCTAAGAAGATATACAAACCCTTAGCTAGAAGCACATACAAGGTAGGAGCTAGAGGGTACCCTCAATGAATATAGAAGAATAAGCCAAACTTGTTTGATGTGATTCCATTACTAAAAAGGATGGTCAAATCATCTGTAAAAAGCATCTAAATAGTTTGGATGAATTTGGGCCCAAATCCCAGTGTCTGAAGCATGGCTAGTATGAAAGTCCATTCGATATAGTCATATGCTTTTTACAAATCATTTTTTATGAATATATCTTTTTGTTTAGACCTTTTGGTCTAGTTCATCCCTTCTTAGACTACTATAATGTTATCTAAAATATAATGACTTTTGATGAAGCTTATTTGTTTAGGGTACATGATGAGAGGTAACATATTATGCAACTAGATCACTAGAGCCTTGATAATGATTTTATATGATAAATTTAAGAGGGTGATAGGATGTTAGTTGTAGATCAACTTGGGATATCCTTTCTTAATTATGAATTTAATGTTTCCTTTATTTATATTTTTACCTAACGAATGTGTCTGAAACACTTCTTGATAAAAATTATAAAAGTAACTACCCACAAGGTCCCAGAGGGTTTTATAGAATTTTTAGGGGAAGCCATCAATGTTATGATCTTTGTCATTATCCATGTTAGACATTGCCTCATGCAAATCATTGATAATGAGGAACCTATCACAAGCCACCCATTTGGGTTTCTTGCAAAGTCTCTCTAAATCTCCATTGGGGTTTTTAATTTCAAAAACACATACAAAGTCCCTCTAAATTTTCATTATGGTTTTGGGTTGAAAAAAAAAATATAAAGTCCCTCAATCTTTTTTTAGGGTTTTATCTTGCAAAAACACATGCAAAGTCCCTCTGAATCTTCATCAAGGTTTTTACTTGAAAAAACACATGCAAAGTCCCTCTAAATCTCTATTGGGGTTTTTAATTAAAAAACCCATGCAAAGTCCCTCTGAATCTTTGTTAGTATTTTGGCCTACAAAAACATATGCAAAGTCCCCATGGATCTTTGTCTGGGTTTTTATTTGTAAAAACACATGTAAAGTCCCTATAAATCTCTTTCGAGGTTTGGGTAGGTGGGAAAGTAGAAATTTAAGTTCATTTTATAACTTTTTAACTATGAAAATTTGAAAATTTGAAAAATTAGGAAAGCAAAGATGCTTTACAACTTTGAAAAAATAAGAAAGTAGAGATACTTTGAAAATTTTGAAAATCAAGAAAGCAGAGATACTTTGTAACTTTGAAAAGGTGCAAACTGCACAAAAATTTCCAATTTTTGCTTGGGAGGGAAAGCAGACATTTAAGTGCATTTTAAAACATTTTAAAAGTTTCAAAGTACACAAAAATCTCCAATTTCAACTTGGTAAAAAGGTGATTCGGTCATATGGAATATTTTACTTAAGGCTCTGATAGTTTGGTTATTTTTCCCACCACTTCATGCTTTCCATTGGATGGTGAATAACCTTGAAGACTTACTTGATCTAGCACTTGCAACATAAACCCCATTTTTAGGCATTTACCCTAAAGTTTCCAAACTAACCTTAAACTTTGTTAAAAGATTCACAAGAAGGATAATAACATGAATTAGGGGCATGAAGCATATCTCTTCCCTTTACCATTGGATCAACCACTGTAATACACTCCTGATACAATTCAATTCACCATGCCAAGACCCTCCAAGATAGTGTACTATGTCATTAAGTCATGAATAGAAAGAGATTAGTCATTAAGGCAAAGGGTCAATGAATGGTTTGGGAGAATGGTACAATCCCTATAGGCAAAAGTTTGGTATGTAGGCCAAATTTGGTCAATAATTACTAATCATGTCATAGATCTTATAGCTCCACATATTTAAATTACAGTTTAGCCTATTATACTCTTAAAATATTTCCATAGTCATTTTGTGTTGTGATTTCCTGTATAAATTTTAGTGTGTAGGATTTTAATGGAGCCACAACCTTAGAGTCTATGTTGACACTCTCCTGAAATGCTTTTGAGATGACAAGTAAGTGTGTCATTGTTTATAGGGCAATTTTAATGACTTAAATGCTTTTATATATTTTGTAGTTCCCATACCTATTAAAATCCTAAAATAAATGAGAAGGCACCATGTGTCTACTAATGCTCCCATGGTGTTAGACTTATCAATGGCCTAGGATGTCCCTATAAATAGATGAGCACCAAATGTACTTCTGTACACTCAAGTGGTAGAAATTATTGGAAGGATCCAAGAAGGTCATAATAGAGTATGGATCAAGGTCCCAATCTAATGAAGAGATGTCATGTGTATATAAAACATCTAAGTGACTGATAAAATATGTATATTTGTTAAGACACAAGGATCCTTGTTACATTAAGATGATGTAATAATAATAAATCCCACTAGCTATAGAAATACATGTGGATAACCCTGAACTCATTCAAAATGTCATGAGGGATAGATAGGTGCATACTCCTTGCACTCTTCAAATTTATTAACACACCCAAAGGAAGGTCATGATCTGAAATCTCAATGAGTACCATTGTCATCATTCAATCTCAATTTAACATGGGTTTAAATTTGAAATTAATGCCCAATTTAGGAAATGGCTAATTGTATTTCATGTGAAGAAATCAAATTTTAATTCATGTGACATGAACCTACATAATACCATTAATATATGGATATTTTAGATCTTGTAAGATTTAATCAAGATTGGATTTACTATTATCTATTTTGTACCTCTTAATCATTTTGTACCCTTACATTAAGTTCATCCCAAAACATGCTATTCCCTTTGTCAAATTCTATGCCTAAAGATCCCACTACTTAGTTTTGGATAATTCATCCTCAAATCCCAAATAAAAGACAAAATATAGAGACACTACATTCCTACAAGGGATCACAAAATACAAACACTACAATGAGATATTCAAAACCATTGAAGATATCTAGTTACCCAAAAATGATGATGACCCTAACAAGGAGGAGGTGGAATTAGATATTAACCTAATATCCATTAGGGCATTGTGATTACATAAGGTAGTTGTTAAACTATAAGTGTTACCATGTGTAGATATCACTGACAAACTTTTACTCACTTCTAGATGTAATAATGATATTGGTTCTCCCCCACACTTGATTTAAGATTGTAAACATATTTGGGCTGACATGTAAGTAATATTATAACCTCTAATAATATACCATCATGTATGAAAAATGTATTGTGGATGCCTATACCAAGATCCACTCATTAAGGATTCAACAAAGGACCCATATCACTAGGTAAACAAAGATAACCTTGATCCATACATAATCAATTTTTTTAGAGGTGTATGGATGGATATGATTTTTATCAATTATTTTTTATGGGATAGTTTAGATAATGCATGTCAACAAATTTTGGGTCCCATCCTCCACATCATCATAAAATGAGATGAATTCCTATATTTGTGGAATCTCATTACATTTAACCTAACTTAGTAGGGAAATGAAGTTCACAAGGGTGATAAATTTTATATGATGTCCAACACGGTGGATGTTGTCTATAACACCTTTGAATTTAGGAACTTGACATTTAAAAAATTGGTAAAAATGGGGTGTGTGGTGCATGTATTATTTTACAAACTCTACATTCAACACTTATAAAATGACATACAACATATATATGACTAGTTCTACCCCCTACCCCATTATGTGTCAAGCCATTAATGAGACACCAATGTTGAATCTATCAAATAAGATATGGGATTTATTGAAACCCATTGGAACATATTTTTACTATAGGGAAAGGACCATAATTAGAGTGGAAGGAATCCATGGGCCCCCTATTTTGTTACCATACACGGTCCCAAACCACCTTGCAAAATAATAAATCACCTACCAACTCATTTATGGTGTAGTTGCCTACTACCTTAGCTAGAAACAGAGGTCATACCCACTACTTCATATAATCATAAGGTTATGGGATTAAAAAAAAATATTCTTCATATAATTTATGGATCAACATAAGGAATCCTATGACTTATGCAAAGCAGATAGTAGACAGAGGGATCCTAGCATCACAATGCGAGTGCATATGGAGAGTAATTAGGAAAAGCTCAACATCATGTACCATAATGAGGGATACCCTAACAATGTAATTTAACTCAATATATTAGATGAAATTAAGGAGATTATGATACTTGAGGTAGTATCTCACTAGAAATATCAATCACAAGTACATCATGGGACCATGTTGGAAGAGAGACTTGCTCCTTTGGAGTTACCCACAACATAACTAGTACCTCCACAACAAGTTCCACAATAGCCAATAATAAAAATTGAGGCCACCACACCTTGTATTTATTTAAATATTTTGAAATGGGTATTGAAAACCATAACTCCTCTTGATTATATATCTTCACCTATGGCTACCTCCTAGGTAATCTAGTTTTGTCCATCTTGAGCCTTTCATTTCTCAAGTGGTTTGGATTCCCATAGAAGCCCATCTTAGGAAAATCCTATATCATCCATAAAGGTGTCACCCCCAATTCTAACCTCACCAATCAATCCCTTACTACTCCCCCTAGTTCTCCACCCTAGGTGTAAAACACCCTTGTTGTATCTCCTTTTGCAATGACCCTCATAAGTGTGTAGACTCCCTTTGGCCCATTAGATTCAATGATATTTTATGATTTGAGTTTTGTATTTCCACCCATTTTATTAGTAATGATATCTTCCTTCAGATTTAATGCATCATAATTTGGCCACCTTCAACTTGATCGCATGGTCTATTTTGTTTATGACTCTTGCATCACCACTATAGGTTAGTCCAACTCCTCCTAGATCCCAAATTCTAATTGCTCTTGAATTTTACATGACCCTTGTTGCCACATTATCCCCATAAAATATAGGTGAACCTAATGCCTATGATCTATTTTACCCAAACACATCTTTGGTATCAACCACATTCACTTGGCCTTCACAAACTTCATCAGGGGATGCTTATACTATTTTTACTCTAGTACTTGCATCATAGATGGACCTAAATAAGAGGCTAAATAAGAAGAAAAAATTGATTACTCCTAAATAGTCTATGCATCCTTTAGTATCGCCTACATATCCCTTTTTCAATCTTCCTTACCTCACCTTAGGTCCCTAATAATATAGTTTTAACTAGTCAATATCCTCATTTGCCTTGAATACTTAGTTTTCAATTGCCATTGGTCCTCATGTGTCAATGGCCTTAGATCAGTGGTGGTCCTACATATTCCTTGGGGCCTCCTCATTTGTGGTTCTTATGTCACCCCATCCATATTAATTTACACTTCCCTCTCCATCTTTCATCCCATTTCCCATGTCTCCTCTACTCTTGCCTCCCTAATCCTTTCCTCCACCTTCCACTTAGATTGCCACCACCCTTCTTTTTCTACTATCCACTATCTTTGGGACATAATTAGGGATAAGTGGGGTTGGGCCCATTAAATCTTTACACACCTAATGAATATAAATGGTCTATCATGGGGACCTAGACAATCAGTTCTAATTTGATAAAGACTTAGGGAAGATGAAAAGGGTACTCATCTAGACCTTCACTCAAGAAGGGAACCCTTTGGTATTGAAGATTGAGTAGGATCTTTTATCTCACTAAGAAAATGATTATCATAGGGGAAACAAATATTTTTGAGGAACTAGCCTCATTAACTAAGGACATAAATGAGCTCATGGAAAAGCTAATGGAAGACATATGGGACTAAGTCAAGACACTATAATCTTAGGTGAGAAGTGCATTACCAATAAATATGATTGGTAGGGTTTAAACTATGCTTATATAATTATTCATAACACTATAAAAAGTGATCGAGGTTCTCTTAAATGGAAACATGCTACTCTAAATGGCCTAACAATACTTGGACATGAATGTAAAAATTGAAATTATGTGAAAAAAGATGGAATTGATCCCCCATAAAGTAACTTTACCAATTCAAAAGCTCATTCCCATCATAAATTTAAACTTATATCAAATTTTCATGGGCACCATGAGAAATTCACATGAGGATTAGATCCTAAACATCTAGAAAACCATCAAGCCCTTAGAGAAAATATAGGAGTGAATCCTTGAATACTTTAAGAAGGTTAGCATTATAGTTATTTTATACCCAAAAGACACCTTGCTCAGTTTTAGATAATTCAAGGTCCACTCATCCACTTCAAGATGGTAATAAAGAAGAAGGTGGAAAAATCCAATAGAGATGGATCCAAGACTATATTTTAGCTCACTAGTCAGTCTAAATTAGGTGAAATTTTCATGGAAGGTCCTTTCAAGGATCATGATAGGCTATTAAATAAAGAAAAGGAACTTATTTGAGAGCCACTTGTCAATTTATCTAAGTTATATTGAGAGGTAAATTTTGTGGCACCAGCATCGATATCTTAGTAGGATGATCCAAAAATAGTTGGGGGGGGTAGTCCTTAGATAAGCTGAATATGTTGATGGTATTGATTTGGAATGTGCTATTAGCCTCTCCATATTTATCTTTATTATTTTTATGGGACTATTTTTTCAATCATTGGGATATTGTAACTATTTGGGACATGATGGATAGGATTAGTATCATATGATAATAGGAGGTGGGTCTCATATCTTTATTATAAATACTAATGTGTATAATTTTGTAAGGATCGACTCTATTGTAAAAAAACACTTTCAATTTAGTGTTAATTTGGGTTATCTATTTAAATGTGTTTGGTTTCTATGGATTTCTTCCACACTCTTTTTGATTTAAATGGATAAACACTAATGTTAGGAAACTATAATCTGTAACTTTCTATGAATTTTATACATTAATTAGAATGTGTTATTAGCTATTCTAATTGAGTTATTTGATTTGTTTCACTCTTTTTGGAATGTATGAGGGCTTGTGTGTAATTAACTATATGTATTTATGAATTTATTCATAAAATGGATCCTTGAACCAAGAATTCACCCTTTTCCTTAGACACATTCCCTATGTGACTAGAGACTGAGCCTTCATGAAACTTATCATACAATGGTATAACTATATTTGGGCATGATTTTGGTTCCTTAAATAATTTATTTTATGATTTATTTATGGAGACTCTTTTATACTCTACTCTATATCTAGCATTTTTATGTTTGTTTGTTATAAAATTATATCCTTCCCCTTTATTTAGAAATAGTGAAGTGAAACAAAGTAAGGATTGATTGGTAAAATCTATTACAATTAATCTAAGTAATGGTAAAGAAGTTCTAAGTTAGTGAGAAAATGAGAATTGGATATCTAGTGGTAGCACTACATCTCTTGGATATTTATTCCAAGTAAGATATTCAATGGGGCCTAATACCTACAACTCATTCCATGGATTATCTCAATAGTAATCCTAAAATGAGAGGATGAAAGTCCTTTATTATTCCCCAAGATCGCTTAGTTAATTTAATTCAATATATGCATTTGGGAGAACAAGATCTTGGACCAAACAATGTATTCCATCATGATTTCACACCCATGTTGAATCTGAATACCACATGAAATAATATTTTCTAGTGTAATCTACATCAGGTCATGTGGTAATGGATCACACTGATATATATGCCACTTTTCTAAACACCATTGTAAATACCATAGAAAAATTTAAGGAGTGAGAATAACTCTTTCACATCAAGTTTTGGGTTAAGGATTAGCCTCTTCATTTTATTATTTATTTTGGAATCTATAAGAACATCATCATTAGGGCCATAACTTAATTCTTAAAAATTTCCATTACTTCCATTTTAAACCATACTCCTTGGGGTGGATTTTGTATGGGAAGGATACACAGGTCCATTATAAGACACCTTATAGTATAAATTAAGGCCTATGGAGGACACCATCACATGTTACATTCTACCTTTATATGTTTGTGACATCTTGCTAAGAATATCATATTTATTTGACAAAGATGATACTCATCAAGACAAATCCTAATGGTGGATTATACATGCAAATAATTTATTCTCATACATGCAAAAATCAATGTTGATCATGGTTCATAATGCGACACCTACGTGGGAAGGAAAGAAAACATTAGAAGTGTGTATAGTGAAATCAATGTCACAAAAACATCATCTATAAAATTTATTAAATAAAAAAATCAAGTCTTCATAGACCCTAAAGGTATTCCAAGACACTTGGTAGTAAACAATTGCATACATTTTACTATAGGTTCCAATTTTATAAAATAACCACTCTATATCACATATCAGTTTTGGAAAATAATGATGTCTAGCACCAGATACAAGAAATCTTCGATCAAGGAAATATCAAGCATAAATATTTTCCTTATAAGATTCTGATAATCATTTGATCTAAAATAGATGAATCTTGACACCTCTACATAGAATATCACCCACTTAAACAAATCACCATAAATAATTAGTACCCATTACCACACATTGATGGGTTCTTAGAGTAGCTCCAAAGTGCATAACACTTTACCAATATTAACATAAAGTCTGGTTACCACCAAGTTCTGATCCATCCTAAATATGTTTGGAAGAAAATTTTCAAGACATGGGAGGGATTGTATGAGTGGTTGGTAATTCATTTTGACATGATTAATGCACCAAAAACATTCATGTACTTTATGGATGATCTACTTAGGCCTTTCATCAAATCCATTGTCATAATCTACTTGGATGACATTCTAATATCCACCAATACTTGGGAGGAACATGTTGAGTATACCTCACATGCCTTACACACCTTTCATGAAATTTTTTTTAGTCTAACTTATAAAAGTATACTTTTGGTCTTGCATAGATCTATGACCTAGTCTGCATGATTAGACATGTAAGAATTCATGTACATCCAAAGAAGATAAAAGTGATCAAGGATTAGCCAAATACATGTAATCTCACATAATTAAGTAGTTTTATTAGACTCTCAAACTTTTTCCATTGGTCTGTCCTTAGTTTTTTACAAGTCTTGGCATCTTATCTAGAGAACATGTACCAAAGAAAATTTTGATTTTACTCATGCACAATATCATAATTTTGAGTCTCTAAATATATTCCTTTGCTTAGGGCCTATGCTCATAATTATTGACATTGCACACTAATTAAAACTTCACACACACACACACACACACACACACACACACACACACACACACACACACACACACACACACACACACACACACACACACACACACACACACACACACACACACACACACACACACACACACAGAGAGAGAGAGAGAGATATGTACTTTTCATAATACTCATGTAACATGGATGTTTGATTGCATACCGCTCAGATATATTTAGTGACATAATTCAAAGGTACTCCATCTAAAATAAAAAGTTTTATGATTTTTTATAAGTCATTAAACAATGGAACCATTACATATTGGGTAAGGAAATAACAATTCATTATGATCATAATCCATTTTATTTATTTTTAACACATAGTAAGCTGGATAATGAGTACCATATGAAGTGGATGACTTACTTTTATTAGTTCCATCTAATGATCAAGCATAAGAAGGGAAAGCACACAAAGGTTGTAGATTTACTTAGAAGTCTATTAATTCATGTTATCATCATAGTGTTATATATGGATAAAAATTAATAGATTAGATATCCATATGTTAGGAACCCATAGAAGCACCATTTATTACCATATACAAGCAACTTAATATGCGGAATTAAACCAGAATGCACAAGTAACTAGAATTCAAAAACAACACAGAATATGAGAGACAATACACAACTTGTATTAATACTCATCCAGAAAAGAATACAATAAAGAAGATGCCACTTATTCTTCACACCTCTCAGAGGCTTCCCACACCTCAAGTGTATAATAATTATTTCCTCAAAGCTCTCTCTCTTATGGTCCCAACACACAACTCAAACACAGAGTTGGTGTTCACCTCCAACCAGTCAGTATCCACTACTGGCAGTACACAAGTGCTCCATGCACTCCAAGTACACAATCGTACTTCAAGTAGATCTCCCATGAACTTGCAACACCCTAAAACTCAAATGATCTTAATTATGGAAGGAACTACCTTGCCTTCCTCTTTGCTCTCCAACTAAGTACACACTGTCTCCAAGTAGATCCCACCTGATCTTGCTCCCTGTTGTGTTGCTGTCACCTTGATTCTGCTACCACCTACAGATCAACCTGGTTCTACACACCTGCAAACCTTAGACCTTGCACACACATACACCTGTAGATCAATGATCTTACTTACCATGTAGATCTCCAAATGTGGCCTTGCACACCTACTGACCAAGATCCTACATACATGAAGAATCCTTCTGATTCTCCAAACTAGGGCCCACACTTAGCACTATGGCATTAGGAGAAACACACCATGCTCTCTTCACACATAGAAGGAGCTAATATTTGCTCTCTTACTCTCGAACATGAATTACAATACAGCCCATGAGTCTATTATATAGATCTCATGCAAATAATAATTAGACACCTAATTACAATAATTAAATCCGCAACTTCAAGTCTAAAATTGGCCTTCTACATGCAAACAACTGGTTCGTTAACTAACTGTCCATGAACTGGCAGTTTTGGAACTACAAGGCGACCAACATCAGTCCCTGTCTACCTAGAGGTGACCGATGCTAGCTGATATATGACTGATGTCGGTTTCTCTTCTCACTGTAAATGACCGATGTCGACTGATCAGACCGATGTTGGTTTCTCTGCAACTCAGCAACCTTCAGAAACCTCCTCCATGTCTGCATCGGTGAAGCTTTTAGCTCCACAACCTAACACCATATAATTATTTTATAAGGACATTATAGACACCTACACTATCCTCATGTGAGGAAAATAGGTTTAAGAGTTATAATTATCTGACCAACATTTCTAATCTTGGATATTTTTTATTTCCTAGTGGCAAAAATCTTCAAAGACTCATTTTGGAGGTAAAATATGCCAATACATTGGGATATTTTAGTGTGATAAATACTATACACACATTTTAGTTTCACTTTTATTGGTTGCATATACACAAAGACATGGATTCCCACATAAAGTCTTACATTCCTTATTGCATTCTAAAGACAAAAATGTTGAGTATGATGCCAATATAGGCACTTGAATTCTATTTTTAGAATTAGTATATTTTGGTTTTTAGGTATTTTAAAGGTTATTTAATTTATTTATGAACTTAATTATTTGTTTTGTCACTTTTCAACACTTTTTAGTGATTTCTTAAAAAACAGCTAGAGTTGCCAGTTCACTATAGTTCATTGTAGTTCACTATTTGAGTACTTAATCATGTTTAAAACATTATAAAATCATTACATAATAGGTTTTTTACAATTTATTAATTATATAATTAAATTTATATTTTATTTTATTTTCTATAACTAGCTTAGTTGGGACATCTAGGATGACTAGGATGTTTTTGTAGGTGCATGTTTGACTTTACTATTAAAGAGGCTTCTTGTATGATGTCCAAAGATTCATAGAAAGTTAAAATCAATTTGCTTAGTATATTTTAATTTGATTTATTATATTTTAATATCAACTAGTTTTTAGGAGTTCTTTATTATATTTTTACTTTTAAACTTTACTTGCATTGTAAGTTTCTATGTAACTAGCTCAAGATAGCTTTCTTTAATTAATTTAGTTGCACATAATAGAAATATGGTGCATTAATTTGAATTAATAAGATTTATGTATGTTTTATCAATGATATTATTTTAGGTATACATTAATTTATACCAACAATAATACATTTTCAAGTTTGAATCTATTCAATATACTTTTTGATCAATAATTTCACTCACAACATAACTAGTTTGATAGTAATTCTGGGGCAGTTTTTTTGGTACATAGTTTCAATTTTAGAGTGAAAAAAAGATAATTTTCACTCAAAAACCTTTAAAAACATGAAATTAGGACTTTACACACTTATATTAGTTCCATCTAGGCCATGGGAATTTATTAGGATAAATTTCATGACTAAGTTACCTATGACAAAGATCAGAATGACGTTGTACCCATTGCAATGGATAAGTTTATGAAAAAGGATATCATGGTTACTAGAAATATATTAATTGATTTATTTTGCAATAAAAAATATTTATTATTCCATTTATGGGTTCAATTTGGACTCTCCACATCTAGCATATCTAATTGAGAACTACACTTTGTGATTCACTTTTGGAAAGCATTATGGGACTTGAATAGCACACAATTGGATTGATCAATGACATTTCATCCATAGATAGATTGGAAAATGAAATTAATAAATAAACACATGTCTATCTTATGTGAATGTGAAATAATGTGCATTCTCATAGTTAGGGTGATAACTTATTGTCTATCCAACATGATTACAACATAGTGCTTCAAAAATATATATGGCATAATCCAATCTAGGTATGTCTTGGATTCTAGTATTTGATACCTATAGACACCTCCTACCATGCACTAGATAACATTAAAACATGCACCTAAATAATGGAATTAGATAAATAAAATAAGTTTTTGATCTGCATATAATCTATTCATCAGTAAGTTCAATAGATTAAATGTCACTTATAACATAAGTATAAGGAGTTCCATGACACACATCACATACACCATGTATTTGGAGTTGGAAATAAAGTCTAGTTGCACCTTTAGAAGGAGGAATTAAAATTTCCACACTAAAATATAAAGCTTATGCACTATGGTCCTTACACACACTCTATAAATTTATTTATCCATTCTTGATCTACTTCTATACTTTGGCATGCACCCAATATTCAATATGGATATCCTTACACCTTACTTCTCAAATTTATTTATCCCATAGTGATATAACACAATTATCATATATATTATAAAAACTTACACCCTAAAAAATTATTAGAGTATTGTAAGTGATAGAAACATGCACCTACCATGACACATAAAATTTTAAGAGTGGTCAAAGTAGTGAAATACCCTGATAAAGTTATGTAATAAAATATTCAAAAACTTAAATTTTAGTTCTTAAAATTACAAAAAAATGTAATGAAAACCATTTATATTCAATAAAGGGTGAGTGATCCATAGTAAACCATGTTTACTAATCCTTTATGCAATTGTACATATTATGTATAACTAAACTTATAGTCTGTCACACCACATCCATTGTGCACACACCCATGTACTATTTCACTTCTTTATAGAATCCCTTGATCCTTAAAAACACTTTCCCATCACCAAATTATGAAAAAAAAATTCACTTATATGTAGATCCTATTGTGCATAGAAAAACCATTGGGACATTTCACATTAATTTTATAAATATTTACCATCACATAGTGTATATGTAGCTTTCCAAGTAGAACTATTCAATCCTGTGACATGTTAAGGAATCCCCTAAAGTAACCATAAAACTTAGGATTCCAACCATCATGATATTGGAATAAGTTCAAATATCACCCATGAATAATTTTAAACCACTTGTAGTCATTATCCTTAAAAGACATTGAGAGTTATACCTATATTCTTGTATTCTTTATATAAATATGTAACATATGCATCATGTCTAAGGTTGATGACATACATAGTCAAAATGATAGATAGCATTACTTGATTATCTAGTATTTCTCATATGAATTTGTCTTTACACCTTTAGTTTAGGAATATTAGAGGAAGTGTGTTTGCATTTTGATCACATGAACCTACATTTTTAGCCTTGTTGTAGAATTGTACATCTCTGTACTTATCCCTTATTCATCCATATAAAATAGAAGTTAAATGTTATAAAATAATATGAGTTATAATTTAATTTAACTTATTTTTGGTTTAATTTATGCGAGTTAACACAGCAAATAATATTTATATCCTTGTATCTTATTATGACCAACACATGTCATTCATATATGAATAGGGACCCACTTTATGTCCTCAATTATTTTGAATACTCTGGGTTCCATTTGACATTGGTATTATCTTTAATTTATTTGAATCAATGATTCTATTTGAATTATTAAAATGTGGATCAAATAACTAATAAAAAATGAGTTTAAATTGGATGTTTATAAAAAAGTAGGGTTTTTGAGAATTACATATGAAATAGTGGATTCAATGTGTCACACATTCACTCATTTTCACATTATTTAGGATAAAATTCATGGTATGGGAATTTTAACACATTGATATTGACATTATTATTTCATTTTTCATCTTATCACAAGATTTAATAAGTCATTTTACTTATCCTAATTATGATTATTTGATCACTAACATTACAATATTTGTTGAGTAGGAGTTTTCACATTATTTTACAACTATCTCACTCCTTCAAAATATTTTCAAATATATTGAGTATTTGATCCCATAGTAGCTATCCAAGTGTCCTATCCTTATTCAACACATTTCATGAAACCCACACACATAAATGTTTGATCGTGAGGCCCAAAATGAGTTAAAATATACCATGTGTCCTGACTTAGTGCCACATGTCACATTTTTATTTGTTCACAACATTCACATCCAAGATTATGAAAAATTAAAGTTTTTAAAATCCCAAGATATTCATTAATTTACACTTGTTGCATTTTTTTACTCTCATACTCTTGTAATTTATAAATGAGTTTGCATAGAGGCTGAGGCTGATGAAGTAGGAATGTAATCATGGTAGGCCATGTGTTACCATTTCATGTACTTTCAAATTTGAATTACATGAATAACTAAGGGGTGTAATAGTGGGAGAGTAGGAAGTAATCATAGTACATTGAGTGTTTTCATGATATTTCCCACTCACATCATAGTTACATTGACACCACACATGAAAAAAGGATCATGAGGCACCAATATAATCAAAACAAGACATATGGCCTACCTAGAGGCACTCATGTGTTGATATCTCAAATAAAACTTGAAAAATAAGTAAAATTAAGATTGGTGTATGGCCTATGATCATTTCATTAACCCACTAAAATGTCAAATTAAATAAAATTATAATGTGAAAAAGATTAAAAATAAATGAAAATGGATACCTTATCATTAAAAACACATGAGAAACTAGTCCAATTAATTATTTCAATATTTAAATCATGTATATACAATTGAATAAGTCAATTTATCCAATTAACATCTACTTCAAAGACCTATTGTAATCCAACTACCTAATGTATACTCAAAAATATAAAAGCCTACTAGTGATTTAGAGCTAAAAGTATACACATTTTAGGAATGGAATTAATATAAATAACTGGTTAAAATCCATGGAAACATATCTATTATCATATGGAAATAATCAATTGTTCACAGACACAAAGTTCCTTTGAGATGGCCTATGGAGCATATTTAAGCATTGTAGTGTAATTTATAATAAAGTATCTATAGCTATACTATTTTATGAAGAGGAGATCCATAATTCAAAGGATTACATATATGTACATGATTAGTTGGCCATGAAACATGCTGAGCTCCATCAAATCATGACTAATCTATATATTTTTTTTGTATCAAGCTAATCCATAATCCATTTGTTTGAACTCAATAATTTTATGACTTCATGTTGTCATTAAAGAAGAAGACAAAAATTATGTTCTTTATTATAATAAACATTGAGGGATATCATAAAATGCCCCAGCTAAATGTTCTATAAAATTAAGAGGTCATGTCCCAATAGATTACCTAGAATAACCTATGAGAAATATAAAAGGATTAGGTAGGAAACCTAGAGAGGTGGGTTAATAGAGAGGATTTAAAAACAACTATATCTTCCAATTAAGGGTAGGCATCCAAATTAGTATTGATTTGATTAATTGAGTCTATAGGTTCAAAAATATTTCCCATGTCAATAAGATGTGGGTGCTTTTCCTATCCACGATCATTAATGACATGAAAATTCTAACCTTGTAGGAGATCATTTCCTTCAAATTTAAGCATCATGTCTCAAGGGTAAGAAAATGTGATTTTTTAAAGTGATTTCATACTTAGTAGATTCCACGTCTACTAAAATTTTCTTGGATAAAATCCCATGATGGAACCCTATTCTAGGGACATTAGTCCATTACCATTTTTTAAATATATATCTTCACAAGTTTAGGTAGTATATTCTAGATATATGTGAATTTTTAATCCCCTTGTTTATCATACCACTAATAATGATCTTATGCCCAAATTATCTAATGAATTAAGAAAATATATTAGGATCATGGGGGCTTATTGGTTCTATCTTGATTGCATGATCATTAGAATATAGGGAGTGTTTGTGTCACCCCTCAAGATGCCCATATAAATTCTTAACAAGTTGGCCAAGAAAGAGATTTCTTGCCAAATTATAAATTGAATACTTATACTGTGAAAGGAAAATAATCATTCACCTTGGCCTCCAATGGGTAAAAATATAGGTAGAACCATCTTCTAGGTATGGGAAAGATTGAATGCTAATACTACACATAGGATATCATTTAATTTACATGACCATGACTTGCACCATTTGGTATTTTATGGGGAGATTCAAGGTTCACATCAAATATTTTAAAGGGAAGGTGTCTATAAGTTATAACTAAAACATTCATCCTCAGGACTATGTTTTCATCAATGTAGAAGAATACGAAGATGTAAAAATAAATATGGACATTGTATGCTTAGTCCTCATCCTAGTCAAAACATGGAATCCAAGTTAAATAAAAGAGAGATAGATATCTCCTAAAACCAAAGAAGACTTACCTATAATAAGGGACACCTTGAGAAGGAAAGTGATATAGAGCCTAACTACAATAACACCCTCCCAAAGGGTCATTCACATTCAGGAGGAAACTCACCCAATGGCTTTCCCTTCCTCTAATTTGTCTTATTATTTTGTGGAAATTTTATATATTCATTTTGCTCAAAAATCACAAATAATAAAAAAATCCTCAATTACCCCCACTCCTTCTCAATCCATGCCTCCACTTGAGGATACCCCAATGGATATCCATCCAATGATCCCACAAGTGGAGATAGCCACACTACCCATTAACAAATATCTTAATGACTAAATTTTACTAAAGGAAAAATGAATAAAGGGTAATCACATAATACCCTCATATTATTATTATTATTATTATTATCATCATCATCATCATCATCATCATCATCATCATTATTATTATTATTATTATTATTATTATTATTATTATTATTATTATTATTATTATTATTACTACTACTACTACTACTACTACTACTACTACTATTACTTCTATTATTATTATTATTATAACCACCCAACCAAATTTATTGTAAAATTAGTGGCATCACCCATCCTAGGAAGTGTGTCCATAATTTTTTCCACCATAGTAACATCAATGCCTCTTGGAAGATAGATTACTACATTAATGGTGAACACAATCTTAATTTCCCCAAGTTACAAGGTCATTGTTATACATGGGATCCCAATAATTATTGCACATTCCATATCAAAACACAAGGAACCCAAGAGGAAGGGAAATATAGATCCTAATTTTATAAGCTAAGATCAATTAGAAAATGCATTATCCCATCATCAAATGGAATCCACCCCACATCCAAATATGATAACTCCTAATCGAACCTCAACTTCTTCTTCACTACTTCCAACTCCTTCAATAAAGGGACCTACTTTCATGAATTCACACACAATCTTTATCATAATATAATATATATCTTTGATTATAAGGTCTCCCCTATGTCATATATTACCCATTGCATTTTACACACCACCCTTGTATTATGACACCTAAGTGTCATAAGCCAGAGGAAATTGGATGAAAGGCATATAGTTGGCCAAGGCCTAGAGGAAATGGATGGTTATAGTCAATGATATTGAGGTGAAATTGATTTTGAAAGACTTATTGGTAAGCTCAAACAAGTCATTTGGAGGAAAATAACCAAGGGGGAAAATATAACCTTTCATGAAAATAAGGAGGATATTTTCACCCTAATAAGGAAAAAGAAAGGCAAACTAGGGGAAATGGATGAATTTGAAGAGGATCTTGAGTTTTTGTTAACTACAACCAATGAGTTGGCCAAGATAGCTATCCAAGGTATGAAATAAAATATATAGAGATTAAAAAATTAGGTGATAACATCAGTGCCTAAGACCATATTAGTAGAGTTAAATGAGGCACTACACAATAAAGTAGAGGAAAGGTTAATTCTGACTATTCCTATTTTTGAAACATTATAACTCTATGGTCTTGTAATTTTCATTCATATGAGCTCTTATTAGAGAGTTTATAGATAAAATGGAAAGGTGCATCTTGGAAACATAAATTAAATTTATTTATAGAGCACATTACCAAGTTTGAGGCTAAACTAAAATATATAGCCTAGTTTTTAAAAAAGGACATTTTCACATGGTTACAACTCATAAATCTATATGACAATGGGGCATGCCAAGGATAGATAATATATATGAGGAAATATATACAATAGTGAGAATAAGAGATAAAAAAATTCTTCATGTTATTAAAATTTGGACATAATTTTACAATTATTTCAAGAGGCTAGAATTTTTTAATTCTTTAAATTATATGGTTAAATTAATTATTTCATTGAATTTTGGCCTAATTAGCCAATTTTATGATAAAATTCAATAACAGGGTCCAAGAGGCTAACAAAGGAGGCATCATCCAAGTCATTGAATTGATAATATATTCCAAGGAAAAGGTTGAGTGGATAAAAAAATGAAAAAAACCTTACAAATCCCTTTGGCCAACCATTAACTCACTTGACCAAGATAAAGGTGTTATTTAGGGATCCCATTATTGATCTATCTAAGATAGATGAGGACTAATAGGCATGTGCTAAGGCCATGAAAGATAAACATGAAAGTTTCACTTAATCTAATATCACACAAGTTAGCAATGTCTAGAATTAGGCTCCTCTAGTTGGTACTTCACAAGCTAGAAATGTTCAAACTAGTGTTCCTCTAGTCAACAGTTCCTAAATTTGCATTACTCTAATTAGTATTTCCAAAGCTAGAATTCCTCCAAGTAGCATTTATTAGGATAATAATGATTAAATTTGTATTTTTTAAGATGACATTATTCTATATGGAATCCATTAGGGTGGAATTCCTCAGGTTTGCACCTTATAGACTCCACCTAGGACATAATGAAGTAAAGGAAAGGTTGATTCTAAATATTCTTATTTTTAAAATATTGTAACTCTATGATCTTGTAACTTTTATTCATATGTTATAGTCCTTATAAATTTACTTGTATTTATAGTTAATATAAGGCAAGACTTATCCAACGATGAGATGATTTGGCATTTGTTCTTAATAGGATAGTGGGCCAAGTAAAGTGACAAGGGTGGTTATGAAAGGATATCACATTAAGGTTGAAAACAAAATGGATGACCCATATATATGGTTCAAAGTTGTGAACTTATTTATTGTTGGATTTAACCCTTACTTTGATATATTCTTTTGTCTCTTCTTGGGTGGTTCTATTTTAATGAACTCAATCATTGAGAGTGGGTTGGGGGGTAATGATTATTATATAAAAAAGTCTTTATAACTTTGTTAAAAAAAAAGGTGGTGGATTATAATGAAATAAAAATGCAAATTAAAAATTATTAGAATGTTCATGGGTTCTTTTTGTTTTATTTTTTTCCCTCAATTCTTAGGATTGATGTAGAAGATGGATCTTTTTTGGCCTATGGTATAAGTTCTGATTGTTTTATGTGTATTTAGTCAAGCTAAGTAAACTATTAACCTAAAAAGTTTCTTCAAGTTGAAATGTTAATTTTATTGTCATAGGAGAATGTGTTTTACTAACATTGTTTCTATAATTATTTGTCTTATGAATCAATATTATAGATATTAAATTACCCAACATTATTTATCTTAACCTCTCTCTCATGTTTGTTCTATTTCAAGCCTAAGCTAAACTATTTATATATAGGTACATAATAATCTCATTTGGAAATAGTTCATGCAATCATAAACATGTTAATGAAGTTTGAGAGCTTTATTATTTGCTTATCCTTATATCCTTTTTATGTTTATTTTATCTAACCCGCATTTAGTACTTAGAGATCATTGTGAATATGTCTTGGGTAAAATTTGTAAGGTTTTAAGATCACATGGAGTTTAAACATAGAAGTGGTATTTATCTATGGTATCATCTGTATTGATCATAGATTTGTTTCAATTAGGCTATATATGAGAGTCCAATATTACAACTTTTGCCCTATATTGCCTTTGGTAATCCTAAACTAAGAGGGATTTATTCAATCACTCTTGGGGGTGCTTATAAAACTCACATCAATAGAAGGATAAATATGGTGCTATAAGGAGGGCCTATAAACCCCATATGATTTATGAAGACCCTAATCCTTAAATAATTATTTAATCTTGAATCAACTTGGATCCCACCTCATGCATCACTAGGTCAAAGTTTAAGTCAGTTTCATTGTTATTCCCACCATTAGAGACACATAAAATACCTAGGACTAGCTGAGGAGGATCGAGAATCTATAAGACTCAGCCTAGCTCATTGACATATTGAAATCCTAACCTATTTAGATAAATGACATGGTTAGATTGATCAACCATAAATATTACTATGGATGTTCATGACTTACCCAAAAATACTAAGAGGTATCTCACCTAGTTCACACCCAATAGAGGATGAACTACTGAAGAACATGTAACAACGTATAAAGCAACCTTGAGACTATTAAATATGGAACATGAGGATATATCATGTATGATTTTATAATTTAACCTACAAGATGTCTTGCATGATTAATTTTTAAACTTATTTAAGAATTTCATCATAGTATGGAATCAATTGAGTAACACCTTTTTATATTAATTTGGACTAGTCATTGAACCAAATGTATGATACCAATAATTTGATAGTATGAGGAGGGAACATAATAGGCTAATTAAGGCCTTCAACATTATATTCCAAAATATATATATAGTCATATTAGGATGTTGTACATAATATACACCTACCTAGCACTTGAAATGCTTAAGAATGCTTTGACCCTTGTACAACATTTTTCCTACAAAGAGATATAATAATTTTGATTTTTTTCGCTTGTATATTGTTAGTGTCCTAGATTGAACCCTAGCTGAGTAAGGGGATTGTTCAAGTCTTCCTACTCAAATCTAGTCTAACATGGGAATGACCCTATGCTATGGGTCACGTAATATTAGGTTAGACCTCAAGAGAAGGTCATCTTCCTTCTGGATATATCACCTAAACTAGACTTAAATTAACACTTGCTTGGAAAAGGTGAGAGAGATTAACAATAATCTATAAAATCATGTAAAATGAGGTGATGCACAAATAATTAGAATACTTAAACTTTACACAAGACACACTACAAGACAAATTCAAGACTAAATAAGATCGGTCTTCACATAATTATTTCACAAAAAGGCATTGATTAGCTATCAACTTAGCATGGGAGGTTGTTCACTTCTAAACTAATCAACAAACTATATATTGCACATAGAATGAACTATGAGAACTAAAAATCACATCATTAATGTGAGAAAAATTAGACAAAGGCAATGAAAGCATACATTAACTTAACCACAACACATAGATTCATAGAACACACTTAAATTCAACTTGAAAAAATGAAGTAATTTAGTTTTTATTGTGTCAAATAGTTGTTACATTATAAATCTTGGCATAGCCTGAGCAAGCCAAATGCATAAGAGTCCTTTCTATAGAAATATCAGATATTTCTTTTCTAAAAGTTTCTATAGAGCCAAAATATGGAAGATGGGACATATATAGAAAAAATGGAGGAGAGAAAAGGAGTTGTGATGGATTAGCATTAATCCAAGGATGGTGATTCAAGATATTATCAAGAAGGAACCAACTTTTAAAAGCTCTGTAAAAGAATTAAATCCTCTATTGTCCTTATCTAACCACCAGGTATCTTTCTTGGGACTCTATGTCATTTTCTACTTGATCTACTGACAAGGACACACTTCTTATATCTTAGAATTGATATAACCATTCCATATCTACTTTAGGCAGCCATAGGTACTTGTTTGTCAAAATGTGACCATATCAAAAGATGAGACACTTCTCCATAATAATCATATAGTCTGCCCCTACTTTGAAACATGATCATAGGTCTATGATAGATGAAAACTAATTTATTTATTTGTTTTCATATATCAATAATATTTATGAAAACCTATAGACTACTTGATCATTTTGCAATAGCTAACTACCCATCTTTGATCCTTATTAAGCCTAAAAAGACTTATTTTACCTCTGAGCATTTATATAAGCCAAGAACATTTTATATGCATGGAAATTATTCAACAGATGAACATAGTTGCAAAAATATACTATAACTCCAGAGAATAGACCTTGTATTTTCTAAAACTTCAAACCAAAGCTTCATATTGATCTTTAATGGTGATGGAACTTCATCCTAACTGTATGACTACATCTCATTTGTTTAGTAGTGCTCATATGAAATCTAATGGTGACATAGCTATTTGAAACACCTGTTATGATTTGAAATCAACCATAGGTTCAAATTATATATTGAAACTACTTAGCTTTCAACTTTTAATCTCACTCATTGATTTGCTTTGCATGAAATGCACATGATCCATTGATTTACCTAGCAACATAACATGCTCATGCCACTTGGAAATCTCTCACTCTTCCTCAAAATCCTATGACTTATTGACATTTCTCAAATCATCAATATCTATCTATTAAAATGAATTAAGCCATTGATCTTATACCAATTTAACATACTTTTGACACTTGGTAGCTTCTCATTAGCCTTTGAGATCCATTGACTTTTTAATTCATTGCTCACCATTAGATCTTTGTGTATTATTGCACACTCATTATTGATTTATTTAGACCCAATAACCTTATGAGTTTTCATGTACCATTACATCTCTACTATGACACCCAATATTTTTCCACTTGTTAGCCTCTCAATTATGCTAACTCTTTGACTTGATACTCATCATTAATTTTCTTTGCATGATTAAATATGTGCCGTTAGATCTTTGGGACACACTAACACCATATATTGTTCATTCACTTTTGGATTTGATCTTATATCTCTATATTTGGACACTTGTCACTTGAAAATTAAACCTTGGGACATTTAAATTTAAACAACTATTTGTCAAAGCTTGAGCTTGACATCCACAAGCCTGTTCTAGACTACTAGTTCAACTTTAAATGCTTGTAACTTGATATAACAAGCTCATAAAGTCACAAATGGTTTAGAGAATGATATAGGAATGAAATACATCATGTCCATGAAATTATTTTACTCTAAGAGGCTTTCTAAGTGAACCTATAAAATGTTCAAACAAGTTGACCAATCCATTCCTGCATGATGTTTGATGATGGTCTAGTTCCTTAAAATAATCATATTTACACTTTAAGCCTGATTAAAGTGTTTCAAAAGGTTGAAAATGATATGTGATCTCCTATTGAAGTCCATATGTTCCTTTTGATATTGTATCACTCCTTAATTAGGTCCCTGCTCAACTTCTCATCAAAGGTTAGGCACATTTTAGTATGTGGGTCAAATTTGGCCAACATCTTTGGAAAGTTAGCCAAGGAGAATGCATGTTATGCTTTGAGTACTTAGAAATTTTAAATTATTCTTGGATTCACCAAAATGATGAATCTTATCCTATGACTACCATAAATCTTTTTTGACTTACAAAGACAAAGAATTCCACCAAACAAGGAAAGAACCAAACTTTAAAGGGAAACTACCCTAACAAAATAGATATGCAAACATATAACTTATTTATGACAAAACCATAAATAAAATAATGTGTCAAAACAACACTTGGAGGAAAACAAGACCAACTGACTATGTACAGGGAACTTGGCTTCCTTAATAATAGTGTTTTAGATAAATCCCATTGATTGGGATATCAAACTCCTCACCATCCATATTTGCAAGTTTGAAGGAATCATGGGATTTATAGCTATGTATTATATATGGACCAATCCAAAGAGAGTCAAATTTTGTGTGCCTTCTTGGCTTAGCTCTATCCTTATGCCACTTGAGGACCAAATCTCCTTCTTTGAAATTTCTTGAAGAAGCTCCTTTGTCAAAATATCTCTTCACCTGTGATTGATGGGATTCCATGGCCAACATATAATGGTGTCTAGTCTCTTCCAACTCCATGAGCTCAACATATTTGATTTCTATTTGCTCATTCTCTAACAAATCAAGTTGATACATCAGTGCTAAAGTAGGGAATTCAAGAAAAATAAGCATTCTTGTTTCCTTCCTATATACCAACTTGTATGGAGAGTTGGCCACTAATATTTTATAGGTGATCCTATCAACCCACAAATATAGCTTCAAATTGAGATGCCATGACCTCTAATTTTATTCAATAGTCCTTCTGATGATCTTTAACATGTTCTTACTAGTAGACTCAACAAGGCCATTGCCTTGTGGATAGTAATTTATTGAAGTGATGAGAAAGACACTTTTTTGAACTACCCATTGACTAATTATAGACCCCATAAAGGCCATAACATTGTAAAAAATAATGGTTGGTTGAAGGGACTCTAAATCTAGTAAGGAAACTTTCATAGAAATCTAGAACATTGGACTCATTTTCTTCTTTCAATGCCACTACTTCTATCCATATAGTAAAATAATATGTAGTAGTTAATATCCATTTATATATTGAGATTGAATGGGGGATAATGAGACCAATAAATTCTTATCCCCATTGGAAAAAGGGTTGATTCTCTGTAATTGTTTGGAGAGGTAAGGCTACAAGTTTCACCTTTCCAATAAACATAACACATTGTCTGCATTTCCTGACCCATGCATGAAAATCAACAAATATGCTTGGATAATAATACCCACCTCTCATTATATTATGGGATTTTGTCCTTGAATAATTCCCTCCACCATGTCCATCATGGAACTCTATAATCAACTTTTATTTTTGATGTTATTCAGTGCATCTTAATAACATACCATTGATATCTTTTTTGAAAGAAACACCATCAAAAAGAAGAAATGGAATGTATTAAAATATGAAATATCTTCTTTTTTAAGGATTTAGGTTAGAGGTAGAAATGCCATCTTGGAGGTATCTTACCAAATACTGGGAGCAACCAGAAGGTGAAGTATGATCAATTATAGCTTCTTCATCATTTGACACCAAAACCATCTCATTTACCTCTTGCAAGTCTTAAGCTAGGTGTTCACAAAGTCCTTTACCTATAATAAACTTTATGAACTTTATCTTCACATCATACTTCATTACCTTGGTTATCCAACTAGCTTTCTTGTCATTTATATCTTTTTTCAAGAGAAAATTCTTCACACTTGGATCTGCAACCATTAGGTGTATCTTATTGTTAGAAAAAAAATCTAAACTTATTGAGAGACCTTATAATTGAAAGTACATGATTTTCAACAAAAGAGTACCTTATTTAATATTCTTCTAAGCCTTGACTAAATAAGGATATTGGCTAATCTAAGACTTCATGATTCTATTGCATAAGAATACCTAAAATAGTGTCAATGTTATCATAGGTGTACAAGATAAAATCCTTCGTGAAATCAGGTTTCAGGAGTGTAGAAGCACTATCTATGGCTTTCTTGATCCCTTTAAAGCTTCTTACTCCTTCCTTGGACCAGTTGAAACTTTGACCTTTCTTTATCATGGTTTCAAGTAGCCTAGCTAAAATGGCAAAATATAAAATGTACCTTCTTATAAACTTAATTTTGCCTAAGAAGCTTTACAAATATTTCTTGTGCTAAGTAAGGAAAGTATAATAATTGAATCTATCCTATCAAGATCTATACTTGTACCATGTTTTTAAATCACATGTCCAAGAAGACTACCTTAATGAATATAGAAAACACACTTTTTGGGATTAAGAGACACCCCAAATTGTTTGTACCTTTCAAACACTTGTTTGAGGTGAATCATGTACTCACATGTATTCTTGGAGAATATTATTATGTCATCTAAATAAACAAGTATAAAATTGTTAAGGAGACCCTAGAATGCCATATCCATGGATTTTTGAAAAGTTGCTCCAACATTGGATAAACCAAAGGGCATATTTCTATATTCAAATGTCCCCCGCTTTGGGGTGAAGGTTGTTTTGAATTGGTCTTCTTCCTTGACCAAAATCTTATTGTAACCACTATATCCATCCAATAAGGATAACCTTTTTGAACCTACAACTAACTATAATTTTTTTTCCATATATGGTAAAGGATAGTGGTCTTTTAGGGAAGCCTTTTTCAAGTCATGAAAGTTAACATACAGTCTAATTTCACCATTATTTTTCCATATTGGAATAAGGTTTGAAAACCAAGTTGAGTGCTTAATTGGAAATATAATAGCTAACTCAATAAGCTTATGAATCTCAATGCAAAGGCTCAATCTTTGGATTGATAGGCTTTTATCTTTATCTTACTGGCTTTGTTTTAGTTTCTAATTCAATGGTCTGTTGATCTAAACTTAGATCAAATAATTTGAGGTCACTATATTTCCATGAAAATACATCCATAAAACTTGAACAAGAGTGCAAGCCTTACCTAACTTCAAATTCTTACTAGTTGCAATCTCCACATTTGTATAGTGTTCCTCCTTTGTTAATAATGAAGACTTTTATTTTCTCAACTCATCATATTTGATGAATTTTTTCTCAAGGGTGACCAACCCTTTGGGAAACTTATTTATTTTTAGCTACACAATCTGGTCACCATACTACTACAAGAACTTGTATTGGTTCCTTAAAGAAAATTCAACCTCTCATTGTAAGAACCTAATAATATATTTGTCATCTTCAAACACCTACCAATCATCATGGTTGTTTAGAAAAATGTCTTATAACCACCTTAATGTGTGACTGAACCTTTTCACTCTTTATATTATTGGAGATACTGAATTGTGATCCAATGGTAGTGAATTTATTTGCATGTTTATTCTCATTTCTTGATATGGCATACATATCGAAAGCTTGAAAATATTCAAGTAAGTCTTATACTCTATGCTTCTAAGACCTAAAAAATGTATTCTTGTATACATTAATACCTTTTACTTGGTTAACTACTAGTGTAGACACCAATATTGTGTCGACCCCCCTTGGTCCACTTCTAAACATTTACACACTTTATTAATTTAAAATAAATTACTTATTTTAAATTAATGACATCACCCTAGACACCTCACCCTGGACACCTCGCCCTTAGACCATTTCTCACTCTATGAGTCACCCATGACCTATTCTCACTCCATCCTAACCTCTTAACTAACTCTCATGCCTACTTAACCCATCTTTTGACCATTCTCCAATGACAAATGCACTTGGCAGATAGAGAAATAGGCAAAGGGATAAAAATAGCCCTTTTACCCATTCTCTAGCCACTGACGTCAATCAACTATCAGCTGACACTAGTGGGATCACCAACGTTAGTTTCATAAATCGAGCTCTAATGTTGAGTTAACTCTCTCTCTCTCTCTCTCTCTCTCTCTCTCTCTCTCTCTCTCTCCAGCCCAAACTCTTGGACATCGATGTACACACTCTAAGACCAATCATCAAAATTTGACTAATGCTCCCCTGGCTACAAAAACTCTATGCAAGTCACTCCAGATTGGATTGGAACATTGTATGAGGACCTTGACATCAGCCACAACAGGAATAAGCATTCTCACACCTCTGGTTCTTCACCAAGCAGAGCTAAGTATTCTTCTGTCTCTCATTTCAGTAATTTAGAATACATTAGTAATTAGTTTCTATTTACTATTTCTAAATACTATCAACCAGACCCGAATTCTTCCGTGGAGAGGCTGAAAATCCTTCCCCTTATCCTTACTCTCTTCTCAAACCTACCCTCTACCTTTGCCCCTTCTCAAACCCTATTCAATGTCCTACAACCTTGCACAAACATTTAAGCTTCCAGACTCTTCTGTCGACCACAGACATAACTCTAAAACCTGTCCAAGGTCCATTACCCCCACCAACATCGATAGCATAACTGATGTCATCATCATTGACCAACTGACCTCAGTAAGACTATCGACATCAGTGACTATGATAGACTGATTAAAAAGAATAGGTACGAGTTATCTTTATTTCTCTTTCTTATTCTTTCACCATTTCTTTTTATACAACACTCTTTTTCATAAATAGTGGACTGTCATCCCTTACGGAGCTTCACGCTTCTAGGACCGAGTGTGTAGCTTGGCAGTCCACCATATCTTTATCTAACATTCTCTTTGTTTGAGTCTTATTCTTATCTACAAGTTTATTCCTCCACAGCCAAAGAGGATCTCCTACAACGCTTGGATACAGTGCACAACTTAATCCGAGTAATGTACAAACCCCTGACTCTTAACTTTAGTTTCTTCTTCTTCTGAATGTAATAAGCAAAGATGTAGAGAAACATTCTAGCATGCCCGATGATACCTTGGAGTTTCATTTGGGTTCATTTCTTCTTAAAAGCAAGTTTTCATATAGTTGCATTAGGGAAATATTCTCTTCTTGCATCCTTCTTCTATCTTTTTATTTCGAAAAGAAACCATTAGCACAAATTAAAAATAACATTTTTATTTTTTCTTGTCACTTCTTGTTTGCATCTTAGAGTAGTGAAAAGTCATACTCTTAACCTTTTATCCACTTGTTTGCATCTAAACAAACATATTTTGATTTGGGATAAAAATCTATTACATTTCATTCTTGCTTGAATGCATACTTAGCCTACTCACTTAGTAATTAAAAAAGCATTATGAATAAATCGTAGTGCACAAATGTTACACAACCAGACCACAATCACATTAAATCAAACATAGAACATACTTGAGACAAGGCCCATCTAGGATTTCATTACCTAGTAGATACATTACCCTTCCTGGTGATCTTACTTGGACTTCACTACCAAGGGGAGGACCCACTATGTTCTCTGGTAGAGTATAAACTATAGGCAAAGTATATATTGGCTAACTGGCCCAACTTGGCTCTGGGTTCGTGAAGTGAAGGGAGCAAGCCCCAACTACAGGCCACGTATTGAACCTAACATAGATTTTTGAGCACCAAAACATAACTCAAAACCAACCTTAGACTTCTTCTTTAGGACCCGTTCTAAAATCCCAATTCCCAAACACATTCTTCTAAGGCATAAGCCACCATGACTCTAAAATTTATTCTTAGGAATTTAACGTTTTAGAGGTTGTTTGCCATCATCTATCTTGCTGTTTTTATCTAATTTTTTGAGTTGGTGAGGTCGTATCATTCTGAGATCTAAAACAACTCAGAATTTCTCTTTATTCCAAAAACTTTTAGTTTTCTGAGTTTCTAGAAATACACAAAAATTGACATCAGTTTTTTCACTGACATTGACAACTTATCCTCATCGACATAGTTTTTCCACTGACGTCAGCAACTTATCTTCACCAACATCAGTTTTTCCACTGACGTCGATCACTGTCAACAAATTTTCTTTCTAAACAATAAGCTTAAAACCCAACTTTTTTACTGTCAAACACACATTTTGGTTTTTTAAAACTGAAACACACAATTTTTGGAACCTAAAACCCTTTTACCTTAGATGGTTTTGACACATAGTCAAGCCAAAACTCTTGTTGACCATGCAAGGCAACAACCACTCCCACCTTCACCTTTTATACCAAGTCAGCTAATGGAGTATACTTCAGACACTGATCGTACTCCTATCCAACCTACCCCAAATCAACCTAATATTGTTCTCGAAGGGGATCAAGACTTTGAGAGATTCCTTGACCTCAATGTCAAGGCTCTCCAACACTATCTCGCAAGAAGCCAAATGTGAGATTCTTTAGGTAACTCTATTTATGGGATGCCAAATTCTCTTGTTGAAGCGGCAATAATATCCATAGCCTCTATTACCCAACCTATGGTCACTTAGGATATTGCCTTGACTAGTAACCCAACCATGGCCAATGTTCAAGATTTGGCCTCCCCTTCTATTTCTGGACCTACCTCCATCAGGGTTTACGTACCCCCTCAACCACAAAAAATTTAACCAAGTTTGACACCTTTCCAAAACTTGATTGTCTCTATCCCACCCACTCTTACACCCATAAATACAAGAGTGGCTACCTATCCTTTAAATAGTGTCACCACCATTCAACCACCCTTGGCGGCATCTAGTCAAGTTGTGCCTTCCAACTTCATGGCACAAGCCCCCTTGGCCTCAATATCAATCCCTATGATGAACTACCAGTATGTTGCACCTACACAAATGCAACCAAGTACGTCATATGCCCCTCCCAATGCCTTCTAAGTACCCTACAACCTAGGGGGTGCCCCTCCTACCAATCCACCAGCTGATCTAATCAAGATGTTGATGGATAAGATGTCCAACCTTAAGACATCTATTTTAAGTTTAAAGAGTGTTCTTTCATATGAACAAATCTGTAATGAACCTATTCATCCTTCAGTCCCTATTTGACTATATCCTAGTTAGTGGGAACTCCTAAAATTTACTCACTTTTAGAGTAAAGGGGACCCACAACAACATCTACGAGTGTTTAGACACGCTTGCTACCTCATATTGCACGAGGATGCGTTATTACTTCACACATTCCCCATGTCACTTTCTGGCACCACCCTTGATTGGTATAGATCCATTACCATTCATTCTCTCTTTTCCTTCACTCAACTCACCCAGATATTTATTGACCATTTTTCAATCAACATCACTAAGAAGGTCTCCATCACAGACCTATATTCTATTAGACAATTCAATGATGAATCAATAGCTAACTTCATCGCCCGTTGGAGAGGTTTGATCGACCAACTCTCCTTTTCATTACCCCAAACTGAGCTCATTGAGCTCTTTTCAAGAGCATGTGCCAAGCACATCTCATCTACTTTGTGGGTTCAAACATTCCACACATTTGATGAAGCTTTCACCATGGCCTAAAAGCTTGAACTCTGTACTATTGAAGAAGATAAGGTCAAACTGTGTAGTAAAAACCCAAACGCAAAATCCAATGACCCTTCTTCTAAATCTTCTTCTTCCCATTCCAAGTCTAGGGGATCAGAAAATGTTGTGGTACTTAGATCATCTTCTTCTACCACAACTAACCAATCTAAGCCTTCCACATCACAAAGCATCACAAAATAATTCCAACAATGGTATGTACAGTGTCAATACACTCCAATAGGAGAACCATATGCATCCATGTTGGATAAATTAGTCAAGCAGGGAGTCCTCAACCTCCCTCAAATCTGAACTATCCAGTTTAACCCCTCACAAGCCATCCTTACATGGTATAGGGAAAATGACTTTTGTAACTATCACCGCATCAAAGGTCATGACATAGACAATTGCAAAACCCTCAAGAATGTTATTCAGGACATGTTAGACAAAAGGGATCTTGTTTTGGATAACCCAAATGTGCTGGCTAACCAAAACATAGATATCTTTAGGTAACCATTCCCTAACCATCCCCCAAGTTAAAATAATGTTCAGACCATGGATGATGACCCTCAAGAGCACAACATACGCACGGTTGACATGGTTTCTCATTTTATTCCTAACCAACCTCTCCCACAGTCTAAAGAGGTTAGTCAACTTGTTTCTCCACCACAGGTAGAAAAACCTTCTTCTCTTATTTGTCCTCCATAGATGGAAGATAGTCTTCCATCTACCCCCCTTTCACACATTAGAGAGTCTACTTCAAACTCTCCAATATTGGAGGATGCTTTTATGGTACCAATGTCGGCAACCCCACCATCATGCTTTCTATTACCAATGGAAGATCATACTTTCCATGCCCCTAGACCACACACAGAAGCCATTATCACCCATGCACTCTATCCTCTCGAAGAGCCACATTCTCCAATCCCTTCTCCATCGAGAGAAGAACTTGTCCCTTCACCTACTTCGGTCGAGGAAGATCCGGTGACGGTTTGCTCTCACCTTTGGCCCGAGATCACTGCATCTAATACATTTCCACTCTCATGATCACCCAATTCCTCCAAAAGATTGATTGCAAGACCTCGCATGGCGTCACCTAAACCATTTTCTTGATTGGCAAAAAACTTAGGATTTCTCCATTCTAGGAACCTAAAACATGAGGCGCTATGGGAGTGACTTAAGGCTCCTTATCTTACACATCCCACTTCGATTGCCAACCCTTTCACGACAAATCACCTCAAAATCTCTAACCAGAATCGGGCTTCCACTTCTAAATCTTTAGAAGCTCAACCATCTACATCTGAACCCAAACCCCTACAAGCATCCACCATACCAAAATAGATTACATCTCTTGGTGTTCACCTCATATCTAACCTCATTCACCCATAAGTGAAGGTAGACTTGAACCTTGCCACACACAATAGTGGTCCTCACACCAAACTAAAGAAGGCTATTAAACCACGACAAAGAACTCCTCCCCCACCATCACCATTGCCCTCTATTTTGGGCCCACATCTATTCACTTTAATAGGAGTGCTCCCTACTCCAACATCTCACAAAAACAAACTACCTCCATTACTCCCTCTACCCATCAAAAACATACTTCATCAAAAGAATCCAACACCCCTCACCAAGAAAGTGCCATCTACGCATGTGGCTACACTGCCAACCAAAAAGATGGTATGAAAAACTCCTCCTATAACTCCTAAATAGAAGTTGTCAACCTTTACTGCAATGAAGAGCACACACCCAATAGTGGGTTCTTATGCTTTGCTGTTACACCAATTGTTGCAGTCTTCTAGCATCAATCTCCCACCCCTTAAACCATACCAACCTCTCAAACCAAAACCATCTTGGTTTTATGACACTAAAATCTATGCATATCATCACACACTTGGGCATGACACTGAACATTGTTGCACTCTTAAGGTTGTCATTCATCAACACTTGAAAAAGGACACCCTTTTCATTAAGAATATTCTTGACCACCCCTTCAACAAATCATTGACACCATCCCCTACCTCCCAAACATCCTCACCTAAATCAGGATCTCAATGCAAGATTATGGTCCATCTTTCACCTTCTCCCCCTTTATTCAAAATCAACACCATCAATGTGGCCACCAGGTCCCAAACCATGAAGGATAAAGGAAAAGAGAAGGTTTCTATCCCTTGGACATATCCATTCATCAAGCCTTCTCAACTACCAAAACCTAAGATTTCTATCTTGGCCACATCCAACCAACATCTTCAAAGCCACTTTATGACTCCATGGTGAAACAACTTCACCAAACCCCTATGAAGAAGTATTTGTATGACCTAATTCAAATCTCTCCATAGCATCTCCAAGCCTTGATCAAAGCTTTACAACCATTGGAGGTCCAACCTGAAGACCCCCAACCACTGGTTACTTTAGTCAAAGTGTTAGCCACCGTTGCCTCTGTCACCTTTAGTGATTCTGAGATTCTTGCCTCCAAATTGGAAGATCAGGATCCCACCCTCTCAACTGATCCTGTTAGGGAAAAGCTTTGCAGGATGCATCCTAGCATTGCACTCTTTGTCAAAGATGAGCTTCATCATCTTCTCTCTATCTCATTTATCCAACTCATTGATTATCTGTAATGGGTGTCAAACATTGTCCCAATCACAAAAGCAATTGGGGGAATTTGACTTTGTACTAACTATCGTGACTTCAACCAAGCATCGACCAAACATCAACCAACCTCTTAATCATCTTCATATCAACCAAGCATCGATCAAACCATGCCTACAACAAAAATCTGAAAGAGCGAGATTTCAAAATCAGAGATCTCATCCTTAAAGAAAACCAACACGTGACCAATATGGAAAGAAGCAAACGAGGCAAATTTTTTCCTAATTCACTTGGACCTTATATCATAACACACAAGTATGGATCAAGGACTTATCATCTATCTTCTCTCAAAGGCCAGCCAGAACTTGAGCCCCTTAATGCCTTACATCTGTGACCATTCTACTGTTAATCAAGTAATCATTCACTTGATGTTTAATTTGAGCTCATCCCTTGAGCAACCCTGTCATCCTCATTCCTATTCCTTTCAAACATTAGTTAACCCTTTTTTAAGCATTAATGCTTTGTCCTAATAAAATGGAAACCCCTAAACCTCTATAGTCTAGTCCATGAATAAAAGTTCAGTAAAAAAAACATAAAACTGGGATGCCTAACAAAAACTCATAAACTATAAATGTAGACTGCTCCCTTGAAGGACAACTACATTATTGCTATACTTACTAGACTGCTCCCTTGAAGGACAACTATTTAAAGACATCAAAAATTACAAAGCAAAATATAGACCACTCCCTCAAAGAATGGCTATGCCCAAATTTTACTACAAATATCACCCTTTCAGAAGCTTCCCACATCGATCAGCTTCATATGACCACAAATCAAAACAACATCCCCAAGTAGACTTCTCGCATTGATCAGTCTACCAAAAAAAAAAAATGACTGACAAACTATTAAGTCATGGACTTGCCTATAGTCATTCTCAGGGTCACCTATAAAAGGGGAAATGTTATCCTTGCTAAAAAAGGCTTATGCTATTCTCACATATCACATAATCAAACCTTTTACCCCAACA
The DNA here is from genome assembly GCA_037957365.1 of Torreya grandis. NCBI lineage: Eukaryota > Viridiplantae > Streptophyta > Pinopsida > Cupressales > Taxaceae > Torreya > Torreya grandis. The sequence continues at coordinate 282,855 of JARHVA010008600.1, forward strand.
TACCTAAGGGATTTTGAGCTCACTTAATGTCAAGTGATTAGCATACTTCTCTAACACTAATCAATGGTCAATGATGTAATGCATGAATGGGGCTTTTATTTCCAAAAACCCTATCTATGCTATCATTATGGTCCTTGTCAATGAAAGAGCAATATGCCTTTCACTTCTTACACACCTTCATCACATACAACCAACCCAAACCAAACCAAACCAAAACATGTTCTAACCATTAACATAACATCATGATTTATTTACTGCAAATACCAATTTTTGTTATATAAATTATCATAGCCCATTCACACTAGTTTCTATGGAAACCAATACACATGGAAACTATCAACCCAACATAATTTATGTCAAGCATATACCATCGCCAATATGGAAACTTGTTGAAGCATAAATATACTCATTTCATTTTTGGCATACACCATCAACAATATGGAAAATTTTTAGGGATGAAAAACCACATAACCAATGTTATAGAATACACCATCACACAATATGGAAAAGGCTATAACATCATCACTTATTTCATTTTTAGCATACACCATCACTAATATGGAAAATTGCCAGGAATGAAAAACCACATAACCAATGTTACAAAATACACCATCACATAATATGGAAAAGGCTATAACATCATCATACACTAATCATTTCAAGCATGTACCATCACACATATGGGAAATGCTAACAACACAAACATAACCAAACCAACTATCAACCTCTTTGACTATTCTTCCCTTTTGGGGAGAACTACATTGGCCTGAGGCCCTTCGCATGGGCTATGTAGGCAACACTCAGTTGACATGGGGTCTTTTGGGGTTAGCTCAGCCATTCATTGGTTCATCTATCTAATGGACCAACTATCCAAACCAGCCCAAAATCATGACCAAACAACCAGCCTTGAAACTGTAGAAGTCACTTTAAACTTCTCATGGGGCACATTGGAGATCACATACATCTCCCTGACCACAACAAACTACACTTATGATCACTTATATCTCTGACCGACCTAACCAATGACCTTAGAGATCGTGACTATCTCCTCAGACCATGAACACTTTCAAGACAACTTTGCATTGGTTGTTTTGATTGCATATATGCTACCTCATGAATAGATAACAAATTATACACAACCCAAATTATGACCCTCACACCTATTATCGGATCACGCCCAAGTTGATCCCCAATATTTGTGACATTTTCGTGTTTTCTAAGAGCACTTTCTAAGCCCAGGATACTTAGAACATGATGACCATTGGAGGTACAACTTTGATCGATTAACCCAATCAGCGACCACTAATAAGCTAGGGACCAATTATTTCGATTTTAATCCTCCTCAACTATTAGAGCTACAACTTTGATCATTTAAGCCAATCAACTATGACTAAAAAGCTAGGGACCAGTTACTTCAATTTTAACACTCCTCAACCTTGCCTGTGATAATTTGACCTACCTATCACATGAAGTGGCATATGCGTAATCTCAACTATTATAGTGTTCACATTCCAAATTCACCATACCCATCCACTGCCTATCAAATCAACACCTGATATCGAGTTTCCTTCTCTCAATTCCCACTTTGATGGGGAATACCTTATCCCATACCTGGGGCAACTTACTCCTATTTTTGTCTTGCAGTTCGTCAGAATGACCAACAAGACAAAAAGGGGCAAATGTAGACACCAATATTGTGTCGACCCCTCCTTGGTCCACTTCTAGACATTTACACACTTTATTAATTTAAAATAAATTACTTATTTTAAATTAATGACATCACCCTAGACACCTCACCTTGGACACCTCACCCTTAGACCATTTCTCACCCTATGAGTCACCCATAACCTATTCTCACTCAATCCTAACCTCCTAACTAACTCTCGTGCCTAATAAACCCATCTTTTAACCGTTCTCCAATGACAAATGCACTTGGCGGATAGAGAAATGGGCAAAGGGATAAAAATAACCCTTTTACCCATTCTCTAGCCGCTGACATCAGTCAACTGTTGGCTGACACCGGTGGGATCACCAACGTTGGTTTCATAAACCAATTTCTAACATTGAGTTAGCTCTCTCTCTCTCTCTTTCTCTTTCTCTCTCTCTCTCTGGCCCGAACTCTTGGACATCAATGCACACACTCTTAGACCAATCATCAGAATTCGACTAATGCTCCCTTGGCTATAAAAACTCTATGCAAGTCACTCTAGATTGGATTGGAACATTGTACGAGGACCTCGACATTAGCCACAATAGGAATAAACATTTTCACACCTCTAGTTCTTTACCAAGTAGAGCTAAGTATTCTTCTATCTCTCATTTCAGTAATTTAGAATACATTAGTAATTAGTTTCTATTTACTATTTCTAAATACTATCAACCAGACCTAACTTCTTTCATGGAGAGGCTGAAAAGCCTTCCCCTTATCCTTACTCTCTTCTCACACCTACCCTCTACCTTTGCCCCTTCTCAGACCCTATTCATTGTCTTGCAACCTTGCACAAACCTTTAAGCTTTTAGAATCTTTTGTCGACCACAAACATAACTCTAAAACCCATCCAAGGCCTATTTCCCCTACCGACATTGACATCATAACTGATGTTTGCATCATTGACCAACCAACCTCGGCAGGACTACCGACGTCGGTGACTGTGATAGAAAAATTATAGAGAATAGGTATGAGTTATCTTTATTTATCTTTCTTAGTCTTTCACCATTTCTTTTTATACAACACTCTTTTTCATAAATAGTGGACTGTCATCCCTTAAAGAGCTTCATGCTTCTAGGACCGAGCGCATAGTTTGGCAGTCCACCATATCTTTATCTAACATTCTCTTTATTTGAGTCTTATTCTTATCTACAGGTGTCTTCCTCCACAACCAAAGAGGAGCTCCTACAACGCTTGGATATGGTGCGCAACTTAATCCAGGTAGCGTACAAACCCCTGACTCTTAACTTTAGTTTCTTCTTATTCTGAATGTAATAAGCAAAAACGTAGAGAAACAACTAGTTCACTATCACCAAAGAATTGTAAGGTATTGACCATCATCTTTATTGCCCATTGTAAACCATGAATTAGTGCCTCATATTCAACAACATTGTTTGAACTAAAATGAAACCTGATAGAAATACCTTTGATTGGATGGAGAAATCAACATCATTCCATTCCTGATGACATGTTTATTCCTTGATCCATTAAATTATAGTTTCCACAGGCCATCACTAGACTCATCATCCTTCAATAATGCTAAAATTGGTGTATATTTTTAATGAAGGAAATAAACAATAAGTCCTTAAATTAAATTATAAGGATCATGTTCATGCAAATTAGAGTCCCATTCATCAAGGAATAGATCTATAACTCTATCTAGAGGTGACTTAGTTTCCAATTCACTATTTTCTAGTACCTTATCTGAGATAGTATAAGTAGGCTTCACCATACTTGACATATATGGATCCAAATAAAAACATGAAATAGGTTTAGAACATATTATTACCTTAGTACCATACATGGTCTTGGACATCAAATATGTCTAATCAGCTGATAAGCATCCTCTAATCTTTGAGGTAAAGTCCCTTGATAGACACATGGCAAAATAGGGATACAATTCCACCACCACCACATCTTGTTGAATGGTAACATTGGGACAATAATGTACTATCAAATTTATATCTTTGATGATTTATGTTATATTTATTGGTAACCCATCTAGTTTCAATACTCCTTTAGTATTTGGTTCTTAGACAAGACCAAGCGTATCTACAATTTTCTTAGGTGTGATAGTGCTACTGGCTCCACTATATACTATACAATTATGAACCAAATAGTCACTAAATATAAAAAAGAGGTAAAAAAGAGGAGTTTTTTGTGATTTTACATTAGTTTTATCCACATTTACAATTTTATGTGTCTATTTATCTTATTGCTTGCTTGCTTGGTTTAAATTAGCCAAGATAACACCTTGTTTCTCAACTAGTTCTTAAGATAATTTGAGGGCTAAAAGCTCTTGCATGAGCATGTATTTTTTACCTAGAATATAAAGGGAATCCCACATTATAATACTAAAATTTGGTTTATTCATCTAATCTATTATGTTGAATGAGGCTCCACTAACCTTTGGTTGTACTTTGTGAACCACTAGTTATTCTCTAATCAGAGGTATTTGAAGGATCTTCTTAGCCTTTGAATTATGATTTTTTTGTGTTATAGGGGAAGCAAGTTGATCCTTGATACTCTTGATAAAAATATTAGGAGAACTAAAATCATTTTTCACATCTTGAACTTCCTCAATGAATCTTCTTTTAGCTCTAGTCAGAACTACAACTTGATCACTTATGTTGATAGTCTCACCAATTTGATTGAATGCAACACGATCATCCATTTGCCAATTCAAATTAATGGAATTAGGCTGCCCTTGAACTTTTTGAACCTCTCCTTGGGGTATTAGATTTTTCTCTTGATATGACCCTCTTGAAGAGAAAACTCTCCTTGTGTCATTTGTGGCATAGTAATATCATGTGATACCAAGGCTTGGTTTTGAGTATCATTTGGATTAAAAGGCTACCAACCTAAATATTGAAACAAGTTATTTTGGGAAGGTGTGGGAATAATAACCCTTGAATTGGAGGGTACATTATGGTCAAGGGGTGCATATGGTTTATCTTAAGTTATGTTTCTTTGAGATTGGTAAGGTGGTCTATTTTCTTTGAAACCTTGATAAGGAGGCCTTTGATCTCTAAAAGGTTGATAAGAGGTATAAGGCATACCTTGGTACTTCTATCTCTTGAGTTGAACTATTTCATTCCCAAAAGCTTATAACATACTTTTCAAATCTCCAATCTCACTAGCCTAATTAGAAAGGGATATAACCTAGGCTTTAGGGGATGGAATAGGGGCTATATATGGTATTTGAGGAGATTGATGGGGTGGAATAGGTTAAAAATATATAAATATAGGCATTAAGGGCCTTAGAAAAATCTTACCATCTTGTATCAAATTATTCTCTACTCTTACTACAACCTCATAGGCATTTGGTAAGGTATTACCACCCATAGACTATATCATCACACTAATATCAAAATTAAGGGGTTTTAGATAGTACAAGAAGGCATATTATAGGGATGGTCTAGCCAATATAGGTATACTAGTCCATGTCTTTTGGAATCTAAGGTTAAAATCAGACATGAACTCATGGGAGTATCTTTTAATAGTAGACAACTATTAAAATAAGGATAGGTGATCAGATTTATCTTTAAATTATTTGATTAAGGTTGCACCTAAATCATCCAAATTATCAATGAAAGTCAAAGGAATATTTTTATACCATTACAATACTTTTCCTTTGAAGGAAGTAGCTAGCAGTCTGATAGCCACATTATCTTGAACAATATTGTGAATGGAATAAAGGTTGGTAACGTCTTAGATATGCTCAATAGTAGTTGTTTTATCCCATTATCCTAAGAATGAAGTGATACTCTTAAGGGAAGATAGGAATATCATAATACTAGGATAAATTTAGGGGTCCAACCCTATTGAATGGAACAAAGACTTGATTCTTGATGACCATTTGGGTAATAGGGACAATAGCTTGGAGTAAAACAATAGGATGGTCAAGAAATGAATATTTATTTTGAGGATAAGGACATGTCCTATTAATTCTTGATTTTTTATATGAAGTAGAAGGTATCTAAATGAATTTAAAATGAATAGCTTTACTTGTTGACCTTATAGTAACCTTTGGCATGAAAACACTATCTGGATGATTCTATAAACTCTACAACTTGAAGAATCTTTAGATTTTGATGATGGTGAATGTCTTTTGCTACTATAAATATTTCTTCTCAATCCCAAAATTTATCTATACCAAGTAAAAATCTTTCCCATTAGGTGTGCTATAACTATTAGTGTACTATATTGAACCCTAGCTAAGTAAGGGGATTATTCAAGTCCTCCTACTCAAATATAGTCCAACATGGGAATGACCCTAGGATGTGGGTCACCTAATCTTGGGTCAGACCTCCATAGAAGTCTAGCTTCCTTTTGGATCTATCACCTAAACTAGACCTAAATTAACACTTGCTTGGAAAGGGGAGAGAGATTAACAACAATCTATGAAAGCATGTAAAATGAGGTGATGCACTAGTAATTTGAATACTTAAACTTTGCATAAGACACACTATCATACACATTCAAGACTAAAGAAGATCAGTCCTCACATAAGTATTTCACAAAAAGGCTTTGATTAGCTATCAACTTATCATGGGAATTTGTCCACTTCCAAACTAATCAACAAACTATATATTGTACTTGGAATGACCTATGAGAACTACAAATAACTTCATGAAGGTGAAGACAATTAGATAGGGGAAAGGAAATCATACATTCACTTAACCACAACACATAGATTCATAGAACACACTTCAATTTAGCTTGGAAAAATAAAGGAATTTAGTTTTTATTACATCAAATAGTTGTTATAGTATAAATCTTGGCATAGCCTGAGCAAGCCAAAGGTATAAGAGCCTTTTCTCTAGAAATATCAGAGATTTATTTCCTAAAAAATTCTAGAGAGAGCCATAATATGGAAGAAGATGGGACACACACACACACACACACACACACACACACACACACACACACACACACACACACACACACACACACACACACACACACACACACACACACACACACACACACACACACACACACACACACACATAATGGAGGAAAGAGAGGGAGTTGTGATGGATTAGCATTAATTCAAGGATGTTGAGTCATGATCTTTCAAGAAGGAATAAACTTTTAAAATCTTTGTAAAAGAATTAAATGATCTATTGTCCTTATCTAACCACAAGGTCTCTTTCTTGGGATTTTATGCCATTTTTACCTGATCTACTAATGAGGACAAAATTATTATATCTTGGAACTAACAAAACCATGTCATATCTACTTTGGGTGACCATAGGTACTTGTTTGTCAAAAATGTGACCATATGAAAATATGAGACACTTCATACTAATCACATAGTTTTCCCCTAATTTTAAAAATGATCATAGGTCCATGATAGATGAAAACAAATTTATTTATCAGTTTTCATATAGCAAGAATATCGATGAAGACCTATAGATTGCTTGATCTTATTGCAATAGCTAGTTGTTCATATTTGATCCCTATTAGGCCTAGAAAGACTTATTTTGCCTCTGAGTATTTATAGAAGCCAAAAACCTATTATATGCATGGATATTATTCAATAGATGGAGAACACAGTGAAAAAACTATACTATAACTCTAAATAATAGATCCTATATGTTATAAAACTTCAAACAAGAGCTTATTGAGATTTAATGGTGATATAGCTTCATCTTGACTGTATGATTGCATATCATTTACTTATCAATGTTTGTCTAAACTCTAATGGTGACATAAATTTTTGAAACACTTGATATAGTTTGAACTTGACCATATGTTTCACCTCTATATTAAAGCTCTTTAGATTTTAACTTTATGTATTGCTCATCAATTTTCTTTGCATAGGATGTATGTGAGCCATTGATTTACCTAGTAGCTTAACACACTCATGACACTTGGTAGTCTCTCGATCTTCCTTAGGATCCTCTGACTTTTTGACCTTGCTCGCACCATCGATCTTGATATGTATGAATGAGTGCATATTGTTGATCTTATTTTATTTTAATGCACTTGTGATACTTGGTAACTTATCATTAGCCTTCAAGATCCATTGACTTGTTAAGTCATTACTCACCATTAGATCTTTGTGTATGATTACATGCTCACCATTAATCTATTTGGACCCATTGACCTTATAAATTAGTGCATACCATTGGATCTCTACTAAGACACTTGATATTTTTCCACTTGTTAGCCTCTCACTTATGTTTACTCTTCGACTTGATTATCACTATTGATTTGTTTTACATGATTAAATACATAGCATTATATCTTTAGGACCCACTAACACCACAAATTGCCCACTCACCATTGGATCTGATCTTAACTCCAAATATGTTAACACTTGTCACTTGCACATTAACCTTTGGGACATTTGAATTTAAATTATTATTTATTGAAGCTTGAGCTTGATGTCCATGCACCTGTCCTAGACTTTTGGTTCAACTTTAAATGCTTGTCACTTGAGATAGAAATCTCATCAAGTCATAAAATTTTCAAAGCATGATCCAGGCATGAAATACATCATGTCCATGCAATTATCTGACTCTGAGAGTTTTTATAAGTAAACTAATAAAATTCTTAAACAAGTAGACCAATACATTCCTACATGATGTTTGATGATGTTTTAGTTCCTTAAGATCATCATATTTACACTTTAAGCTTGATTAAAGTGTTTCAAAAGGTTACAAATGCTATGTGATCTCCTCTTGAAGTCTGTACACTCCTTGTGACATTGGATCACTCCTGAATTAGGACCCTACTCAACTTATCATCAAAGGTTAGGCACATTTTGGTATGTAGGCCAAATTTGGACAAATTTTGGATGTTCATGACCTACCCAAAAATACTTAGAGGTATCTCACCTAGTTCACACCCAATGGAGGATAAACTACTGAAGAACATGTAACATATTATAAAACAATCTTGAGACTCTTAAATGTGGAACATGAGGATGTCTCATGTAAGATTTCCCAATTAACTTACAAGATGTTATGTATGACTAGTTTCTAGACCTCCTTAAGAATTCCATCACAAGATGAATCAATTTAGTAACACCTTCTTATCTTACTTTAGAATAGTCTTTGAACCAAACATATGATACCAATAATTTAATAGTATGAGGAGGGAACCCAATGAGGTAATTAGGGCCTTTAACATTGTATTCCAAAATATGTACAGTCATATTAGGACTATGTACATAATAAACAACTACCTAGAACTTGAAATGCATAAGAATGCTTTGACCCTTGGACAATGGTTTTTCTACAAAGAAACAAAATAATTTTGGTTTTTTCACCTATATTCATTAAGGTCATTAAAGTGAATTGATAGTTTAATACATGAGGTTATATGCTTGCAGTAATCCCAAATGTTAACTAAAATATTTTGTCCTTAAACCTAGTTCTAAATGATAATAATAACATTCCAATTCTAGATCTTATACCAATAATAAATAAATTACCATTAATATATGCAATAACAAATTAACCCTTAAGATTTATCAATATAGAAAACATATAATTATCAACTCAAGTTCATATCCAATATTTTTTACCTATAGTCAAAACATCTATAATTTACCTCAATATTATATGAAGAATGAGTTGGATTATATATAAACAATTATTCAGAAGCTTAAGAATGATTTATTAGGCCTTTAGAAGAAAGTTGGGAACACTGGTGGGGAAAATCCTAGTTAAAATTTCTCCTGCTAGAGATATTACCATCTCTCAAACCATCTTAAGAAAAATAATGAGCCTTAAATAAATATATTACCTAAGATTAATATTTGTGAGCTTACATTACCAAACTGGTGTAGAGTGTACAAAATGACTCATCATAGAGAGCTATACTATATTGAGTTTTTTAATGACTTTGATTTCTTAAAAAAGGATATGGAAGGGTATGAGGTGGTATACATCCATCATAATGAAACTAACACATCCAAATCTCCTAGCATATCAAGATCTCCAAAGTACTACCATGGTGCTTAAGACTGTTGACTTACCCAATTAAGAGGAGAATGAACCTAATGAGGTTATAAATGAGATTCATGAATTTATACAATACCATAGAGATAAACATTAATTTATGAATAATATATACTAATAACCCCCTTATAATCCTTTGAATAAATGTGCTATGCTTCCTAATTTGAGAATAAATAACAATCCCCCACACCAAAAGCATAATGATCAATGTCCAACTATAGATGCATAACTTAAACTTGAAAAAAATTGTCATAAGAAATTTTAAGACATTAAAATATAAATAATAACATTAATACACATAAACTAATCCCAAATCATATAATAAGGTGACCTACTCTCAAAATCATTGGCAGAAAAATAAGTCTAGGCTAAACAAAATGAATCACATACAAATGTAATGATCCATAGAAACAAGGTTGAAGTTTATCCTTTACTCCTTAATGTTAGTATATTTGGGAAAAACTTGAAAATTTATTTATTTGATTATGGAGACTCATCTTATGTCATGTCAGTAGGATTTTATTGGAAATTAGTTCATACCCTAATCAAATTAGACAATATCATTATTCAATTAAACAAATAAGAAGTTAAGCTAGTTGGGGATTTGTTTAGTGTCAACATGAAATTAAAATTAGAATATAGGGTATAAAAATTCATATACATATAGGTAGTGGGAATTAAAAAATCATATGGGATGTTTTTGAGTTAGGATTGGTAAAAAATGCTTAATGGATACATGGCCACAAACTTATCTCATATGTGGTTACCTTGGAGAGGGGTTGATAACCAAATTTGGATAGATAAAGAGACTAAAATGAAACATATGATCACAAATTATGATGTTGTAAATGAGAAATTAAACATTGTGTCATCTGATATAGTTTTTAACACCCTTTTTACTAAATGCACCAAGATTAAACAAGACAATATGGATAATTCATCTTTCTGGCCCCTTTACTTTGATGGGACCTGTTCCAAAAAAATGTGCATGAGTTAGAGTTTTATTAGTTAGTCCACAAGGATAATGACACATTATTTCATATATACTTTTGTTCCCTTAAACTAATAACCTTGTAAAGTATTAATCCTTGATCTTAGGTCTATAATTTTCCCTGAAGCATAAGGTCTAAGAATCACAAGTATTTGGAAACTCCAAATTGGTAATCAATCAAGTCAAAATTAATTTTTAATGCAATTATTTATACTTGAATATATACAAACATAAATCTTGGGACTTAATTAAAATGTATAATGCCTTTAACATAATTCTATTTCCCAGAGAAAAAAATTAGATCACAGATTCCTTCATAGTATCAACTATGAATCTACCCGCTTGAACTATTCTAAGTTGTACCATTTATTAATTGAATTAGTTCCTTTCCACTTGGTCCTAGATAATGTTGAGAATTTCAAAGTATTTAATGGTGATCAACATATTGTAGAATTCATTAATAATTTTGGTGTCTTTGATGCACATGTTATATATGAAATGGATAGGGATGACCAAATGACTGATGATTATGCCAGTGATGGAGTCATAAATTTTAAATAGAATTGAATCCCAAGGGTATTTTTATTATATAAAGTAAATTAAACATGGAAAAATTAAACTAAAAAGTATAAATGACAAAATCATAGACCATCAGTCCATGATCATAAATGTTGGATCAATAAAGGAAGCTCACAACATCAACATCAGTCTTGAATTTATCGAATAAGAGATGAAAGAGTTTAAGAAATTGATTCTAGAATATAAATATGTGATTACTTGGACATACTATGACCTAAAAACATTCAACTTGATAATTATAAATCACACTATCCCACTTAATCAAGGATATATACCCTTTAGATAGAGGAAACTACTGATAAGCCCCATCCTTGAACCTCTCATTCACAAAGAAGTCAAAAATTTACTCTAATCCATAATTATTTTCCTAATTCATCATTTGCATTAGGTGGCTAGATTATTCCCTATATATAATAAAAGTGGAGAGATCATAATCTATGTTAATTTTAAGAACTTGAATAGAGCATTAGATAAACATAACTATCATATAACATCCTTTGATGATGTAGTTTAAATGGTTAGCAACTCTGAGATTATTTATTTCCTTGATTAATTCTTAGGATATGACCAATGTTTAGTTAACAAAGAAGACATAGTTAAAATAACATTCAAAACTAAGTGAGGAACATTTACCTACGATAAAATTCCTTTTAGTTTGAATAAAGTATAAGCTTTTTTTAACAAGCCATAGATCTCAAATTTTAAGGCTTTATAGATAAGTGCATAATTATTTATATGGATGACTTAACTATTTTGTCCAAGTGCAAGTCAGATTGAATACTTCACATTCAAAAAGTATTCAAAACATGTAGAGGGTATGGCATCTCTCTAAAGCCCAAGAAGAGCATTTTTTTCATCACCAAAGGTAAGCTTCTGGGTCACATCATAGTTAAAAAGAATTGAATTCCTTCTTTGGTAAAATAAATTTCATAGGTAAATTTATTTATGTTTTTTTGAGATGGTCAAACCCATTAATGTTATGTTAAAATAGGATGCAAAGGTGGAATAAACACCTCAATCCAAATCAATGTTCAAAGACATCAAGAACACCATCATGAAAGTGCCAATATTTATCTTCCTTGATTTGTTAAAGAATTTCAATCTCTACTCTTTTGCCTCAAAACATATCAAATTAGCTATACTCACACAAAATATAAATGATAAAGAGCATCCCATCTCTTTCATGATTAAAAATCTAAAGGATGAAAAATTAAAATATTCCACTAGAAAATCTCACTTAGGCATTGGTAAAGGCCATGAAGAATTCTTGGCATGTATCATTTAAAATAAAGTCCATCCTATTATAATAGGTCCTCGTGTAAAGCTCATGTGAGGTCAAAATGAACTTGGGGAACACAAAGGTAAGTAGATGGAAAAGATGCAAGAGTATGACATAAATATCAAACTAGCCAAAATGGTTAGAGACTAGGATCTCACTCAGTTGATCACTGAAGTTGAGCCCATAATTAGTATGATCTAGATAAATCAGAATAAAACCATATTTGATCAGTGGCATGACCATATTATCCACTATTTCTTATATGGCACATGCCTTCCTAAGCTTATAAAGGAACAAAGGACATTTCAATGTCTAAAGGCATCTCATAACATTTTGAATAAATGAGTCATATACTACAATAAATATGAAGAAATTTATCTTAGATGTGTAAATATGATTGAAATTGATGAAATTATGAGGAATTTACATAAAAAACTAGGAAATGGTAACCCTTTCACTAATGGTAACTCACACAAAATACTAATCACATGATATTATTGGCCCATAATTTTCAAGGATGTTCATAACCATGTCAAGATGTGCCATGAATGTCAGGTGGTTTTTTAGAGGGAAACACACACAATTATACCTTTGCATCTAGTTGTGGAAGGTAAACCATTTTTCCAATGGGGACTTGACTTTATTGGTGCCCTCAATCCTAATTCCAATGAGGGACACAATTCTATCCTAAAAAATATTTATTAATTCACTATATGGACTAAGGTATTAGAAACCAAAGGTAATATAGCCAAGGAAGTGATCAAATTTCTCAATGAAAAAATTATCATGAAGTTTGGTACCCCATTTTATATCATTCATGATAATGGTATTACCTTTAGATTCTGACAACAAGTTCACATTAAATATTTCTTCAAATTATTATCCTAAATGGAATGGAGTGGATGAGTCAACAAAAAATAACCTTATCAATTCCATATAAAAATATGCTATAGACAAACCAATAAAATGGTATTTTTTATTGAAGTATACTCTTTGGGCCAATATAACTAAACACAAATAAATTCTAAAATATTAATAATTCCTCCTCATGTATGGACATGATCTAGTTTTATAAATTAATTTAACATCCCTACATATTAGTTTATGTAAGAATACATGGAAGAAGATGAATTCATAAAATCTAGACTATTAAACATCCTTCAAATGGAGGATGCACTAGATGAAACATTATAGAACTTTAACAAACATAAAGATATAATGAAGAGGTGGTTTGATAAGAGATAAAAAAAATCAAGGTTTTTAGAATCTTAGATCTGGTCCTATTGTGGGACAAGGTATAAGAGAAAAAAGGGAAACATTCCAATTTGAATCCTCTTTGGATTGGTCTATATGAAATCTCAAAAAATTTGGGAGATCATGTTTTTAGGAAAAAAATTACAAGGAAAGGACCTCACCCTACACATGAAATGGAAGTTATTGAAAAGCTTATTTTCTATTGTCCTATTCACATCCATCATATAATTACCATAAGTTTTATGTTAGGATTATATTATAATTATATTATTTTGTTATTTGTTTATGTTTTTAATTTCCTTTATGTTATTTTTACTTCTAGTTATTAGGTACACCTCGTCTATTTTTATTATTTTTAAAATTGCCAATAAATTATTTATGGGATATAAAAATAGAAATGAAAAATACATTCATCTCCCCTCACAATTTTATTGATTTTATGATTTTATACCTCCTTGAAAACCATGGTGGTAAATCCCTTGGACACTTTCAAGTTTGGCTGAAGAAATAATGCATTCACTTGAAAAGTTAAAATTTTAGAAAATCTTATTTTATCTTTGATACCAAATACCATGGTAGAATATTTCATAATTTCAATTTAAAATGGGTTACTTATTTTTTTGATGTTTCATATGATTTAATAATCATTTTATTACTGAAAGGGAGTCAACACTACACATTATCACATTAAATAATTACCTCAAGATCTATAGACAACATAAGGGAAATCCTTTGTGATACTAAAATTTATAAATTAACCCTAATACCTTAGCTGTATTTGTTCCCAAACCTCATGGATTAAATGAAGATAAAAAAAAATTGGAATATGATACTCTAAATAAAATAACAACTTTCTTCTAAGAAAGGGTGATTTGGGTAACCTCTGTCGGGGATATAGATGCCTAGATAGAAACGAAACATGGCTTAAAGTGTAACAAAAGGTATCTCTATCCATGATATGGTGGTTAGTAGTAGGTTAATGACTAATCCTCCCATTTCCTATCTAATTAATAAACAAAATGAAGTACCTTTTGAGATTTCAATTAATGAAAGTTAATCCTATGCTATATGAAAAATATTAAAGGTAATGGTATATGAATCACTCTATAGTCATGATGGATCCTCAAAGATATTAGAACTAAGTATTTTATGTGATGAAACTAACCAAAATGTATAATTTTATGTTAATAGTATGATTTTTATTTCCATGGTTACTTTAATTATCTAAAATAAAACCATAAATTCTAGGTTTTAAACACTAAAGTAGTGTTTTCCATATAAATTCACCATTTGTTTTGACCAACACACCCTATTATTTTCTTAATAGGGACCCACTTCAAGTCCTCAATTATTTTGAAAAAATTAAGATCCATTATAAATTATTTTTAACTTTAATTTATTTTAATCAATTATTTTATTTTATTTATTGAAATGTGGATCAAATCACTATCTAAAAAATGGGTTTAAGTTGGGTGTTTACCAAAAAATGGGACTTTTTGAGATTTACCCATGTAATATTGGCCACTAAAGTGCCACTTTTTCACTCATTTTCACATTATTTAGGAAAAAATCCATGCTACAATAATTTTTAAAATGTTTAAATTGATATTATTATTTCTTTTTGAACCTTATCGTAACACAATCATTCATTTTACTTAGCTGAATTATGATTATCTAATTTATAACTTTACATTATTTACTATGAAATCCCTTTCACATTATTTTACACTTTTTAAACTATTTTCAAATTTATAAAGGATCCAAGCCCATTTTAGGTAGTCAAGTGTCCTATCCTTATTCAAAATGCATCACACACACTTCACACTATCCATGCATTTAGTTGTTTAACCATGAGGCCCTAAACTAGTTAAAGTATACCATGTGTTCTCACTCAGTGCCATGTATCACATTTTTCATCTTCACATTGCTCGTATTCAAACTTATGAAAAATAAAACTTGAAAAAATATTGATCCAATCATCGATAGCCACTTATCACATTTTTTCACTCTCACAGCCTCATATTTTATAGAGGAGTTTTCACATATTCCAAGGCTTGTGGGAACAAATAAATTAAGGTAGGTTATTTGTCATAATTTCATATTTTCAAAAATTTACATTACATGAAAAAATAATAGGAATAATCATGTGAGGTTGTGAATCAATAATAACATGTTACATGTGGTCATGTTATTTTCCACACACCTCACATTTACATTAAAAACACATGAAAACCAAGGACTATGAGGCCTTGAGCTAATCAAAATAAGACATATGGCCCACCTAGAGGCACTAGTGTGTTGACTCACCTCAAATAAGTGCCATATTAGATTAAAAACCACATGAGAATTTATTATAATTCATTATTTTAATATTTGAAATAGGCATATACAAACAAAGAAGAAAATTCATTTGATTTCCATATGCTTCAAAAGAACAATTGCAATCTAGCCACCTAACATGTACTCAAAATTATAAAACCCTTCCAATGATATACATATAAAAGTATACACATATTAATAAGGGATTTAACATAAATAAATGATTAAAATCCATGGCATCATATCTATTATTATATGAAAAAAAATATAATGTTTCTCTAAGATACCCTAAGGAACAAATTCAAATAATATAGTGAAATTTATGATGACGTAGTCAAAGCTAGGTAATTTTTAAAGACATCCCTAATTTTGAGGATTCCAATTGTGTAGGTGATATTATAGCCATGAAATAGTCTAGGATCCATCAACTTATAGGTGAACTAGAGGTATTTTCGAAATGTTACACAATCTCTTTATTTGAACTCAATACTTATATGGATTCATATTTTCATTAAAGAAGAAGAAAAAGATAGTGTTTTTAATTGGACTAGCCAAAAAATTATATTATAAAATTCCATATCTAAATAATATATACAATCAAGAGGTTATGTCACAATGTCTTACCCAAAATAACCTCCAATAAGTATTGAAGGACTAGGGATAAAAGTCAAAGAGGTGGGTTAATAGAGAGGATTTTGACAACATCCATATCTCACAATTCAAATTAGGTGTTGTTGACAACATCCATATCTCAAAATTCAACAAGGTTCAAGTTCCCCTCCTATCCATGATCATTAACGACATGCAAATTCAAGCTTTGGAGAAAACTATCACCTTTAAACTTTAATAACAAGTCTCATGGGTAAGGAATAGTGATAAATTTTACATGATGTCATATTTATTAGATGCCATATATGATACAATTTTATTTGATGAAATATAAATATGGACCCATATTCTAGGTATACCAGTAAATTACCATTTTTCAAAGCTATATATTCATAGGTTTAGGCAGTATATGCTAGAGGTATGTGATTATTTTTATCATTATATTTATCATGCCATTAATGATGATCCTATGCCTATATTATATAATGAAATGAGAAAACACATTAATATCATGCGGTATTATTGGTACTACCTTTATTAAATAGTCATCAGAAAAGATGAAGTGATTGTGTCATTCCTTAAGCTACCCATATAATTTCATGATAAGTTGGCTGAGAAAGAGATTTGTTACTAAATTATCAATGAATTTGTTGCAGTGTGCAAGGAGAATAATTATTCACCTTGGTATCTAATGCCTTAAAATATAGGAAAAATAATATTCTAGGTTTAGACATGATTAAAACATTTCCACTACACACATGTTGTCATTAGGATCCAATTGTGAGAGTCAAAGCTCACATAAAATCTTTAAAAGGGAAGATGTATATCATATATAACCAAAATGATCATCCTCATGACTAGGTTTTCATAAATTTAGAATACAATGAAGATGTGAAAATAAATATGGACACTGTAGGGATTATCTTCACCTAAGTCTAAACTTGACAACCAAAGTAGATAGAAGAGAGACCATGAGTCCTTGAAACCCAATAAGATTAACTAGAAAAAGAGGCCAAATTGAGAAAGAAATTGATACATGGACTACCTCCACTAACACTCTCCTAAAGGGTCATTAAAATTCAAGAGGTAACTCATATATAGGTTTCCACTTCCTCTTATTTGTCTTCTTCATCTATGTAAATTTATAAAAATCCTTCTCTTCAGGTAGCATAAATAGTAGATAAAGCCTCAATGACTCCCCTCATTCTCCATCCATGTCTCCACTTAAGGATTCCCTAATGGATACCCATAAAATAACCCCAAAAATAGAAAAAACCAAACTAGGTATCCCATTAAAACATATCCAAAGACTAGAATCTACCATAGGTAATTGGAACCAAAAAAATAAAACAATGCCTTCTTATCACTATTGTGGTTGTAATCACCCAATTTAGATGTATTATAAAATAATTCATCTCACTTATCCTGGTAAGTGTTTCCATAATGTCTTCCACCATAGTCACATCAATGCCTATAAGAAGATAAACTCTTATGCCAATAATGGACCCAATCATAGTTTCACCAAGTTATAAGGTCATTATTATCACTAGGCTCCAAAACATTACTACACAATCCATATAAAATTTAAATGATTCCAAGGGGAAGGTGAATACAAATCATATTTTTATAAGCTAATATTAATTATTAACTATATTATCCCTTCCTCTAGTGGCATTTACATCACCTCCAACTATGACCAATATCTTAACCACAACTTCTAATCCATCACTTTCGTCCCCTCCTTTAACACAAGGACATGCTTTTAAATCTTTGTGTATAACATTTATTATGACAGACCATGCATATTCTATTCCCAAGTCTCCCCCATTCCATCCATCACACATTAAAATGTCCACAACACCCTTATATTCTATAACCTTAGTGGTATAATCTGGAATAGAATTGGATTGAAATCATATAATTAACAACAAACCTAAGGAAAGGATTGGTTATAGTCAATGAGTCATAGGTGAAGATGTATTTTTAAAGACTCACTGGTAAACTCAAATAAATCACTAAGAAGAAAATTACCAAGTGAGAGACTCGAACCTTACATGAAATTAAGGAGGATATTTTCACCTTAACTTGGAAAATAAAGTGTAGATGACTTGCTTGGGATTCACTTGATCATGAATTCACACATTACTTTGTTCATTCATTAGTATTGAGCAAGGAGGTGGCTTATTTTTATGGTCTAAATTTAAATTTGGGCCATCAAGATCTATGGTGGAGGGATTTTCATAGATTTTGTAATTCTATGGAATCCTATAAAATAGAAAATTCTAGAGGGAAAAGGGGATAAATTGGAGAGATTTATAGAATTCTCAAATTCTATAAATCTCCCTGTAGGGTTTTAGGGGTTTAGGGAAGGTGAGTGTATGGTGGTGGGTAGCTAGTTGAAATTTTCTTAAATTTAAAATTGGCTAGTGGGATTATGGGGTAGTTTAGTAGGTAAATAGGCTTTGTTAGGGATATATTAAAATGATTAATTGGTTTTGCGATTGTATAAGGTTTTTTAAGATGTAGGAATGAGATGAGGGCATTAGGTTATTAGTTAATATAGCTAAGAAATAGGTTAAATTAGTGGAAATATGGAAACTAGACTAAATTAGTAGAAATTAGTAAAATTAGTGGGGTGAGCATAATTTAGTGCATACATTTTACCCTTATTTGAAAGGGAATTATGAGTGGATGGAGCAGAAGGATTAATGGTATTTCAAAGATAAACCATGTCGTGGATGCATGTTAGTAGATAATGTTAGCAGGATATAATGTTGATGTGATGCCCCCTCGAAGTAGTATGTGGGGAAATAAATTGACGTGGATGGTCACTCAATTAAAATATCCTAAATTGGAGAAGATGATGATGTTTATGGGGTATGAGAGACCCTTAATTGGATCACAAATATTCCCTAATGGTGATAAATAAGTGGCTCAAGTGATGGGTCTAAACAATAGATAATTTTGTCTAGAAAAGGATTTTGTGATAAAAGAGGTGATGTGATAGGTTTGAGTGAGTGATGGGTCTACTATCAAGGACACATGATATAAAAGGATTGATTATGGATATCAGGTAACTGGTGATAATAATTGAGACATGTGTCATAAATTTTAGGATTTAAAATTGATAGACCAAAAATCCACTTACGAGATGGTGAAAAGCAAAAAAGGATTTTTGGGATGTTAATAGTGAGAGAATTGATGTTTTTAGAGATCAAAAAGGGACCCAGGATAGTAAACTATGAGAAATTGAAAAATTTAAGAAGGATAGTTATGGCATGATATGGGATGTTAGTAGTGATGTTGGTAGAATGTGGAATTGATAGAATTAGTGGTGAGAAGAAAATGGAAGAGGGGGGTGGTGGGGGGGGGGTCATATATGATAGGGGTTATTGGGAGGTTCATTTTAACCCATTTATATTTGGATATCTAAAGCTCAAGTGGGATTAATAGGGGTTATTGGGAGGTTCATTTTAACCCATTTATATTTGGATATCTAAAGCTCAAGTGGGATTAATGGATAGGATTCCTTGAACTTCACACCATGGAAAGAGAGTATGGGAGCATCAGAAGGAGCTAGAGGTGGGATCATTGGTAAGTATCAATCCCCTTCTTTGTATTTTATGTATTTTCTGTGATCTTGGGATGGATTTTAGGCTATATTTTGGAGAAGAAAAATGTATTTCATCATGATCTTACAATCCTATGACTGGGGATTTTTCACATAGTTGTAGGGTTGTGGTTGTGAATGCTAGGATCACCAAAAGTGTGGTGAGGTTGTATGTGTAAAAGGAAAGATTGAAATCCCACTAGTGGGAAACGGAGGGATTATAATCTAGCTAATAGGTAATAGTATGATTTCAATCCCATGAATAAGGATTAATGGGATTGAAATATCATGACTGGAAGTTATAAGATTTTAATTCCACTAATAGGGAGTAGCAAGATTGCAATACCAATATTAGGGAGTAGTGGGATTGGGAAGATTGTAGCAAGATTATAGGATGGGTTTAGATGGTTAAGGTATGAGTTAGGGTATAGGGAAAACTAGATATAGGTTAGGCTAATGGAGTGTTAGGGGAGTGTTGGGGGACTAGTTAGTTGGGATTAGCATTCAGAAGGACTTTGGGCTTGGCATAGTTGAATAAGATTATGGGTGGGGTTATGGGTTTTAGGATAATTAGTGGAAAGTCTAAATGGTAGGGTAGGTAAGGTTATTTGATAGGGTGTGGCTAAGGATTGGGTAGGTAAATGAGAGGATATGGATGTAGGTGATAGTGGTGATAATACTATCAAAATGACAATACGATCAAAATGTACACAAATTTTAGGATTCTTACAATACTATCAAATTGACAATATAAACGCAAAATCAATGACACCAATAGGAATAGATAGAGAAATTAAATCAAAATAGTTAGAACATTCTTACCATTACTATCACCTTCTCATAGATCCATTCCAAGACTTGAAACTTGTGTGATTAAGCTTGAAGACTTGACTGTTGGATTGTTTGTAGTTATTTGACAATGGCTTCCAAAGGACTATGGATGTGGATGTGGGTCTTATGAGAGCTTAAATGGCTTGATGGGAGTGTTAATGGATTTCTTGTGATTCAATTATGAATTAGTTATTTCATTCATGCATTTATTCATTATATTGAGTAAGGGGAGGTGGTTTAGTTTTATATGTTTATGGAGGAAGATATATTGCCTAATTTGAATTTAGGTCATCAAGATCTAGGATGGAGGATTTTCCATGGAATTTTTAATTCCATGGAATCCTATAAAATGGAAAATTATAAAGGGAGAGGGATAAATTTGAAATATTTATAGAATTCTCTAATTATAGAAATCTCCCCATAGGGTTTTAGGGGTTTAGGGAAGGGTAGTGTAGGGTGGTGGGTAGTTAGGATTTTCTTGAAGTTTAAATTGGCTAATGGGATTAGGGGGTAGTTAGTAGATAATGGGTCTGTTTAGGGAGTTTAATGATGGGATTAATTGGTATTAGACTAGGATAAAGGTTATATGGGATATAAGAATGGGTATGAGAATTGGGCCAAGGGTTTGTATAACTAGAAAATAGGATAATTAGAATAAATTAGTATAATTAGTGGGGTGAGCACATTTTAGTGCATAAATTTTTACCCTATTTGAAAGGGTGTTATGAGTGGATGAAGTGGAAGGAGTAATGGTCTTTTAAGGAAAAACCATATCATAGATGGATGTTAGTGGATTAGTGGGTAATGTTAGCAAGATATAATGTTAATGTGATGCCCCCTTGAGGGAGCATGTGGGGAGACAAACCAACTCGGATGGTGACTCGATAAAAAATATTCTAGGGTGGTTTAGATGATGATGTTGATGAGGTATGGGATACCCTTAAGCGGATCATAGAGATGACCTAGTTATGATAAATAAGTGGCTCAAGTGATGGGTCTAGACAATGGATAATTTGTTTAGAAGGTGATTTTGTGTAAAAGAGGTGATTTGATTAAAGGTCAAGCTAGTGATGGGTTCGATAGTAAGGACACATGCTCCAGGAGGCTCAAAAAGAGAGGATAGGTGTTGTAGGTGATAAGAGGTAACAATGAGCCACTTATCATAAAATTTGGGATTTTAAAATGGAAATCCACTTTTGAGATAGTGATAAGGGATAAAATTATTTTTAAGATGTTGATAATGGGAGGGATTGATGTTTTTAGGGTTTAAAATAGGATTCAAGATGGTACAATACAAGAAATTGAAATTTTTAAGGAGGATAGTTATGGTATGCTTTGGGATGTTAGTAGCGATGTTGGTAGAAAGTGAAATTGATAGAATTAGTGGTGAGGGAAAAATGGAGGGTTAGGGGAATGAGGGGTCATATATAGTAGGGGGATATTGGGAGGCTCATTTTCACCCATTTGTTTTTGGAGATCTAGAGCTCGAGTGAGAACAATAAACATGATTCCTTGAGCTTCACACCATGGTGAGAGAGTTTGGTTGCACCTGAGGGAGCTAGAGGTTAGACCAATGGTAAGTAATAATCCCCTTATCTGTATCTTATGGATTTTTTAGATTTTTAGAGGAACTTTTTGGCTAGATTTAGGAAAATAAAAATGTGGGTTGCCATGGTTCTGTAATCCCACGATTGAGTATTTTTCCCATAGTTATGGGGTTGTGGACGTGAATGGTGGTATTGTTGAAAAAGTGGTGAGGTCATAAGGGAAAAGGGTGGGATTACAATCTAGCTAGTGGGTAATACCAAGATTGCAATCCTACTAATAGGGAATGGTGGGATTGTAATGCCACTAATAGGGAATGGTGGGATTGAAATTCCATGGGTAAGGACTAATGGAATTATAATCCCATGATTACAAGTTGTGAGATTGAAATCCTACTAATAGGGAGTAACGGTATTGTAATAAAAATAATAAAAAGTAGTGGGATATGGGTTTAGGTGGCTAAGGCATGGGTTAAGGAGTGGAAAATTAGACATGGGGTAGAATAAGGGAGTATTAGGGGAGTGTTAGGGGAACTAGTTAGTTAGGATTAACGTTGAAAAGGATTGATGACTTAAGATGCAAGGTGGGGTGATAGGTTTTAGGATAGTTAGTGAAGAGGTTAAATGGTAGGGTAGGCAAGTCTATTTGATAGGGTGTGGGTAAGGATTGGGTAGGTAGATGATGTAGGTGATAGTATGATAGGTTATTTGTGCTTATGGTATAGGAACATAGGGGGATCTTGGCATCATAGTCATGACATCTTGAGATATCTAGTGGGTGACACCTAAGTAGTACAATGTATTAGAGATAGTGGGTCTTCATGAGGTGGCTATGATGCCACTAATTAGGATAGATCAGGCCCTAATCCAAATCCTGGTAGAGAGGTGGCACTTAGAGACTAGTTCCTTTTATTTTATGATAGGTAAGATGACAATGACACTCAAAGATGTATACAAGATTTTTCATCTACCCATGATGAGCATGAATATCTAATGGAGATCTTGTAAAATAATGTAGATACTATAGTGGTTATGTGGTAGCTTGTAAATAGGAGTGCATGATGGGTCTATTGATTTGGACCTGTGTCATCGAGAGGGTACCCTAGACCATCTTTCACTAGTGATGATGGCTCTTATGTTTGAAATCCTATTGCCAGACAAGAGTAGGAGATGGTTCCACTTGGGTTTAGGATATGTAGTGGAGAACATGGTACATGACCATTGAGTATTTATGTGGGGCCTAGTGGTTTTAGAAAATTTATACAAAGAGCTACACCTAGGTGCATATAAGGGAACTCATAGTTTTTGCCCATCATTATTGCTTCAGATATGGAGTTGGGAGCATATCACTATCTAATAGTTATTGGGTGCACTAGTAGGTTTAGAGATAGGGTATCCCATGGTTTTCAAGTGGTGAGGGGTGGTGGGAGTATCTCTTGGACATGTAGGATATATGATGTATTATAGAGATGCCTTTAACACTTTACATCCTCATCACATCACATGGATGCCATAAAGAGGGATAGATTTTAGATGGGGGGATGAGGCATGTACATAGTTTATGCTGACTCCATGTTATATCATTGGAAAGTAAGACTACATTATATACAGATATAATCTTGATCATGTACAATGCCATTTTGGATTTATTCAAGATGTACCTCCCCTTAAGCACATATTTACATGTAGTGAGTGTGAGAGACCTTATTGGGGGAGATCGATGGAGAGATTGGATTCAATTTTTAACTATGATAGAGTAACACCATGGTAGTGGGATTTTTATATAGTGATACCAAATCTAGGAGTGACTGAAGCTTACTCAACATGGTGGCAGACATGAGCACCTAGGTTTTTGACTTGATCATGCATGGTGATGAGAGGAGAAGTATGGCAAGTACTAGTAGCACAAGCATGGATACACTAGTGAGTGCATCAAAGGAGATAGGTGCCACATAGGAGAGAGAGGATGGATGGGGAGGGGGATGATGAAATGAATGTTGATAGGGATGATGGTCAAGGATAGGATTAGGTGGTAGCATAGTTAGTTCCCCAAGTTATGATCCCATAGGTATGAATGCCACCAGTGGCTCCAGGAGAACCCCAAAGTCCACAAGTTTAGCTTGCTAGGGGAGTAGGGCCATCAAATCAACCTTAATATTCTAAGGATGAGGATTTGATATATAGACTTTATTAAAAGATACAATCATGTATTAGAGAGATTGGGGGCATCACCTAAGAGCAATACTAGCTCCATGCCTAGTTGCAAACTTTACAGACTCAGGAGGATGGGTGGGTGACCCGAGTGTGCAAGGAGATATAAATTTTATAGGACTAAATTGCTTATAAGGATGGAGAGTTGTCCCAGTTATAAGTGTAGGTCATGGAACTACAAGGACAAGTGCATCAGAGGGATGCAGAGATTACCACATTATAGGGCTAGGTTAGACAGAGAAATACCCAACTGGATCAGGCACAAGCTGAGATAGAGATGTTATAGGGCCAAGTTGATGGTATTTAAGGTAGATGTCATAGTTTTAAACATAGATCCAGGAGCTATATGTCTAACTAGTAATAACTAAGAGGGCTAGGGACACTACTGATGAGGGTTTACAATGATAGGGTATGATGGGCATGATGTTCTAGATTATGCCACTTACTAGAGAGGATCAATATTATAGGACCATCTATGAGAGTGTCATGCCACCTGAGAGGTGATCAAGATCATTTCAAATGAGTCAGTCATCAATGCGATAACTATTTAGGAGTAGAAGATCAAGGCCACCTCCTCCATAGTGATGAGCACATTTTGGACATTTTTGTATTTATACAAGGGATTATGTGTATAGCTCATTCTTTCCCCATGGGCTTATGTAACTGTATATATATTTTGGCATTGATCTCATGTGGATAGTTGTATTATATTCTTGTGTTATGTGTTATGGATTTATGCACATGTGTTATGCTTATTATGATTTATGTGATGATGTTATTCTATTGATGTTGATATGTTATGATAGATGATAGGGATGTATATTATGAATGTATATGGTCATGTGATGGTTAGATCTTAGGTGATATGGACTATTACATTTTCCTAATACATGATGGGCATTCATATTTGATGGATTTTATTATGGATATATGATGATGTCATGTTGATGTATTATAGCTTTTATGTTTTATTTGATTCATTATGTATAAAATTGTGGGATGTGATTGATTATTTAGGATTTATATTTTTGTGTGAGACATGATCATTATTTACATAGTGTATGAGTAGAGATAGATTAATCCCCTGTTTAGATCAATGATTAACCCTAGTAGGAATGTTCCTACACCATGGAGGTAGAGGGTGGGTAGGGTAAATTATTTAGGTATTGGATTAGGAAATGGGTAAGGGTTGGTTAGGGATGGGACTTTCCTCTTTAGGAAGATTGTCAAGCCATGAGTATATACAATCCTATTTAATGTTGCATCTTTATGAGATGTGCTAATGGTAATGAAAGGACCTTGGCATTATAGCAAAGATGTGTGAGGAGAACTCCATTTTAAAGGGATGAGCTATTTGAATATAAACTTTAATGGTCATCCAAGACATCCTCATACCCATAAGAAAATATTGATCATGCAAAGAAAGTAAAAATTAACTTAAAGAACACACTTTAATTATATAAATGCACATACTATGATATAGGAATTTGACTCAAAAGAGGATGGTTAGTATGGTGTTAGTTCCAAAATGAAAACAAAGTGAAATAAACACACTAATAGCATAACATCTCCAGGACTAGACACTAGGGAGAGATTCTTTAACAAAATCAAATGACAAACATAGATAAAAATTAAGGAATGAAAACACAAGAATTCCTTTCACCTTCTTTGGATGCTGAAAATACCTTTATAATGGTGGCTTGCTTGGCTTGTGCTTTAAGAGGCCTTCTTCAATGGAGTGTGGATACCTTCATCTCCTCTTGGCACCTTTGGCTTATGGCTTGGCTTGGATTAGAATCAGTTTGGCATTATAACACTAGTTTCATGAAGCTTTTGGAACCAATCCTACATTATAACTTTGTACTAATTAAGCTTAGAAATGATGTTATGAGGCCTCCTATTTATAGATTTTTGGATTTGATTAGAATCAACCTCAACCATCCATCTCAAGATTGAGATGTGTGGTTGAGGATTAATTAAATTTTTGGAATTAAGTTTTTAATTATCATCATCATAGCATTGGAATAAGGGGAAATTAATAGGCATGGAGGGCATCATGAAAGGCATTGATGAGGCATGAATCCTGATATTTGTGGCATTTATGGTCTAGGGATGTCTTCCCAAGAAATGAGGTCACTTGATGATGAAAATATTTAATAGTCATTTAAAAAATAAAATATTCAACAAGTTTCCATGGAATTATTAATTAGGCCTTGATTTGGGTTAATTATCTCTTAAGCATGTTTAGGCACATTGTGCACAAATTACCCAAATTGATTAGAATGCCTTGTTATTGGTCCTAAATTTGAATAGATTTTAATTGTAAGTCCATGTTATATGTTTCAAATGTGTATTCCCATTTATAATGTTGAAAAAAATAAATAATAAAGGCACAAATATTTTCAAAAAGATTTGATAGGAAAGAGCAGTCTAGAGCACACAAGTGCAAATTTAGCATTTTGAATCAAAATGAACTAATCAAAGCTAGCTAACCCATAAATTTCATTACCCCATTTAAGGATACCATAGCAAAAATTGGCACTTGAATATGTCATTTTCACAACATTTATCATGTTTTAGTGTTTTTAGGCTAAATTGTGCATTTTAGATGGAAACTAGCAAAAATCTTGATTGGAGGTTATCAGTGACCAGTTTTAGGTGTTTACGATTTGCCCCTGTTTGGGAAGGTGTTGCAAGATATAATCATAGTAACATATTTGTAAATAATAAAAAGCTCTTACATTCCTACAAATACAATGATGATAAACTAACTCTAGGATGCCCCCTCGAGGGAACATTTGGCACAAGTAGGTTGGTAAATGGTCCCTCAAAAAGAAAGAAGTGAAATAAGGGGACCAAAGAAAGAAAAGATGATGGGGTGAAAACATAATTATATTGAAAAAGTATTCAAAATCATTGAAAATTCAAATGGGATAGTGCACAATGGTTTTCCCATAGGCAATTATAAGCATTTTACCCTGATAGTGGCAATATGGTATGATGACACAATGATTTGCCCAAAGGCAGTTATAATAATTAAGAAGATGGAGCTACCCTAGTTAGGATAGAAAAATAAGAGAATGACATGACCCTATATGGGTAAAATAAGTAAAATGGTGATAATATAATGATTTACCTAAAGGTAGTTATAATCATTAAGAAATATAGGTGGGATGGTGTACAATGATTTGCCCATAGGTGGTTATAATTATTAGACCATGATTATGGAAAACATGATAAACTTGGCCAAGGATTATGATAAATTAACACAGAGGGTAATGATGAATTGAAGCAACCTACTAGTAGGGAGATGCTCATCTGAACTAATAAAGGTTAAAATTATTTCATGGTCAATTAATCTGTTTGGGATATGATTGGGAGTGGAATCAGGATGTCGATGTTGAAGAAATGATACCATTGCTAAATAGACTTCTTGAAGCTAAGGTTTGTTGTAGCATATGATGGTAGGCTTTATGATAGAACACCATAAAGAATTGGCTAAAATATGCATTAGGACTGACTCTCGTAATCTAATACTCAATATAAAATAATGCACCAATCATAAAAACCATGATGATAATGTAGAAATATGAATAGGGATGGATTCAAGTGTAAGTGTGGACAAGGAATCACCCAATGAACACACATAAATTGAATCAAGGTAACAATGCTGAAAGTAAATAAAAAGGTAGACAAACAAATAAAATAAGCATAAATATACAAATAAACAAAGCAATAAAACCCCTACAAACATTGCCCCTATAAAATAAGCAAAATCTTAACAAATGAATGAAAATGGGGGAATAGAAGAAAAATAAGGGGGTGGTTGAGTTGTCTCCATATGCACTAGGCAAGTGGAGGCTAGCTACATAGTTTCACGGATGTAATATCCAATAAAAAATGTAAGCTAAGTGTAGTTCTCCTAGGAAATGAGAAGAATATGATAACTGAGGAAAATAAATAGAATGGATGTGATATAAGAATAGGAATGATATTGAAAAATGGAAAGTGTGTGATATAAAAAGGCCAAAAAGGATGGGGAAACTAAATGATAAATGATTTGATTGTAACTTAGTAAGGGTTCCCATAATCCTTACGACAAAGAAGTGGTCAATATTTTTGTTCTTTTCTAACAATTTTACAAATGTTTTTGGAAGTATTTTGGAGTGTCTCAACTCAATCAAGAATGATGAGACACCAAATGGTTCAAGTGCCTAAAATGGATAGAGCAATTAAACTAAAGTTACTCCCAAAACGGTGAGAGCATGGCTTAGGTTACTGATAAAATGGTAAGAGCATGGATAAAAGGGTGACTGAGTTGACCTCAAAAATTATTGAGTGATACCTACATAGTCCCAGAGTAGGACCTCAAGTCACTATAGTTCTAACCTTACAGTGGAGGAATTCGACTAGTGTGGCAGCCAATTCAAACAAAATAGGCATAGTTAGTATAAAGGCAAGATATGGCATAGGAAGTGTCAAGTTGGTATGTCAAGGCTTAGTATTTCCCTTAGTTTGTCCATAGATGGTTATAACTAGGACACAATGGAATTGATCAATGGTAATAATTTACCCAAAGGTGGTTATAATTAGTAGCAAGACTAGTGGTAAGAAAGGACTAACAAATGAAGGATGTAACTACCAAAACTTCTATCACACTATCCCAAAATATGATCTATATTTGAAGTACTTGAAAAAACTAATGAACTAATCAAATACCTTGATGCTAAAAATACATAATGAATGACAAAAACCAAGGTTAAATGGGCTAGTTTTTAGAACGCACTGGTTGATAAGTCATAAATAGAAAGGGGTTATGGAAAAGAGGATGGACAAGAATGGTATGTGTATAAAGAAGAATAGTGATACAAAGGCACAACTAAAATGGTCCTTATTGACAATACACCCTAGAATTCAAGCATAATACCACTTGAGATGAATAATATTCATTAGCTCTGGAAGTTAATCACTGTTTGGTGTGACAAGCCTATATGCTCCTGATCCATAATCCATAGTGATGATGAAAGGACCTATCTAATTTGGTTTGAATTTCCCTTTATGTTTATTCTCAGTTTTGGTATTCTTTTGGTTTTGTTTGAGAACAAGTTTACCAAGTTCAAATGTTATATACTTTACATACTAATAATAGTGGCCTTTGAGTCAATTCTAATATGCTTGAAGATTGTTGAGCATGACTATGCATTTTTCATCTATTAGATCCAACTCTTGTAGGCAAGCTACTTGATATTCATGATCATCTAAGACATGCTTGAAAGAGATGCATAGTGAAGACAACTCAACCTCAATGGGAGGGATGTCTTTAGTACCTTAAACAAGTGAGTATGGAGTAGCTCCTATAGGGGTATGATGATTGGTATGGTATGCCCAAAGGGTAGGGAATATCTAGAGGTGCCAATCATGATGGGCATCATTGATAATATTTTTGAGAATGTTGATAATGGATTTTTTGGATGCCTTGGCCTGGCCAATACCTTGTGGGTAATATGCTATAGAAAAGTGTTGTGTGATGTATTCAATACATAACTGGTCTATATCTTTATTCTTGAATGATCCTCCATTATCTAATATAATGTTAGAGGGGATACCATAACGACAGATGAGATGATTGAAGATGAATTTGAAAATTTGATTTCTAGTCATTTAAGTGGGGTGTATAGCTTCAACCCACTTAGTGAAATATTCAGTGGCAATAAGGATATGTTTATGGCCATTAGATGAAGTGGGGTTAATCTTCCCAATGAGGTCAATTCCCCATGTATAAAATGGCCACAGTGTCAACATTGGTTTCAAATTTTTTATTGGGGCATGAATAAAATTAACATGCCTTTAACATTTGTCACATTTCTTTACATATGCAATGGCATATGCATCCATTATGGGCTAATAATAACCAATACACAAGATATTTTTAGATAAGAATGCCCCACAATAATGGGCTCCACATACTCCTTCATGAACTTCTCTTAACACTAATGTAGATTGTACCAAAGTTAAATAACGAAGTAGAGTTCCATCAAATCTACGATGGTAAATAGTGGATCCAAGTAAAGTATAATGAGTGGAATGATGAATGAAGGATTTGGTTTATTTTCAAGATAATTTAGGTGGTATAACTTGGTCATGAAGGTAGTCATAAAGGTCTAAGTACTAGATAGAATTAGGACCAACAATATCACAAAACATGGCAATGGTTGAAGGTTCATGAGCCAATGCTGATAAATTTTCAATAAGGAAATGATACTCTATAGATTTATCTATTTGTCAAATCAGAGAGCCAATAGTAGCCATGGCATCTATAGTTCTATTATTAGCCCTTGGATGTACTCAAACTAAATGTTAGAAATTTGCTTTTTAAGAGCATTGACCATGTCTTTATATGGAACCAATTTGTCATCTTTGGTCTGAAAATGATCTGTGACCTGATTGATGATTAATTAAGAATCACCATAAACTTGAATATGAGATATATTACAATGCACTACTTGTCAAAGTCCTGAAATAAGTGCTTCATACTTAGCCACATTATTTATACAAGGAAAGATGATTCTGAATGAATTAAGGATTAGATCCCCTTGTGGTGTAACAAACAATAGACCTACCCTCGATCCATGTGCAGTGAATGAACCATCAAAGTAAAAATCTTAGGGTTGATCCTCAAGGGGTGTGTCAATGATGGTCATGATGAATTCATTAGGAAATGGAAACTCAAGTGGTTGTGTGTCCATGAGAGGTGCTTTAACAAGTTGATCTACAAGAACTTGTCCCTTGATTGCTTTTTGATTGACATAATCTATGTCAAATTAACTGATAAGCATGATCCATTTAGCCATTATACCTTGAAAATCTATTTTAGATAGTATATACTTGAGCATATTTACCTTTGAAATGACTATGGTTTTATTATTCAACATGTAATGATGCATTTTCTAAGTTCTAAAAACCATGACTAGACAAGCTTTTTCAATAGGTGCATAGTTATGTTCATATGTAACCAAGGTATGACTTAGGTAGTATATAACATGATCCTTTTATTTATCATGATGTTGATCTAAGAGTACCCCAGAGCATAATCAATAGCTGATAAGTATAACAAGAATGGATTTCCTAGCATAAGAGGTAATAAAAGAGGTAGATTGACAAGATAATCTTTGAGTTGTTGAAAATCTATTTCGTAGTGATCATCCTAGTGAAATGCAACTCCTTTCTTCAAAATATGTGTAAATGGATGGCTCTTACTACTAAGAGATGAAGCATCATATTGACTGGATCTTACCCTACAAACTATGGAGTTGTTCAAATTGGTTGGTGGTGGTATCTTGGTTATAACATGGAATTTAGCCAGATCAACTTCAATACCTCTATGAGATACGATGAAGCTAAGTAATTTGCCTAAATTTACACCAAACACAAATTTATTTGGATTGAGTCTGACTTTGTACTTTTATAGTCTTTCAAATATCTTATATGGCATTGTTGGATGGTCAATATTGGTCATGGATTTTCCTAATATAGCATCGACACAGTCTTTAATAATATCATGGAATATGATAGTTATGGCTCTTTGATATGTATCTCTAGCATTTTTAAGGCCAAAAGGCATCACTTGATAACAAAATGTTCCCCATGGAGTGGTGAATAATGTTTTATGTTGATCTTCTAGTGCTATTTTAATTTGATTGTATCTTAAAAAGCCATCCATGAGTGAAATAATTTCATAACCTATCATGGATTCAATGATCATGTTGATATTAGGCAATGGAAAATCATCTTTAGGAAAATCTTTGTTGATGTCTCAAAAATTAGTACAAATTTTGATTCCTTCAAGCTTTTTGCTAATAGGTACTACATTAGAGATCCATTGATTCCAAGGTAGGGTCTAATGCTAGTATGTCAGAATAGGCCCATGTAAATATATCCACAAACTCTCTCAATAGAGTTATAAAAATGTTTCATTCCTCCTCAGTAAGGGATGTACCTAATTTTATCCATTTTAGGTCTGATAGAGTCTTGATGTTTACCTCTATTGTATCTTTGATTAGGAGGGTTGAACCATCTTCTAGGATAGTAGGCAGTGACTTGAACTATTGGACTATGTCAGGGTCCTCTATTAGGAATTGCTCTTCAACTTCTCCTAGGCATGATGAATCTGAGTTTCCTAATGGGAGATTTGGCCATGTAACAAAAATAGTCAAAATTTCTTGAAGAATTTGATCAAATACGTGTTGTTGCTCAAAGATAAACTCAGAGCTATAAGTAAGTTCATCATTGGTGGTCTTCTAGTCTAAATTTGAAGAAGAATGAATACCCCCATCTAATAGCACCTGAAATAGGTTTTCACCACTAGACTGGCCTTTATTTTTAATTTTTCCCTGGTCAAAAAGTGCCTCAAAGAAGTTTTGACTTTGGGACCTCAATGTTTTACTTATTTGTTTTTGGCTAAGGGTGTTCACTCGCTCTACAAAATAGGCTGAAAGATCCAATGTGATTGAGAATCTTGATTTGTGATCTCCCAATAGAACATTGTCTCTAAGGCCTAAGAAATCATAGAATTCCTCATCATTATATAACTCATCAATCAACATACTAGATTCTTGTTGGTCCAAATCTATCAGTTGGGGATAATATAATGGAAATGGATTATGATGAATAACTTGGGTAAGGGTACAAATGTCATTGTTATTAAACAAGTTGGTTTCAGCTAGGTTATCAAAGATAAGGCTATAATCAAACTCTGCTATCGGTATCATCATCACTAGTCACTGGTGATGGAGTTTGAATAAAATATGTGGGGTCACCCCTAGGTAGTTTAAATCCAAGTCTATAAGGTCTTTCATACCTAGTCATGGAAATTGGCTTGATGGTTCCTTGTCGATTTAGTCTGAGGCCTCTTCCTTAATAATTGTGACATTTCATGATCCTATTAGGAATAGGATACTTTGTATTTTTATAATGATCATCTTGGTCATCATTGTATAATCATGATTCATTCCCTTCAAGAGGGTCAGGTCCTAGGTTAAATGCTGGTATAAATGTGATAGCTCCCTTATCATTGTTCTTTCATTGCCAATGCATATGTGGGGTGACCTAGGTCACCCAAAGGTTTTTGGATTCTAAGGAAGATTGGCAATGTGAAATGTATCATGGGTCACATATTATTTTGGTCCGTTATCTGAAATGGTGAAATGGTTAAAAGCTTTAGGAGGTGGTATGTGGTAAAGGGAATCCAAGGTATTAGGATCTATGTAATTATCTAGTGAAGGATCAACAAGTATAACCTTTCTTTTATCCTACTTGGAACTGGGATTCATGTCATACTGATAATTATAGATTTGAAACTTCACCTCAATATGCTTGTAGTACTCATATGGGTGTAAATATCTTGGAGTATTCACCTCCATCCCTAAGTGGGAAAATTTAATACATTGGTGTAATGTTGATGGGACTGCATGAATCTCATATAACCAAGACCTGCCTAGAAACATGTTGTATGATAACTCAAGATCCATCACATGGAAAAGTGTATCATGGGTCAAAGGCCCAATGATAACTGGAAAACTAATGGTGCCCTATGATTCTCTTTCTTGATTATCATATGATTTAATAGTTATTATTTCTAGCTAGAGATCTATCATTGTGTACCTAAGAAGCTTGATGAACTTGAGAGACACTATGTTGAGGCCAGATCCATTGTTTATAAGGACACATTTCAATTTATGTCATCTAATAAAAATTTATATGTACAATGGGTTATTATGGAGTGGGCCAAGGGAAGACATATCACTTTTGTTAAATGTGACTTGTTATGCTGGAGCTAGGTGTCCAACCAAAACTTGAAGTTTATTAAGGGATATGTCACTAGAAATAATGGATTGGGTTAAAAAATCATTCAAGATGTTCTTGTGGATTATTGACATTCACAAAAAATCTAAAATATAAATTTATGTTGGTGTCTTCTCCACTTGTTCCACAATATCAAACTTCTTGTCCTGGTTAGTAGTGAATGGTTTATTCTAAGGTTGAATGGTTGGTTGGATGATAGGCAAAGTGGTAGATGGTTATGGGCCTAGGATAGTAATCTTTGACCTCTGAGTTATGATTTCATAATTAGGATTAAATATCAGAGCATTATTGCAAACCGATGTTGGAAATGGTGTGGGACTATATAGGATAAGTCTCAATTTTTGATGCACTTTCATGTGGTCACATGGCAAGAATGAGTTGTCACTATAAGATCCAAAAGAGGAAGTCCTAGTTTGTTGGTTTTCATATATGCACTGCCAGGTCAAATAAGGATTATATATGTCATTTGGATGAATATTATTGTTTGGCAATGGTCTAGGTTGATTAGTACTTGGTCTAGGATTAATGGAGATGGTATTAATGCTACCCCTTGTAATGTGACCTACAACCCTATTTTAGTCATGTGAAATTGTATGATAGGTTTATTATTTGTTACCATTATAACCTTAGTTTTGTCCATTATTTTGTCATTATGGATTCTATTGCTGATTTTGTTGATTCTATTGGTTTGGCCTTTGATTCTGATACTATTGATTTTGTTGTTGTATTGGCCATTATTGTTGTTGTTGATTATTCTAATATTATTGATTGTTATGTTGGGGAAAGGGGTTTTTATAGATCCCAAGAGTTTGATTAGAAGTGGAAGAACCATTATCTAGTTTTATCTCCCCATTCTCCAACATATTCTTGATTAAATGCTTGATTTGGATAGATCTTCATAGATTATTCCCATTGACTTGATGATAGTCATAGAATTCATTTTCATGATACTAATCAGGATAAGGAATGCCTTATGGATAATGATTTGGTATGGGCCAACTAATCAAATTAGTGGTATCAATATTGTGAAATATAGACTCAATAAGTTCTCCTAGGTCATTAACGACATGATATGCAGGGATGGTTCTTCTAGGAGGAGGGGTTTTCAATAGTAAGGGCTACTATATTTGTTGTGTAGGTCTTGGTTGTTCTACTTGAAACATTGGTTAGAGAGGTTTCTATGTAGGAGTAATCTAAAAAGGTGGTATAAATGAGGTTTGCATAGTTTTCACATGATAGGATTTAGTTACTTCATTTCCCACAACATTCTTATTATAGTTGAATTACTTTGGTATTTCATGATTATTAGCCTATATCAATTGTGATGCTTGTGCTTGATTAAGCTGTTATTATTGGATATGTCCTTGATTGGTACCTTGATTTTTTTGGTTGAATTAAGCTTGATGACCCCTTTATTGATGAGTGCCCTCTCGATCAATAAACCTTTATCAATGATCTCTTTGAACATATACACATATTGTACTTCTAGATAGGCTATCTCACTATGAATTTTTTTAGTAAACACAACATCTAATTCTTAATTTGGTAAACTATGGGTGAAATGGCTTGTAAGCATTCTCCATCACTATAAATAACTTGAAAAACTCTTGGTAGTTTTTTCCTTTGCTTGTGTCAAGTCCACTAATAAAATATCATGCTCGAGATTATAGGAAAAGTACTGCAAAAATTTATCAGAAAGATCATCAAAGTCTATTACTAAATTCTTAGGCAACTTTAAAAACCACTCCAAGTCTTGTCTAACCAAGCTCCTCAAAAACAATAACAAAAGATATATGTTACTATATGCCATTGGTTGAGATGTGACATAAAATTTGATCAAATGGGCCTTAGGGTCACCTTTCCCTTTATACTTATCAAATTTGGGTGGTTCGTATCTTGGAGGAAATGGTATTTACAAATACTCTATGTTGAATGGATAGGAACACACATCATCCAATTTTAACTTCTTAATTTGTTTCACCACCTAAATGGCAATAATCACATCCTTCATTTGTTGTAATTCTTGGGATAGGAAACTAGAAGGGATATTGGTTTGAGGGAGAATATTAGTTTCAATAAATGGTTGGGAGGTCACAAGTGGGACACTTTGACCAAGGTATGATGGAGACAATTATTAGGGTATATTGGCTTGGTTAGGGAATGGAATAGTAATATGCATACATGGATTAGGATGTACTTGAAATTGTACATTTGGTTGAATAATGTTCTATTTGGGTTGATGATAAAGGTTTGACTTGGAGTATTTTGTGGTTGGGATGAAGGGATATAACTATATTATGCCTACTATGGTTGAAAAGGGACATGCTACTAACTAATCAAACCTTGTTGTTGAGTAGGAACTTGTGGACCAAGAGCTTGTCTCTGAATTTGTGGCACATTTTGAACCAACATTTTTCTAGTAGGTACTTGAGAAACATGGGGACCTCCTTGTTACATGAATCCCTATGAAGAAGTGAAATAATATTGCAAATTCAACATCTATCACTAACCAATATTTTCACATTGTTGATTAGTCATTGTATCATTTTTAATTGGCATATTAGTCTATGATTGAAGAGGTATGTTCATCGTTACCTGGTGAGGTGGTACATTAGTTGACCCTAATTGAGGTGGCAATGCATTCATCCTCTATTGTGTTGATACACTAGACTGTGTTTTTTGTTGTGGAATACCACTCACTACTTGTTGAGGGGGAGTAGGATTCATCACATTTTATCATAGAGGGATAACATTAGCCATTATTTAATTATCTAATCTTTTAGGCTGTACACTTGAGGAAGTAGTTGGTTGAGGCTGGGGTGTATAAACTCATATTCCTTGGTTTGATTATTTGCTCATGGGATTAACTATAGGCACATGTTGTTGGCTAGTTTTTTATGCATTAGTACCACTTTGATCAAGATTGTATGCCATTTTCACATTGTCTACTATGTTTGGCTCACTATTTAGTGTAGAAGATGAAGACACTTCTTCAATAACTAGCATATGTATCAAGTTATCTATTGAAGTGTTTTGTACAAATGGGTCAGGAATTATATTCTCTTGTCCAGTTAATTCCATCAACACTCTTATTAAAGGTACTAGTTCAATGAAGGGCTTACTCACCATGTTCATCTAATTAAAATCATATGCTAAATTTAGGTAGGTTTGGTATGTTGTTTTCATTTGGTTAAAGTGATCTTCCATGATGTTTTTGCCTCGATTGGATATATTAGATTTTTGGTATGTTATTTGGACTAGATCCATAGGATTCATAGAGTAAGCCTACTGATCATAAATGATATTGTGGGGTACTCTTACTAGACTTGGTAAATTTTCATGGGGGAAGTCTACTAGAAACTTAGCCACTACTTATATGGCCCTAACTAAAATATCATCTTTGTTCTCTAACAAATGTCACTCAAACAAAAATGAATCATATGTGGAAGTTGAATTAGTAGAATATGGCTATTGAAGTACTAGCTCATCCACCATGGGTATTGTAGCTAAGTATTGCATAGTTTGTGCATGGTCCTATTATGTGTAATGTGGTGTGTTAACCAAATAGTTAGGCAATGGATCTTGGATTTATTCCCCTAATTGAGTATTATAAGAGGGATAAGAATCCATCTCATAAGTAATGTTATGCACATAGAGGTCTTGCACCATTTCTTCCTATGAAGCTACATTACTAATCCATGGATTGTACATGAGTTCATTGCGAGTGTAGGAATACATGTTAGGATCCTTAGTCAATGCGTTGCAATAAAAGGTCAAAAAGTTTTACAAACTCTAAAAAGGATAGAATCTAAAAAAAATGATACCTCCAACTTGGTCTAGATTTATCAAAAGGATTAAAAGGTTTATGCAAATATTTGTGAGGAAATAAGATAACATAAAATACCTAATGTTTCACTACTCACACAAAGGAAAACAAATAAATAGAACAAAAATCAGAATGCCAAACTCTAAGGTTGAAGTGTTTCAAATCAGTCTAATCTAGGAATTTAAAAGTTGTTAGGTCTTTTGGCCAAATGTGGCATCAAAAGCTAGGCTCAAACAAGGCATGTACTAGGATTCTTGGGCAAACAGTGTCAAAAGCTAGACTTTGAAAATAGATGAAAGTTTTAATCTAATGGATTTAAAACAATTTTAATAAACACTAGGCATTCGATCCTTGGACATTTACTTGGTCAACTAGGTATAAGGTATGAAATGAAAGGCAATTTAGAAATAGTTTATTTTATCATAAATAATGGTATAAAACTTGGTTCCTTTTGAAAAACAAGATAGATGAAGGATCAAAAGTACACTTGGATTGGTCTGAAAATGCAAGAACAAATTTGAAACTCTATGCAAGAAGGTCTATGAAACAAATTTTGAAATGACTTGGGTAGAGTAACGATGTTATACTACCCAAAAGATATGATAAAAAAGTTTGTTTCAAAGACTCTCTAAGGCAAAGACATTTTTCCATAATTTTGACAGTGTAACACTACCTTTCTTGACTCAAAATGTTATGGTATATAGACTTAAAGTGCAAGTGTTTAGCATAAAATGGATTAAGTCTATCAAGTGATGATAATGATTATGAGTCTAAAATGGCCTTCAACCTAAATTGGAAATTAAACCTAATTTCCCTCAAGTTTAGTGCAAATGGAAAACCCACTTAACACATCAACCCTGTGAACTTGTAAAGGTGTAATTCTAAATTTAGATCACAAGTGAAGGACTTAAACAACTTTGGTCAAGGTCTAGACTCAATTGGGTAGTATAACTATACCAAAGTGGATGGTATGACTCTCAAGATTTTTACGAACTTTGAACAAGGAAAATGGATGATCTCACGTGGATATCATAATTCCTCTTTGTTCAAAGGAAAATTGGGATTATGTGTTTGGTTTGTTTGTTTGTTTACACCAAGTTTTGACTCTAAACAATACATTAATCTAAGACAAGA
The DNA here is from genome assembly GCA_037957365.1 of Torreya grandis. Lineage (NCBI taxonomy): Eukaryota > Viridiplantae > Streptophyta > Pinopsida > Cupressales > Taxaceae > Torreya > Torreya grandis. The sequence goes on from JARHVA010008600.1 coordinate 322,587, forward strand.
CCAACTAATTAATCTCCCTTAGATCCTAAACTTACAAGGTTACTTGGTATTATTAGAATCTATCAATATACATCATTTGAGAGGATTTTAAGTGTTCATCCACAAGTAAATGTGCATTATATAGTAGGGTTTTTACACCCCCCTTCTCTCAAATGATAGTACTATGACATGGACTTTGAGGTTCACCTTACACCAATAATACTTCCATGTCAAGTGGGGATTTTTCTAAAATCTAACAAGTTTTCAAATGATCTAGGGGAATCAATTGTAAAATGACTTTCACACCAAACAATGCAAAAAAAAATCATGGATTTTGGGTCTGTATCACTCATCTTGTTATAAAAATGTCTAGTCCTTTTTGTAACCACTACATCCTACTATTCGCTCAGTATAGTGTGATGTCCAAAGTGACACTATGTCCCGTGTGTAACTCTAAAAGAGTCAAATGAAGTCAATGTCAGGAGATGAAACCTTAGGTTAAGGCTTCCCTAAAGAACTTTTGGGAGGTGATGAAGTCCCCCTTGCAAGCCAAGATGCATAAAAACAAAGAAAACATGAAAATAAAAAGATTTTAGGGTCATTTTTAAGGTCACCCAAATTTTAATGAGTTTTTGGGGAGTGGTTTAGATGACTTTCTTTCTAATCCTTAAACTAGGCTATTTACAATAGGAATGGCACTTTTGATTCTAAGGGTTCCCTATAGGTTAGAAATGGAAGAACATACACACAAAATTCCTCTCTTTTCCAAAAAAAATTAATCTAATCAACTATTGAAAATAAAAATTGACAAGTGTGTTCAATTTTAAACCCAATTAAAGTGTTTGGTGGTGTTTATTTGACCCCTTGGTCTTAGTTGCAAAATTTCAAAAACATTCATCAAAAACACCTAAATTCTTTTCTAAACACAAAAACAAAGTTATTAATCAAATTTTAAGCATGTAAAAGTGATTTAAACATGTTTTGATAAACTATCCCACTTGTTCCTGAAACAAAATTATTATCATGTCCTTCAGCTTTGAAGCCCTTTTGAATTTAAAACAAGAAACTTTGGAAAAGTAGCTCTCAAGTCTATGTTTTTAAAAAAACACAGTGACTGACGTTAGTTATGGCCAACTGAGATCTAATCGATGTCAGTCCTACTGACCAATGTTGGTTAAACCATGTAACTGATGTTGGTATTTCTACCGATGTTGATTACTGTGTAAAAACTGTGGCAACAAAAAATGACAAAATAAAATTAGAAAAATAATTTTCAAGAGTTTTAAGAGCCCAAATAACTATTTTAAAGTTGCAAAAGGATATCCTTTAGGTGTAGGATGTGTCTAGTCCCATCAGGCGTGCCATTATGTGATATAGTAATTTGACTCAAGAGAGGATGGTTAGTATGGTGTTAGTTTGAAAATGAAAATAAAGTGAAATAAACACACTAATAGCATAACATCTCTAGGCCTAGACACTAGGGAGAGCTTAGTTAACAAAATGAAATGAGAATCACAAATAAAAAGCAAGGAATGAAAACACAAGAATTCCTTTTACCTTCCTTGGATGCTCCAAATGCCTTTGTAATGGTGGCTTACTCGGCTTGTGATTCAAGAGGTCTTCTTCAATGGAGTATGGCTACCTTCATCTTCTCTTGGCACCTTTGGCTTGTGGCTTGGATTGGCTTGGAATCAATTTGGCATTATAACACTAGTTACATGAAGCTTTTGGAACCAATCCTGCATTATAACTTTTTACTAATTAAGCTTAGAAATGTTGTGAGGCCTCTTATTTATAGATTTTTGGATTTGATAAGAATCAACCTCAACCATCCATCTCAAGGTTGAGATGTGTGGTTGAGGATTAATTCAATTTTTTTAATTAAGTTTGTAATTGTCCTCATCATGTCATTAGAAGAAGGGGAAATTAAGAGGCATGGAGGGCATCATGGAAGGCATTGATGAGGCATGTGAGGTATGAATCTTGATATTTGTGGCATTTATGGCCTAGGGATGTCTTTCCAGGAAATGAGGTCACTTGGTGATGCAAATATTCAATATTCATTTCCAAAAAAAATATTCAACAAGTTTCCATGGAATTATTAATTAGGCCTTGATTTGGGTTAATTAGCTCGTAAGCATGTTTAGGCACATTGTGCACAAATTACCCAAATTAATCAAAATGCCTTGTGATTGGTCTTAAATTTGACTAGATTTGAATTGGAAGTCCACATGAGATGGATTGGATGCATATTCCCATTTATAATGTTTCCAACACCAAATAACAAAGGCACAAGTATTGTGAAAAATATTTGATAGGAAAGAGTAGCCCTGATCACGTAGGTGTAAATTTGGCATTTTGACTCGAAATGAACTGATCAAAGTTCGCTGGCCCATAAATTACATTGCCCCATTTAGGGATACCCTATCCAAAATTGGCACTTGAATATGTCATTTTCACATCATTTAATGTGTTTTAGTGTTTTTAGGCCAAATTGTGCATTTTAGGTGGAAACTAGCCAAAACCCTAATTGGAGGTTATCGATGGCCAATTTTAGGTGTCTACACATACAACACCCACACATGCACAAATAGACATATTTACATATAAAAAACATGAAGATGATGATGATATATGGATGGAATCGAGATAGGATAGATGAAGGTGGATATGATGATAAGATGATAAGGAAAGTGGATGAGATATCCTTGGGTACAAAAATGTGGCCAAGTGCTACCTACATAGTCTAAAAAGACCTTAGGTCGATGCAGTTATAGCTAAAATATGGTAGATTATAGATCAATAGATGAGGATGACAAGTTGAAATCATGTCATGATAATGATAATCTTGGATGAAAGGGTGAGATGAGTGTGATATAAGAACTATTTATAGGACGTGCATGGTTCCTAAACATTTTAGCCCATGGTAAAAACTTCACTCATAGATCACAAAAATAGGGGTTAGGATAACCCTTCTAGGAATTAGAATCATAGTGATTGCATCTTAGGATAGCCCTCCATAAGGATAGTGGGAAGGGGTGGATAGAATGATTGAGATGGATCGTAAAGGTGCATTATGAACTAGCTGAGGCTTAAAGGAGACATGTCTATCAAAGAGAACTCTTCAAAGGGAGTGGATAGGGAATATGGATGATGATGGGTCTTGTGGACATAGATATTATCTCCAAGTATGGATAAATGACTTAAGAGGGACCCTCCAACTAATGGTCCTTAGATAGCCCTTGTTGTACTTTTTTTGTAAATATAGTGATCCTTGCTGATACTTCCCACTTATTGAGACTAGGGCTAGGTTCTTCTTACCATGGCACTGGGAGCTAGTTTTCACCATAGTACTTGCCCAAGGTACCAACAAATTAGTTTTCACCATTGGATGGATTTTTTTCAGGGTTGATAGAGATGGGGATGAGTGGTCCTATAGATGGAGGATGTTGATACTAGGCATAAAATTTCTTGAGTTCATGATGTTCATGGGATCATCCAACTCCTCCCCTTCAAGTGTGGCTAGCTTATAAGCTCTTGAGCCAAATTTAGCAATAAAAATATAAGGGCCTAGACAATTTGATTCAAATTTTCCCTTCTTGTCTCTATCTGCATTAGTATTTTTTTTAATTTTCTTTGAGGACCAAGTTTCCTACTTTAAATTCTCAAGCATGATTTTTTTTGTGATACTGATTCTTGAGCTTATTTTGATATGCCTATAGATTATTTAAAGCATGTTTTCATTTTTCATCTAGGATTTATAATTCTTGTAGGCACTCTTGTTGGAGATTATGATCAATGATTGTTCCATGTAACGAGAGATGAAGAGAAGGGAGTTCTAACTCCACTAATAAGTTAACCTTAGCTCCATATACCAAGGCATAGGGAGTGGCTCTCATAGGTGTCTGGACATTGGTGTGGTAGGTACATAGGGATGGATATAGCTGAGTATGCCAATTACACCCAGCTTGATTGATAATTTTCTTTAGGGTTTTGATCAAAGTTTTATTTTTTGCTTTCGCTTGACCATTGGCTTGAGGATAGTATAGGGAAGACAAATATTGTGTGATATGGGAATTTTGACATAATGCCTCAACATCTTGGTTTTTGAAATATTTGCTATTATTTGAGATTATATTGGTGGGGATGCCAAAGCAATAAATGATTTGAGTAAGAATGAAATTTGATATTTGGAGGCCAGTTGTGTAAGTTAACAACATTGTCTCTACCCATTTAGTAAAATATTATGTAGCCATTATAATAAAATTATGTCCATTCAAGGAAGTAAGATTTATCTTTCCAATTAGATCAAGGCCCCATATAGAAAAATTCCATGGACTCATGATAGGAGCAGTTCCTATGTTGGTGCATGAATAAGATTCTGGGGCTTTTGACAAGCCACACACTTTTGCATGTAATGGTAGGCATCTTGTTCCATGGTCAGCCAATAATAACCTATTTGGAGGATATTCTTAGATAGATCCATGCCACTAATATTCCCTCCATAGATACCATTATGGACCTCCTTGATGGATTGAGCTACCTCATATAATATTAAACATCTTAATATGGTTCTGTCATAGCCTCTTCAATAAAGCATTTTACCTAGGATGGTATAGCAGGAAGTTTAATGGATGAAGGATTTTAATTGATGGTGGTTAAGGTTTGGGGAAAGGATATTATCATGAAGGTACCAATAGATATCATGGTACCATAGGAGACTAGGATTATCAATAACATAGATTTGGAGAGGAGACAGTGACTGATGGGTTGGGGTGATTAATTATTCAATCATAAAATTGCCTTCTAGGACATTTTAAAGAAGGTAAATAAGATATCCTAGGGTGCTCATGGAGTTAGATGCCTTATTATTTACACGTGTAACTTGCTCAAATGTGATGGATTGAAAACTAGTTTTTAATTGATCCACTAATTGTTTATATGGGAGCAATTTCTCATCCTTTATTTATAACTCTTCATTCACCTATTTGATAATTAATTATGAGTCCCTCAATACCTTTAAATGCAAGATGTTCCATTGGATATCAAGTTGGAGTCCTACTATTAGGGCTTCATATTCTAAAATATTATTAGTATCAGGCAAAGCAAGATGAAATGCCTTAGGAATAAGATCATCTTAAGGGGTGACTAGGAGAATTATTGCCCCCAATCCATGAGTAGTGAATGAGCCATCAAAATATAATTCACAACTTTATACCTATGAATTTTTCATGATGGACTCATTTGGGAAGGGAGTAACAGTTAGCTCAATCAACTCTAATGAATATTTTTCCAGCTGATCTATAATGACCTATCTTTTGATAGCTTTTGATGGATATATTCAATGTCAAATTCACTGATTAACATGATCCATTTTTCTACTTGACTTGTTAATGTTGACTTGGATAGTAGATATTTTAAGGGGTCTATCTTGGAAATTAGCCATACTTGGTTATTGAACATATAATTATAGAGTTTTTTTGATGTAAAGACTAAATCTAAACATGGATTTTCAACTGGTGTATAAGTTAGCTCATATGATATCAATGTATAACTAATATAATAAATAGCCTGATCCTTTTCATGATGATTATGTTTTGATAAAAAGGCACCAATGGCATATGGTGTAGCTAAAATATACATGAAGCAAGAGATTTCTTGAAAATAGTGGAGACAAAATAGGTGGATTTTCTAGATACTATTTAAGATTTTCAAAATCTTTTTGGCATTTTTCACTCCAATGGAAAATTTCCCCTTTCTTGAGTGAGTATGTAAAAGGATGACAATTATTGGTGAGATAATAAATGAATCACTTGATGGCTTGAAGTTTTCCTTAAATACTAAGAAGTTGCTTAAGTATTTGTGGAAGTTGAATTTTAGTTATGGCTTAGACCTTTATGGGATCCACCTCAATACCTCTTCTTGAAATAATGAATCCTAGAAACTTTTTGGATGTTACCCTAAAGACACACTTTTTAGGGTTCAATCATACCCTATATTATCATAATCTTTCAAAAATTATTCAGAGGATTGTAGGATGCTTGGATCATAAGCGAGACTTCCCTAGGATATGATCAACATAATCTTCCACTATATCATGCATCATGTCATGGAAGACAATATTCATTACTCGTTGGTAGGTTACCCCTATATTTTTTAGGCCAAAAGGCATGAATTGGTAGTAGAATGTCACCCATAGAGTGATAAATACTATTTTATGTTGGTCCTCAGGATCAATCTTGATTTGGTTATATATTTAGAAATCATCCATGAGGGATAACATCTCATAACTGGTAGTGGAATCTAAAATCATATAATTATTTAGAAGTGGGAAATCATCTTTGGGGAAAGCCTTATTAATGTATTGAAAGTAAGTGCATATCTAAATTCCACCTTAAGGTTTTGAGATAGGGACAATGTTGGATATCCAATCGGAATAGTTAATGGGGAGAATAAACCCTACATCCAAGAATTTTTTTAATTGTTTCTTGACTAATGCTGCCACATTTGGATGCATCTTACGTAACTTTTATTTGATGGGTTTAGAATTGGGGTAAACATCAAGGTGGTAGACTACCAATGATGGATCTAGGCCTAACATATCTTTATAGCTCCATGTGAGACATCAATAAATTCTTTGAGCTATGCAATAAGGATTTCACGCTCTAAAGGGGTAAGAGATACCCCTAGTTTCACTATCTTGGGTTTATCTTTAGTTCTAATTTTTATTTTTATTACATACTCAATGAGTAAGGGTATTGATCTTATAGATAAGGGGGGTATTTGATATTTGGAAAGTTAGAGGTGATAATTCCTGGCAACTCAGTATCAATATCTAGATAATCTTTTGATTGAGCAGGGTTGAATGGGATTTCATCTGACTCTATGGAGAACTATTATTCTTATTCTAAATTTTCATTATCTTCTTTAATGCACAATGATTCTTTCTCTCTAAAGTAGGTGGATTTTCAAAAATTGATACAAAATCCCTTCTTATGGTCTTTGGATGGCATAAAAGTTCTTTCCCCATGTATTTAAGAATGGCCTCATCATTCTAAAACATATTAAAAGTAGGCTCCTATTTAGATTCCTAGTCTATGAGGGAGGGGAAATGGAGGGAGATGTTGATGGTGGATATGGAAGTATCAAGGAAAAGGTTAGAGGTAGCCAACTCTTTCAATTGACTACAAATAGAGCCTATATCTACATCTTCATTAGGGAGAAGTTGCTCATTAGTCAAGAAAGAATCCACGATGGCATTGATTGGGTTATCATCATATGGTTTGTACCCTAGGCCAAAGTTGGATGAATTTTTTTGGACACTAATCAGTTCTAATTAACCCTATTCTTGCTTTCTTAGTCCTTTTCCTTTGTAATTCAAATTTTCCATCATTCGATGGACCTTGGGATAACTTTGTTTGGGTGAGATGACAACTTCATCATCAAGTATAATCCAAGAATCATCTCCATATTTTATGTACTCATCAAACAAAAACCTTGCACTTTCAAAAGTTGTATTCCCAAATTGATACTTGATTGGTTTGTTTTCCTTCATACAGGGGGACCCATAACTTTAGGGAGATAAAGGAGGATGGCTGATGCAAAGGGTCTTGTATTAATATTCACTGTAGTTGGTGGAAGTGATTTTTAACTTGGTAAAATTTAGTGTTAGGATAGATGTGGATGTCAGTTGGTTGAGATAAATATACTTTGTATTCATAGGATTGAGGATATAATTTTCAATGTCTTGAGGTAATGATGGAGAAATGCATTGATTCATTTGATAGCTATGATGATCAATAATTCCAAGAATGGTGACTTCCATTCTTGAGTGAGGTAATTTTAAACATTGATGAAGAGTAGATGGAATAGCTTACATTTCATGGATCTAGGGTCTCCTTGGAAGCATATTGTATGGTAAGTCCACATTAACCACATGTACCAAGGTTTGATGAACCATGAGTCCCACAATGATAAGAAGGTAGATAAACCCTACTAATGGTCACTAATTATCATCATAGGCTTTTATCATTATAAGAGTGGGCCCAAGTGATGATTCTAAATATCCCAGCTTCTTTAAAAAGTCCACATTACATAAGTTAAGTGTTGGTCCTCCATCTATAAGGATGTGGGAGACATGGTGATGAGCAATGGAAAATTCAATATATAGTGTATGATTATGGTGAGGGTCAACTAGTGGTAGAACCTGAGTGCTAAAAGTGAGTTGTTGGGAGGGGGATAGATGAGCTACTAGTGGCTAAAACTAGTTTATGTCAAGGTTACTAGACACTTTGAGATCATTGATTACTTGGTTCAATATTTCCCTATGTAAAATAGATGTTTTAAGGATCTCCATAATGGAAATTTGGGTGGTGGTATTTTATAGATGTTGAATGATATCATAATATTTATCTAACCCACTTGTAGTTTTCTTATAAGTGTTCCCCCTTGGTGTAGTAGTGGAAGTGGAAGGCTGTTAGGATGGGGATACAAGAATAACTAGTTTATTACATTGGGTGGTGATGGTATAATCAGTTGTGGCTAGGATAATTTTTAAAATAGGAGATGAAGGGGCAATAGATGTAGGATTTTTTTGTATTTTTTTGGTATTAATGTAATGGTAGGGGACATTATGGTAATTGGTGCAATTAGATGAGGATGCCTAATCCTAGTCCCATTATGGCCTCTAATTTTTTCACTCATGTTTTAGAAGAGGATCCTTGTAGATACCTAGATGTCCATTTCTTGATTGAATTAGAGTGGGATATCTTTCCAACTCTATATCTCCTTTTTTGATCAAATCTTGTACATAGTGATTTAATTGCATTTAATTCTTAATATCATGTCTATTCACCCTATGAAAATTGCTATATTCATCATCATGATACCATTTTGGATTAGGTTGGTGATTATCCATGGGCTATATTTTTAGTAAAGTAATCATGTTAATAACAACCAATTATTCTAAAATAATCTCTAACAGGATCCCCAATCTTGTAAGAGGCCTGTTGCCTATACAGGGCCTTGGCTTACCTCAAGGAACCTTGATATAAGAAAATGAGGATGCTTTGGAGGCCCTTTTATTTGGATTTTTTATATATGTTATACTTGTTGTTTTGAGTCTGTTACCCCATCACCTACAACATTCTTGTTTTTATTAAAAACCTTGGGCTTGTTTTAAAAAGAGTTTTTTGTACTAGGTGTGTGCTCATTATGAGAGAATAAATTGATGGTTCCTTTCTCTATGATCAATTTGTATGCCATTTTATATAATCTTGTCAAAGGTCTTAGCACACTATAATTTTATCTGATATTTTAATTTTGCATTGAGGTTATCAACAAATATTTTGGCTAACTCCTTTTTAGGTACACTACATCTTAATTGACTTGCCAATCCTCACCATTGTTGTAAGAAATAAACAAGGCTTTCCCCATTCCTTTATTTTGTGTTATGGAGGTCAATAATAGATATGTCATGTTCTATGTTAAAAGAAAAATGCCTGATGAATTGTTCAGTTAATTCTTCAAAACTTGAAATTAACACCTTTGGTAGATGCATGAACCATTTTAATGCTAGTTCTATCATACTTTTAGGGAATAACCTTAATAAGTAAGCATCTTCATATGTTACTTCATGAAAAGCAACATAAAATTCGTATACGTGATCCCTTAGATCCCCTTTTCCCTGATATTTCTCAAATTTTGGGACCTCAAAATATGAGGGGAAAGGGATCTATAAAATGTTTTTGTCTAATGGTGATGAACAAAAATCTTCATACTTGTACTTGAGGGCTTGAGATCGAGGATCCACCTATTGGAGGGTTTCTTTAATCAATCTTCCAATCTTGGGTGAAGGTAGGATCCCCAAGAGGATTGATGGATTTATTATGACTTGTGTATGGAATATGGGTATGATGGTTATCATATGTGGTATGATTGGTATGACTGAGGTTATTTGTATTATTTTTAGCATTATTGGGTGTTATTGGAGATTTGTATGTTGTTATTTTATGTGGATAGTGGGCATTGATTACAAAGGAAGAGATTTATTTTTTGTGTAAGTTGATCCAGGTTGTATTCAATAGTATCATATCTCTTATTAGCCTTAGTATGATGGTTGGTAAGACATGGCTATTATTCTCTTTCTTCAAAAAAACCATGGTCCACTTCTTGATGAGCATGTTTTCATAAGACTCTGATGGGTGAATGATATTATTCAAAAGGGTGTGGTTGAATGTTGGTGGTAAGGTTCCCCCAATCTCTATAGTTTAGGCTTGCACTTCATCATAGTTTTCATACAAGTATCAATTAATGAGATGATGAACATCATCATTATGGAGGAGTTTTTTTGTCTCATTCCCTATATGAGGTGTTAGTATGTCACTATGAAAATCCTCATATTACTAATTTGGGTCCATGATATATCCCCTAGTATTGTTGTCTTGATTAGAGCCTTATCGTAGGTAGAGTTGAGCTTGGGTTTGGATAACCATGGTGAAAGGTTAAGAGGATGAAATGCAATGGGGTGTGGTTGAGGTGATTTTGAATATAATCCTTGGTCAAAAGATTAGACTACTAGTGGTCAAGGAGAATATTGATGGATGATGTAACTAAAAATTATCAAGAAACAAAGGTCTTTTAAGAGATCAATCTAGCAAAGTCAAGAGAGGATGATGGGATCAAATAACTTTGTCAACTAGCAAGTGGATAAGTTGATTGGTGGTGGAGGACAAAGACACTTGATAGGGATAAAATATAGTGATGGTTACTAGATTGATACCTTATAAGGCTATGTTTAATAATAATTTGAAGTTGTGATGGGATGATTTATGTGTAGTAAATGGCTGACCACTAAAAGTTTGATCTTTTGTCCTAAACTAATATTTATAATGGGGATGGCAAAGTGGATGGTGATATACGAAATGTGGTGGAAAATTTTGGACAAAATCTACCACTCAAGATGGATGAATGGGGAAGATGACAGATTGATGGATATGTATGAAAATGGATTGGAATGTGTGGTACATTCTTATGGATGGACTTTTTGGATTGGTAATTAAATGAGGATGGGATGAGAAAGATATGAAAATGCTATTGATATATGTATGGAATAATATGGTGGAGTAGATTATTGTGGAAAAAGGGATTGTGTGGATTAACTCAATCAAATATATATGATAAGGTAGGAAAGAAAGGGTGAGGGATGATTAATGGTAAAAGGGTGGTACTAAGTAGATATTAAATATGGGGGATGTGATTATGATGTATGAAATATGGACTATATAGATGGACTAATTATAAGTTTATGTGATGATACAAGGATAGAATGAGGAAATGTCTATATGTGGGTGAGTTTATAGGAATGGAATGATGCGAGGTTAGAGGAGATGGTAATGGAAGATGAATTATGGAAGAAGGAAAATATTTAAAAAGGGGTTTATGGGATGATGAGTAAACGAGATGGGATTTTGTAGGTGGTATGAAGATGATGTAAATAGAGATAGGATGTAAAATGTGACAAAGTATGGTGACAATGATATGGATAGGGTGCGTACCTAGTTATGAAAGGGAGATTTATATAGGTGTGATGGATATGTAGGTGAAACTATAATGGACGAACATGATGGTGGGATAGGGATGAGTAGTCTAGGAAAAATGGGATATTATGAGGATGGAAGGGTACTAGATAGATTATGGAAGAGAAGAAGAAGAGGAGATGGGCTTATGACTATAGAATAAATGTGAAAAATGGATGATTGGGATGCAAAATATGGGTCACAAAATTGGGAGGTAGATATGGTGTGGAAAAAATAAGATGATGACTTAGTCTATGTGAAGGATGAGAGTATGATGTGGGTAAATATTATATGTATGGATTAGTGAATATAGTGAAGGAAAAAGCAAAAGTAAAAAAAAAAGGTGGGTTGGATAATATTATGTAATCATATATACAAGGATATGAGATGGATGAGGTATGATTAAGATAGGCAAAAATATGAAATGGATGAAATTAGGGTAATATGTGAAAGACAAAATGGGTATATATGAATTATGTAACTATCACAACTTGGGATGAATAAGGTATGGATAGATATGAGATGACTGACAGATAGTATGTAGAAATAGTTCGGAAGCAAATAAGGTATATAAGTCTGGGTTTTATGGGATGGATATGGAGGCATGTGGGAAAATATGATGTGATACTTAGAGAAAATATGGATGAATAGGGACTTATATAAAAAAAGGCCTATGAGGGTGGGTAAAAGGAAATAATGAGATAGAGAAGGGGTGATGGAAGAATAAATGAATCAAAAGTTGAAGGTGATTGAGGATAAATAAATCAATATGAGATGATGATGATGATGATGATGATGATGATGGATGGAGAGGAATGATATTGTATGTATTTATAAGGTATGCAAAAAAATTAAGGGTGTGGCTGACTCAACTATCAAATAGAATGGGTCTCATCATAACACACAAATAATCATGCACAAGTACAACCCTAATTATTAAACTATATGGGAGTGTAACATGCTTTCCACACCATCTAATGGCTACATAAGTGATGATGTAGACTGGTGACCTGTTATGGAATCGACTGAAGCCTCTCAACCTTGGTTGCACATGATGGTCACTTGGGTGCTGATACTGATGCCACTAGTGGAACACCTGTTATGACCATAGTCCCCTACTCTAAGGTTTACATAAGGATCTAGGGGAGTCTACTATATACACAATGGTACGTTAGGGCCCAAGTATATGTAGGAGGCTATCTGAATGCCTTGTGTATATAGACTTTATCATGGCTCACTCTAGAGAACCCTTTATGGGGAATTCTGCTTAGGCCGTAATGAAGTCTCTCTTAATTTTTATACTCTATCAGAATATGGAGTTTGGTTATCACATGTTGGTGAAATCCATGAAACTAACCCTAAAATATTAAGCCATATGCATGGTGATGAAATCCACATCATGTGTTATCCTAAGGGATGGCTTAACAAACAAGTAAGTGCATAATATAATTAATTAACCACTCTAACTACCTATGTGAGTTTCACATGATACAAAAAGGTATGTACAAGAAAAGGATACACACAACACTCAAATATTCACAAGTAATGCTCTAAGAAGACAAATTATCTATCTAAAATCAATAATTTAGAAACTATGATTAAATGTTAACCAATCTAATCAAAATGGCACCCCTCCCTGCAAACACAAAGGTTAGATGGGTATGTGCATGGAGTTGGTGGAAAATTCTATGGATATACCTTGCAACACATATGCATTATAACATAATGAATATGCTTTATTGTTATAACACATACACATTATATCTCAACATTACCGAGCTATAATGTGTACATGTTATAACAATAATGTATACAACTTATTGAAATATATAATAACACATACACATTATTATATCCATAAAAAAAACCCTCATTTTGCCATTCATATTTTGGCTTCCCATTCATGTTTTTTATACTCATTCATATTTTGTCTTTTCATTCAAAATTTCTTAATTCCTAATTCACATTTTTCCCTCCATTCACCAGATTGATGATTCTGCCATGAAGAAGAGGTATGTTTTTTTTAGATTAAATCAATTTTTTTATTTTTTTAATGTGAATTGAAAATTTGTTTTTTTATTTTTCTATAATAGGTCAGCATGCTCCATGTAACCCTCCACCTAATCATTTGCCTAACCTTCTACCCAACCCTCCTATAGTTCCCCTAGATCCTTAGGCAGTCAGGAGTAATTAGTTGTTCACATAGTGGAGAACAAAATTGAAATTGAGTAAATAATTAGGAAAATGAGGGATCCCACTTCCATAAACACTCACAACACCTATTTGGTCAATAACCTAGAGTTAGTATTAGGTCAATTTGACTTCATAATAAGTCAAATTGATAGATGGAGGTCATATATGGATAGTTGTAGGGTTTACTATGCTGATAAATTATCAGCATCTGACGTGAAGAACAAAAATATAACAAAAGATCAAATTTGTGCCTTATTTATCAACCTGACCACCAATACCCCATTTCCCATAACAACTAAATATTTCCCAATCCATTGATGCCAACACAATTTGATTAAGGCCAATTTTTATGAATGATGATAGATGGTGTTTGACTATCCCCCTTGTAATAACCATGAGGTCCATTTGTACTTTTTAAGGAAACTCTATTATGAGTTTGTCCTCAATAAAATTCCAAACTACTTTGACTTGGTGAGTTTTAAGGCTGAGGGAAAGGCTCCACATAGGATCGACTAGGTGCACATCATGCACCTAATTGGTGGATCCCTACCCAAAAACCACTTCATCTAGAGATTCCCTTTGAGGTGACATAGGTTGTGAAGATACAAACTTTACATGCACTTAGTGTGTTTACTGATACACTCGTTTATCATACGAGTAGACTTTCAAATATAGATGCTCAAGATACTCTAGTTAGTGATCATACTCAACCCAACCAATGTAGATGTTATGGTGATATATACACTAGACCTTCAAATGATGATTGTGGAACTTCAGGGGGCTTGGAAGATATGGTCTTGACTAATGAGTTATTGTCACACACATTTGGCTTATATACATTGGGAGTCTCTACACAAATGCAAGTATCTTTTATATAAATTTAATGGTAAAATTTAAGTTATATTTGCAATTTGAAAAGGTAAAAACCAATTTACATGTTTAAATTAAATAATATATATGTATTTTTTTGTGTTCTAGGAGGAGACGTTGCCTTTGACATCATAACTGGGTAGTGGGCAAACCCAGGCTACTACATCTATCTATTTCAGTACAACACCATATACATTTATAGAGGTAAAATTTTAAGTGAATCTTATATACTCTAAATGTACATTCATACACCTTAATTTCATCCTTGGTATATTTTGTTAAATAATTTATATAAAATACTTAATATAATGTTTTTAGACTTTTTATTGTTTGATGTATTAACATGGATTGGCGTAACTTTCTAGAAACTCATCCTCAATCTCAATTATGTTTTCAATAAACAAAATAACAAGTTGAACATTTGCTTGATATCTTATTATATGTAGTTTCCATAGTGGGTCAATCCAAATCAATAGGATTGGATGTACATAAATATATAGAATTCATTTGATAAAAGTTGTTTGGTACAATATATTTCTATCAATTTGCCAATCGAGTATAACATGTCTTCATCAATATGCACACCACTCCTTTATTTTAAATACTAGACTAATAAATAAGCACTTGATTCCTTGTTACCCTAATCACATATGGTGGTTAAATATCTATGAAAGATATCCAAAATGGTCATAGATAGCAATTTAATTTCCATCTTGATTCTATTTGAGCATAATAATTTCATCTCTATCTATGGAGTTATAAATTTAGATGGCATAGCCTCTTGATCCCACTGTACCTAGTCAATTACATTAGTTTTATGGGAGAGTACATCTATTATATCCCATTTGTTTTTTGGGATATCATTGACTATAAACTATAGCCTATATGTATATGGCATAGGCCTTGCGACCAATTACAAATAGGGGACCTCAAATCCATATAGATAGATGGGGTTGAGTAGTTTGTTACCACCACCTACTTAAGGGGACCAAAGACCTAATATATATATTTGGGGGATATGTTCTATCTATATCTATTGATGTAGAGCTATATCAACTTCTATACCAAACTCTACTTATATCCCTTCCTTTTAAGGTTCTCCTTCATCCATTCATAACTCATTCCCTTAGTCCTTTGGGTAATCAAATAACAACGATAATATTAGTCAAATCAATCCTTCTATCTTTTTATCACTCACTCTCTACATCCTTGGTCATGTCACTAACTCAAACTATCTATCTACTTACCTCTCACATACACCTTTCTAGCTTTACCTTCTACTAGCCCTATTTTTGGGTAAAGCTCCTTGTTAGGAGCATTTGAAAAATCTTCACCAAAAAATAATTAAATATTTAAGGACCCATTTGGCCCATACAACTCCCACATTAACCCTTTGACACATCTCTCAAGGAAAAATATACATCCTTCTTTAGGCCTCTCACCAATTAGCCCTCCATTTATGCAAACCTCCTTAGTATGAAACATGTACAAACTTTATCTATAATCTATTTACATTTATAGATACCCATTTGGATATTTTAGTTAAATGAATAATTTTTTGACCCCCTTCTTTGGACAAATTCTCCTATTTCTATATCACCCCTTCTCCCTTAACCCTTCTCTAGGCTTAACACTAGATCATAGCCTCATTTACATACTTTTATGTACCTAAAAATATTAAAACCACATAAATTAGTGAGAAGACATAAAATAATGTAAGATTAATTTTTTTGGGAATTTTTCAATAGTCAAATCTCATTTTATACACTAAACCCTAGAATCAAGGTTTCTAGGCCATTATTAGGGCCGTGAGAACACTAAAGGGGATAAATTTTATGTTAGTGGGTTTGAAAACCATAAAAAAAATTCATTGGATCTATACTGACCCTATACAACCTTATCATTTAGATAACAAGTTTTTAAATCCCACAATCAATTGCAAACTCAAAACTCTCAGTTTAGAACCCTAACTATGCACACATGAAAATAGGGTAAAATGTTACTTTGTCTTTCCTTCAACTCCAAATATATTTAAAATATAATATGGAATTATATACACTTCCATTGAATATATTATACCCCTTTCAATCTCAATGGAATCCCAAACTAGTTTCAACATAATATAACTTAGTCCTTTGACTATATGTTGCCCTATAGCAAATAGGGTACTCAGGGATTGTTTACTCTTTCAATGTCACAGAACTATAAACCTATATCAATATGATCTCCCCATTTTGATGATCATTCAACATCATTATTTAAAATATTTATAATCCATAACAAGTTACAAGACTAAACACAAGGCACATAATTTCTTAGTTTACAAACTATGTGTTTTCCAAGAACAAGGACTGTGGACAAATAGGATTTTACCACTTCTTGACCAATTATATTCCTAAAAATATTACTCTTAGCACTCTTATTAATGTTACTTAGTTAACCTTACACATAAATTTATACCAAAAGAATAAAATGCTTGGACTATAGTTGAATCTTGGATTGTATGCAAGAATAAGTTTATTAGCAACTTGTTTAATCAATGAATTGCCCAAGTTATTAATTATTAAGTTTTTTGTTCAGTTGATGACTAGCATGGACACTCTTCCATCATTTAAATTTGAGATAGACTCAATAATTTCTTCTACAATTTCATCTACATAGGCACTCACCAAGGTATGTATATTCACTTATAATTTTGAATTATAATTTAGTATTTTTGTTTTAATAATTTTACTATATACTTTGGCAAATATAACTTATATGCACAAATATATTGTGTATGTATGGATTTCATATGACATTTTATAGTCTAATTTAGATGACTAATATGATATCTCCTCATGTTTCTTCATCATTTGACATGCTTATATGTGCAGCTAAACCTGGCATTGACCCAGTCGAGCATCAACAACAAATTGAGGAGGACCATGAGATTTTAGTAAGTTCATGTTTAAATTTTTTTATTATAGTTTAAAACACAAGTTTTTTAACTTGGATTCATGTATAATTTTTATATTTGAATAGGTTCGACTGCAAACAAGCTATGAGCATAGTACCCATAGTTGAACCTTGGAACAATCTAAAGCATTCAGGATATCTCCATCTACAAGTAAGTCATCCCAAGGAGAGTCTTCTTCAAAGAAGGTAAATAGAGGGAGACTATTTGATGATTAGGATGTTTTAGATGATGTACATTTTTGTATGCCTATATGGCAATATGTGTATTTTTGGCATTGTTCATGCGTATATGATGTATTCACTCAACATTAGATACGATGTTGTTAGACATGATGTAATTTTTTGTATGCCTATATGGCAATTCATGTATTATTGGCATTGTATGCCTATATATGGCATTCGTACATGACATTAATATTTTTTACATGAATATTTAAGAAAACCAATGAAGTAAATCTTGTTTGAGTCACTTGTGCTTAGATTATTATAAATGATTGGTTTTGAAGTATTATTAAGGATTACAAATTTTATAATATTGAGAATAACTTGTTAGGATAATGTTGTAAATCAAACCCTTATAAGAAATTAAGAACCAACTAACATTAAATTTCTATGGTTTTATATAATATGATATGGTTTGCTATGCTATGGTTTGTTAGGATAACGTTGCAAATCAAACATTCACTTGTTATGGTTTGATTTGAATCTTCTTTCATAAGCTAGTTCCTCTTTTGACTCTTTGGACTCAATTTAGCTTCTTACACCTAGTATTTATTCCTTTTACTCTTAGTATCACCTCCTTAATGGAATTGATCTTTTTCCATACATATTTTACCTCATTGCATTCATGTCTCATTCACAAATTTCCTCTCAATCTCTTTCTAGTTTCTTCTTAGGCACCTTTTTTGGGTCTCAAAGACCAAATCTTGGTCTATGTTTCAAGATCTCAACCTATTGTCACATATGGTCTTTTGTGATCATAACATACCTAGTATAGCCCCTTTCAATTACTCAAACAATCACACGCTCTCATTCCACACCTTATGGACACAATTCTCTCTTAAAGCTTGTAGCCTTTTTTTACTATATTTTACCTTATACATAAATATTATGATTCCTTAAGAGATTATAAGGGAATTTATAGATACATTCTATTCTTTTTCATGTCTATGTCAAATTTCATATCCCAAATCCACCTCTAACTATCACTTCCTTCATTGGCCTACCCTCATTTAGGTCTAATTATCCCTATTCCAACCCCTCAATCCTAAAATCAATACACATTCATACAATCTTAGGTTAAAAACGTTTTATTCACCTTTTATATGTATAGGGGAATAAGATTACAAAGTTTCATTAAATTTTCATGGTTAAACATCTCAAAAATGTTCGAAGATCACTAATCTAGGGTTTTCCATGCCCTTTACATACTCTTCAAAGGACCAATTCGACCTTCCCACTGATCTTATTTTATGGAAAACATACTCATGACATCTAAAACATACTAATTTGACCTTTTCATTGAAGGCCCAAATCTTCCTTGTATCTATTTTCAACTTTTTCCCAAGTAGGACTATAAGTCCTACTAGGCCTAATTCATGTTCTTAAAGATTATTTTCCCCTATGGCCTTATTTCTCACTCTTGACCCCACTCTCACATATGATATTGATGTTTGGCCATATCTCCTTCCATAGATTGCCCTAACCTCCAAACCACCTTCAACACTTGAAGTAAGGAAGCCATACATTTAGTTATCATAATTTTCATTGCATTATGTTAAATTTATATATTATGTGCAAAGAGGGTTTATGGGCATAAGTTTAGTGGATTGGCATAATTGATCCATCTTTTTGTTCCTCACCAAAAGTTTTATCATAATATCCTCTACCTCCAAATAAAAAATTTACCTCTAGAACTAGTAGGTGTAAATTCACCACTTTGAGCATGTTTATATATGAAAATTACATGTGTTTTAATAACCTTGACACCCACTTCCACCCACAAATGAATTTTCACTACTATTCTAGAGCATGGAAACACTGATAACAAATGTTGTCAAAGTTAAAGCTACGATATAAAAACTTAATTTTTCATACTTTTTGGCTAAAAAATGGCATTTCCAACACATCCAAATGGGTGAATAACATCTAGGACCAGGTTTTTGACCTTCCACATGGTCCGGATGCCAAACCCACCACCCATTCTAACCTCAAGAATGCCCTGCCTAATACAAGAAAGAGGTTGATTTTTAGCCTAACTTTGGGCATGCATAAAAAAAATATAAGTCATATGAAGGAACCATAAGATCCCTCATGTGAATTTTAAAGTCCTCTAATTGTACCCAAAATATATTCTAAATAACCTTTAATAATAATCTATGCTAGAAGTTGTTGTAAAAGGTCCTAAAATGCAAATTTTTGGTAGTGAAGAGACAACTTCTTGACCTACAAATATCAACTTTTCCTCCAAAATTGGAAAGTGAAAATCCACCACTTTGATCACACACACACACACACACACACACACACACACACACACACACACACACACACACACACACACACACACACACACACACACACACACACACACACACACATACACACACACACACATATTAAAATTACATGTGTTTTAATAACCTTGGTACCCACTCCCATCTGAAAATGAATTTTCACTACTATTCTAGAGCACAGAAACACTAACAACAAATGTTGTCAAAGTTGAAGCTAATATCCAAGAACTTAATTTATAGTGCTTGTTGGCCCAATACTGGCACTGCCAACACATCCAAAGGGCAAAATAATGTCTATGACTATGTTATTTACATCCCATCTAGCCCTAATGACAAACCCACCACCCATTTTGGGCTCAAGAACACCCTTCCCAATACAAGAAAGAGGCTAATTTTTAGCCTAACTTCAGGCATGCATAAAACCAAATATGTAAGTTGTATGGAAGAATAGTAAGATCCATTGTTTGTGTGGAAAATTTCTCTAATTTCACCTTTAATATTGTCTAAATAACCTCTAAGAGAAATCCATTCTAGAAGTTGCAATAAAGGGTCCTAAAATGCAAATTTTTGATAGTGAAGATATAACTTCTTGACCTACAACTAGCAACTTTGCCTCTGAAACTGGTAGCTGAAAATACACCACTTTGATAACATCTATATAGAAAAATTACACATGTTAAAATAACATTGACACCCACTTCCACCCAAAAATGAATTTTCACTATTGTTCGAGAACATGAAAACATTGATAACAAATATTGTCAAAGTTGAAGCTATGGTTCGAGAACTCAATTTTTAGTGCTTGTTGGATAGAAAATAGCACTACCAACACATATAAATGGGACAATAAAATATAGGGGTAGGTTTTTAACCTCACATCTAGCCCAGATGACAAACCCACCACCCATGCTGGGCACAAGAACTCCCTTCCCAATACAAAAAAGAGGTTAATTTTTAGCCTAACTTCAGGCATGCATAAAACCAAAAATGTAAGTCATATGAAGGAACCATAAGATCTCTTGTGTTCTTGGTAAATAAGTATAATTACACCATGAATCTATCATTAATCACATCTAAGAGAAATATATGCTAGAAATTGCAGTAAAGGGTCCTAAAATGCAAATTTTTGGTAATGAAGAGACAACTTAATGACCTCCAACTAGCAACTTTGCCTCTAGGACTGGAAGGTGCAAATCCACCACTTTGAGCAAATATATATAGGAAAATTATATGTATTCCAATAATATTGATACCCACTTCCATCTGTAAGTAAATTTTCACTACTGTTCTGGAGCACAGAAACACTAACAACAAATGTGTTTGGAAAGCTATAAAGAGAAATAAACTTGTCATGAGCAATTGTTTAGGAGTATAGAAATGCCATGTGATTTTAATAAGCTTCTCTTAACTTCAATAATATGAAATTATTTACTAGCGGTACCAACCATGTGAAAGTGGACACTAATTTGGCACCACTAACCTACAAAAGAATGTTAATAAGTAATTAAAGATGAAATTTATGCATGTACTACCTACAAAATCAAAAACATTTGGTAAAATTGATTACATCTACATTTTAAAAGTCAACATACCTAAACATTTAAATCCAATGAACCACTTGGATCTACTCTAATCTTGATAGTATCAAGAATAGCTTCATGGTTTGACTCATGAACTTTCCATAGATTCTTGTTTCTTGGCCTCCCATGATATTTTTGCAATTGAATATTCATTGCAAGAACCAAATTTTAATAGTGTAGAATCTTCTTGTGAATTTCAAAGTCTTCAAACAACCATACATTTGAATTTTTTACAGGATATCATCAAATCCAAGTTCCAGTGACTACCATAGACCCAGTGGGATAATCAATGTTTTCTCCATCTACAACTCAGGAAGTCAATTTTTTATTTCCATCTACACACTGACATAAGTAGTAATATGTTCCCTCTTCATTGTCCTCATCTAAAATAACTAAAAAAACATGGACTACATCATAAAAAATAAATTTTAATGAAATTATGAAGATATATTATGAGAATAAATAGTCCATAAAGATTAATCTTCTACCTAGCTATACTAAGATAGGATACATGGTCAAAATCATGTGAGGATGTCATGTTAGTAAGTTACAATGCTGGTGGAACCTAATATGTTTTGATTGGAGTTAGAGGTTTGGAACTCCAACCATCCACCCACTCTTGTGACTCACACTCATTCCAAATAAATTCCATGTATGTAGAACAAAAGCATGGCAAATGTCATGTATGAATAGTCCAAGAACTTGAATTTAAATTATGAAATGAGTGGAGCTCACTCAAACCTGTTAGAGTCAGACAATCCTCATAGTTTGCCAAGTCTTTTTCCTCCATTAACCAAAAATGTATAGGAATAGTATAATTTGGTTGAGAACCATGACATAGGTTCTCATTACACCAATCAACCACATTTTTTGCATCAATCAAATTAGCAACATTGTCATATTTTAACTCCTCCCTTGCAATGGTTCTTTTTCTACATGCTACAACACCATTATGCTCCCCTTTTCCATGGCCAGCCTTAGTGAAACTCTAAATATGTTCTACACCATTTGTAATGTTCATATTTATCAACCAATAAAATATCCATGCATTCTTAAATTTCAATGTGCAATTATTTGAGCAAATGTAATGCCATTTGAAATTAATGTTCCTCTGAGTCAACTGTCTATAAAACTCATCAAAACAACCTTGCACATACTTTGTACAATGTGACTGGTCATAAATGATATAAAAATGGTACTCCATTAATATTTTTTTATATTCCTCTCTACTATCATGTGCATGCATGAATGTTATATACATGAATATGGAAATTTGTCTTAAGTTATAATACTATGATTGAACATCCAATTGTGGTTTGAATGTGTAATTTTCTACAAAGCCAACTACTGAAACAATAGAATCAAGTGGGAATGTATCACTTAGATTGAAATGTTCATCCAACCATTTATCCCTATGTGTGTGCCTTGCATACTCATAAACAATTTTCTCCATGAATTCGACCATAAAACCTAAAACATGTATCTCTTTCATAACAAGCTCACACCTTTTAGATTCTTTGCCATCTTTTACTTGATAAGTCATAGATTTTTATTTTCTCAAACCAATTAATTATTATCCAATTACACTTGTACACTCCTCATGGATACATTTTTAAAATTTTGGCAATCTATCACAAATGTTACAATTTCCACCCAAACATGCTTTCTTATAAAAGAATTGTCCATCTGGTCTTTCACAAAAAAATTGAAATAAATTCTCTAGCTAATTTTGGTGGAAATTCTATGCCAAACTCATGAAAAATGTTAGTATTTAGAGTACAATGAATATGGTGAAAAACATCATAGTGCATTAAAAATTCAACATGTTGCCTACAACAAGTAGTGCATGTGTGATTTATTTTTACATAAACAGGTTTGGCCATCTCAAAAAGTCTTTGACTAATAGTAATTTGTGTATGTTTTTATAAAAACTTAAGAGTCAAATTGTGTTTGAAATATCCAAAAAAAAAATTATATGTGGTTCAAAATTATGAAAACCAACTCTTATTTTCACTACATCTCTTGCATTAGGCAAAACTCTTGTATTATCTTTCCAAAATTGTGCAAGTAACTCTTTCAAAGCATCAACTATAGCCTTGTCCTTTCATGGAAGTCTACTAGAGAATGACCGAACCTATTTTGTATTGGGTTTAATAATTATTTCACATCTTGAAATTGATTTCATTAATGTTTTTCTATTTATATCAAGTTTTCAACTTGTTTTTGAAATCAATCATTTTTCCCTATTTTACCACTTATTGCACAAATTGTCATTATAAATCCGACATCATTACAATATTTGTTACATGATTTTGGGCCTAAAATATGATATGCATCATGTAGATTTTAAATAATTTCATCATTTTCATTATCCATGTTAGATGTTCTTAGTCCTAATGTGTACATTATATGTTTCATTTTAAGTAATTTCATCAATGAAACAAATAATTGACATCTTTGACTATCATACTCCAACTTATGAAAGAAATTATCACAAATTTATTAAACTAATCTTCTTGAATGGTAGCTAGACATTTTTTAATGCATTTATTTCAAAATATTTTCATCAAGATTCAATTAAGTACTTATCTTTTCTATGCACAATTCTTGGAGGTGTTTTTATTGGTGGAATCCATTTAGAGGGTGTTTAAAAATCATTATATGTTTCCTAGAAATTTTCTTCAAATGTGTTTATTTATTCATTATGTGTTTCTATGAAATTTTATTCATTGTTAATTTCATCATTATTTTATTCCATTAAATTTTCTTCATTATTTGTGGGTAAAGTATCAAGCATAGGCTCTTTATCAACATAATAAAAAAACTTTAAACTTTGAATGTGAATTTTCAACATTATCTAATTTTATATTCTCAATTTCATCATAATTAAATTAATTATTTTGAATTTCATCATAATTAAATTCATTATTATAAATTTCATCACTATGTAATTGATTATTGTCAATTTCCTCATTATCTAAAGCATTTGGCTCATCAGGGTTAGTGTTTGTACCTTGTCTGAAATGAATTGCTTGCATTCTTACCTTGTTTTTTCTCTCAACTCTTCTAATTGATTTGATGTTTTGATCTTCAACTTATTCCTCCTCCCTAAACATGAACCAGAGCCCATTTTAACAAAAGCAACCAAGAAAGTACTTCAAATGTGGGGTCCAAAAAAACTGCAACCAAGAAAGTATGCAGAGTACGTAGGGAATTTCTATGGTAATAACAATCTCGATTAGAGATAAAAATAGATGTTGAAAAGTGAGTTTTTGTTTTTATTTCAAGGAACACATATGAATTTATATAATGTGTATGTGTTATAGGAACACATATGTGTTCCTTGAAGAATAGGCGTATTCTATACAAATAAGCAAAAAGGCTCATATTCAACTATTTTTTCCATTATAATACTATAATATGATGTAATGACACTCAATAAAACTATAATATGATACATAAATCCCTAATATGATGTAATAAGACTATCAGATGTTGAAATAATGCTATCATATAATGCAATAAGGCTTAATATGATTTAATAAGACTATCATACAATGTAATAAGACTATCATGCAATGTAATAAGACTATCATATGATGCAATAAGATTATCATATATAATAAATATATAATATGATGAAATTAGGCTATCATATGATGTAATAAGTCTAAATATAATGTAATTAGGCTATCATATGATGAAATAAGGCTCAATATGATGCATAAATCCCCAATATGGTGCATAAATCTCCAATACATGATGTAATAAGACTCTTGCTAAGACTATGAAGTAATAAGACTAACGAATGATGCAATAAGGCTTAATATTTAATAAAAAATGATCTAATTTTGCCCAAACTCCCATCATAGGTCCTTACAAAACTAGGTGAATAATAGATTCACAAATTAGCACTAATCACATTCGTGAATTTATGCATTTATGATGAAATCAAGGAACTTAAGGGTTATGTTTGTTATAAAATTAGTATTTAGGGTTATGGGTTTAGTGTAATATGTTTGTACATGTGTATATGTCATGAAATTAGGGTTTAGGGGAACTACATACATGTTCAAGTGATAAAATTAGGGTTTATAATCAACATGTCATGAAATGTGACCTAATTTATCCCTTTCAATCACATTGTAAAATCTAATTTAGGTTTAATGGATTGAAATTGGATACAATTGCATTCAAATATGCATTTATGATTAAATTAGGGTAAATTAAATCATACATGTCTCATATAGATTATACAATCAATTGGGCCATAAATTTGGGTTTAGGGGCTCAAAGTTTCCTAAATCACATCCCTAATTGAACCAATCAACTAATTGGTTTAATTCATGATAGATATAATTGTACTTAATTTTGACCCAAATCATATATATCATGATCTTATAGTTATGTTAAGAAGGGGTTCAAATTGGCCTCCCATGCCTCCTCAACTGAATTGCCCCTATAATTGAACCTTGTTGTGCCATGTGTGTACCTCATACACTCAAACTTGTGTTAAAGCTATCAAAGATACATCAAGTCCTAAAAGTTTCATAGTTGAAAATTCCCTAGGAGGCCAATTTGAATTACATATCACCATGTGTACCTCATACATACTTGAAAGTGTCAACACTATTAGAGGTATCAGGTCTTAGAAGCTTTAAAGAGATAGATATCAGATCCCTATGAGGCTCAATCCAATTAAATATGTATGCACATGTGTATCTTGTACACACATATATTTGTGTTAGAGATCTAACTATCACTTGTCTTAGAAGCCTCAGATTTGTCAGAGCCTCATGCCTAATCCAATCAAAGATTTCCACATACATGTGTAGGTTTAGTACACCTAGAGAAGTGTTAGAGTTGTCAGATATGCACATCTTTGATACTTAGACATGTTCTATCATCGATCCAACCAATCCAATTAAGGCTTGTTAAAAAATTTATCATATAGACATAAAAGCCAATAATGTTTAAAGATTGACATTGATCCAATCAACTCATGTCTAGTAAATAATTCACACATGTGGTGTGAGCCTTTGAATTGCCATTAATATAAGAAAATTACCATGTAGAGCTTTTAAGGTCCCATATAAATTTTAAGTAATCACCAAATGTTATCATTTTTCTACATGTATACATATTCAAATTATTTATATCCCTCTACCTTGAATTACCTCTAGAGATCCCAAAACTTACATTCACATTAAGTCCTACATGCAGGAGATAACACAATTTAGTAATGGATGAGCCTCAACCTCAAATCCCAAGTTAGAGCAAGAATTATGAGACATGTACTACTTTATTGCAATCTACATCATAAGGTTTAAGCTCCTTACAATGAAATATGAACAAGATTGAAGATATATGTACAAAATATATATAATATTGAAACCTTTAGTGAGGGGGTACACACTGGTATTCAATTCTGATCAACCATCTATATGAGGTGAGCAATTAATCATCCACATGAATAATTATTTGGTCTCTCTACTCAACATCATCCTTGAGGGGAAGTAGGGCTCAGATTTAGGGGACATTAGACGACAAGTTTAATGTATCATGAATAAATTCAATAGAGTTTGAGTTGGGATAACTTATACATATGTCATACTTAGTCAATGTCAGGTCTACGCAATCTCTTAATGGTTTTGAACAAATTCCCTAGTTCAAATATATATTTATAAGCTATACATTCATCACTAGGCACATCATCTTAAAAAAATGTCTTAATAAATTAACACATCATCACTAATGGATACATGTGATCATTTCAATTTTATTGAGCTCAAAACCACATCTTATAGAAAATAAAGGCATACCCAAATCGACCAAAATATTTAAGAATTTAACATGTTAATACATTGTAGGTCCATCATCCTACTTTCATATCTTACCATCCCAATTACATAGTAAGGTATAAAAATATATGGTATTTATAAGCATATAGTGTTGTCTAGCTTGTTTTTAAGCTTGTAATTGTTGTATCCATGGTGCACCTAGGACTAGTCCCATGTAAAAGACACACTCTTCATATGATGTGGGAATAGATGGAGTGGTTGATGGCTATCCCATGTGTGATGGAGGAGTAGATGAAGGCTGTGCATAGAATGGAGGATTAACCATATTTTCATAAGAGATCTTAATTTTAGGAAAAATTTAAATAATGTATTTGAATACATTAGGGGAATCAATTGAATAATTGTAACAATATAATACTCTTATTAGACATTCAATTGGGACCTCAAAATGCACCTATTGAATTAGATTCACTAAGTGACCTTAGAGGAAACTTAAGTGACTTTATTCAACACAATTTAGGACAGATAATTCAATGCATGATTCATAGGTATTAGGATCCATTAAATACCATTCTTGAAATAGATATCAAAGAGATGCACTGTTACACCAAGGGCTAAATTATTATTTCTACTTACACAAGATTATCTATACTACATAGTCTAATTCAATGGGTTTGCCACTTAAAAATATTAATTAAAAATTTATAAATAAAGGGTCTGGTCAAAGATATCAAAGAAACAACAAGAGGGTAACATAGTATTTTAGGCAAGTAGGATAATATCAATAAGAAACACAAAATTTAAGGGCAAGTAGGATTTTAGGCAAGTAAGGTGGTAAGCTATATCCTTGCCCTATTAGGGGAAAGATCCCAATAGCTATGCATGTTTCAATTGTCAAACAAGGCTTTTGCTAATATGTGTTCTATTGACAAAACATATTGGTGTATACATTTATATATTAAAGTGCACCAAAAGCTAAACATGTAATATCTAATACTTGTTCAACATTTATTCTATAAAATTAAAAGTAACCAATCACATCTTGACAAGTAAGAGTAAAATATTGATACTCTAATGCACAATGATTGGTACACTAAAAGTTAAGTTTTGATCATAGGCTTAAAAAATGCATTTTATGACCTCTTGTAATAAAATTAGTTATATTATCAAATTTATAATGTGTTAGACCTTGAAACCTTAGTTATAAGTATTTAAGATGACATATTGAAATGGGTAAATTTTTTGAAGTCTAATGTGATGTTATGGCACCTTAATTCATTGTCTAGAGCTAATGGGACCTTTCCCCTATAAGAAACATGAAATTTGACATTTACCCTATAAGGATGCATGGATAATGGGACCTTTCCCCCATAACAAACATGATTTTTTTTTTAAAATTTATGTCTAAGAAATGTGTACGTATTATATAATGTGTACATGTTGTATATTTTGATATATAACATGTACGTGTTATAGAATGCATAGACATTCCATAGCGTGTATGTGTTATTTAAATTCAAATTTAAAACTACCCTTTTAGACTCAAAAATGGCTTAGATTATTGAGACTATGGCTTGGGACTATGCATCTATAGTTGAGACCAAGAGTTCTATGAAAAACCAACAAATTTCAACTTCAATCACCAAATACACTATGTATTTCAACATAAAAATTCAAAAAAATATTACTGTTATGACGAGCACATTGTCCTCTTTTTAAATGTATGATTTTTATAATTTTTGGGCTATTTTAAGGGTTCAAACTATATTTATTTCTAACAACACCTTTTTTAGGCCACTACATTCCTCACCCATACATGCCTATTCATTGATATATAATTTGGTTTTCATTTATCCAACTAGAAAACAAATTATATGGTAACAAACTAGGCATAATTCTACACACATTAAAAAAAATCAATTTTTGTTTTTTTTGAGGTAGTTAGGGTGGGTTGCACGAAAAATTATCCATTTTTTTCTCAATTTTTAGGATATACTAAATTAAAAAATTAATAAAAAAATATTCATCAAAAAAATATTAAAAAAAGTTTGTGACACACGACAAGATCTAATCTAGAAATTCACCAAAGTGTTTCTAACAATATTTAACGATGCTCAAAAAATGGTGAGTCACACGGAATGGTACAATTCAATTTTTCTTAAAAAAAGTAGGAGGTGTTATTCATATCTTAGATGTTTAATATTTTTATACTTAACCATTATTCAAAAAAAATAGTTTTTTGAAAACTAGACTCAAAATTCTACAATTCATATTTTATACCATCTTCAAATTTTAAGTGTAGCCATCTCTAATTATCTGAAAAAGTTCATATTTCTAAAATTTCAAAAAAATCATGTTCATGGGAAGGCCCTTTTTTTCCCCCAAGTTGGTGCACTTATCGATATATCTAATAGAGGTACCCCAAAAGTCCTTAAAATCCTACAAAAAAGATTAGTTATCTCAGATCTGTAATCCCATGAGTACATAGGGTAATCCTACAACCAGAATGCACAATCCTACTAGTAGGATATAATACCATGAGAAGATAATGGTGTTATTTTTAGATAACTACTATGGTTACTATTATGGTCAGACAATAGTGCTAGTTAGAATAACAAACATGTTACTAGGGAATAGATTTAAATAGAGATATTGTAGGACTTGGACTACCTACTTAAGTTTGTCCTAAAAATGATAACAAGCTAAAAAATTCTATAGAGCTATAAAATAATTACAAGGCATTTTTTTAAATACAATTAATAATGACCACACTACTATAGAAGCCTAAAATTGACCCTAAATATGATAACTTGTAATATCATGACTCTTAGCAATAACCCCACTATTTATAAGGTAATCTCACAACTATTAAAGTAGTGGTATTACAAGATATGGCTAAATCACCTAGATGAAGTGATAATAGCTTCCTTTATGCCTGATTAACCCCTGAAAGGTAGAATATCCCCTGTAAGCAAACCTTTAGATGTCAAAGTGATAGTAAACAAGCTAAGGTAGGGAATGTTTGCAAAGAAAATTATTGATAAAAGGGTAATGCTTTGGAAGATTACAACCCTCAAAACCTCCTTTGCCTGCTAAATAGAGCCTAGATGTAGTATAATAAGGAATCAAAGATGACAAGGAAAGAGTTTTACCAGATCTTGATAGTTATGCAATATTGATATTGGGAATGATAATACCACTACTTACAGGGGAAACTCACTATTTGAAAAGTCATGGTATTATCAGATATGAACAAGACCTTCCATTTATTCCAAGATGGTGTCCCCCTACTATCCTACACATATTTTAAACATCAGAGGGAAAACAACCTAAAAAAGCATAAAGTGACTAAAAATAGAAGATAATATAGACCCAATCACTAATTTTAACAATACCACTACTAGAACCTATGTTACTGCTAATAGTAGGGCAATATCATGACTTGCAGAGTGGTGAGATTATTCAATATGTTTGAACAATTTGACTTTGTAGAGTAATAACACCTTATATTTCACACAAATAGACAACACACCTATAAAGGAGTTCTTAATTAATCTAACAAATCTCAAAATACAATATTCTCAATAGATATTGCAATACCACCATTGAAATCATCAATACCACTATTAGCTAGGCAATCCCATGACTATCAAAGTCATGGTATTATCAATCCTAAAACCCCTAACTAATAACAACTAACCTAAAATATCGTGACTCATGCTAACAATGCCACTACTGCAATATCACTACTTGTAAAGCAATATCATGACTTTCTTGAATCACATGAAAAATTCAAAATCTGGGCTTGGTTACACTTTTAGTTGGTCCTAAAATCACCTAGAATGCTTCCAACAAGAGTGTTAGCCTAAATAAGGGAGGTTGGTCCCTCCGTGGTTGCCAAAATGTGCACCGATTTTAGGATTCTTGTAATATTATCAAAATGACAATACAAACCCAAAATCAATGACACCAATATGAATAGATAGAGAAAGTAAATCATAATAGTTAGAGCATTATTACCATCACTTTTACCTTCTCATAGATCCATTCCAAGACTTGAAACTTGTGTGATTGAGCTTGAAGATGTGATTTTTGGATTACTTATAGTTATTTGATAATGGTTTCCAAGAGACTATGGATGTGCATAATGGATTGATAAGTGCTTGAATGGCTTGTTTGGGATTCACTTGCTCATGCATTCATAAATTAATTAATTCATTCATTAGTCTTCAGCAAGGGGAGGTGGTTTAGTTTTATAGGCTTATGGGGGGAAGATCTATGGTCCAAATTTAAATTTGGGCCATCATAATCTATGGTGGAGGAATTTCCTTGCAAATTTTAATTCCATGGAATTCTCTAGAATATAAAATTTTAGAGGGAAAAGGGGATAAATTGGAGAGATTTATAGAATTCTCCAAATCTAGAAATCTCCCTATAGGGTTTTAGGGGTTTAGGGAAGGATAGTGTAGGGTGGTGGGTGGGTAGTTGGGATTCTCTTGAATTTAAAATTGGCTAGTGGAATTAGGGGGTAGGTTAGTAGGTAAATAGGCTTTGTTATGGATTTATTAAAATGATTAATTATTTTTGGTATAGGATAATGTTTTGAAAGATTTATAAATGAGATGAGGGCATTAGGCTATTAGTTAATATAGATAAGAAAAGGTTAAATTAGTGGAAATATAGAAACTAGACTAAATTAGCAAAAATTAGTAAAATTAGTGGTGCAAGAATTATTTAGTGCATACAATATGCACCTTGGAATCATAAAATAAAGTTATGTTTAGACATCAGTGTCAAGTTTGAGGCTAAACTAGCAAATATAGCCAAGTTTGCCAAAAAGGGCATGTTCTCACTATTAAAACTCATGACTATATATTAGATTAGGGCATGTCAAGGTTGGATGATACAAATTATGACATATTTTAAAGAGTGGGTATAAGATATGGGCACCATTATTCATGCCATTTACAATGCAATGGATATAATTTTACAATTGTTTTAAGAGGATATAATTATTTCATTGTTTAAACTATATGGTTGGCTTGATTTTTTCATTGAAATTTAGGCCAAATTGGTTACTTTATTGATATTATTAAATAATAGGGTCCAATATGACATAAAATAAGGTAACATCCAAGTCATTTATTTAGTATGATATGTTAAGAAAAAGGTCAAGTGGGAAGCAACAATGAAAGGAACCTTACGAAATCTTTTGTCCAACCACACAACTCACTTCACAAAGACATAGATGTTATTAATAGATCCCATTATTAATATGTCTAATATAAATGAGGAATGATAGGTATGCACTAATACCATGTAATATAAACATGCCAGTGTCACTCAAGATATTATTTCACAAGGTGTAAATGTCCAGAGTATTGCCCCTCTACTCGATACTTCCTAAGTTCACATTCTTCTAATCAACACTTACAGAGATGGTATCCCTATAAGTGGCACTTCTCAAGATGATATTTCTAAATTTGGTATTTCATAAGACAAAAATATTCTAGGTAACATCTCTTAGGTTTGAAATCCTTAGGTTGGCATGCCAGAGACTCCACCTAGGACACAATGAAGTAGAGGAAAGGATGATTTTGAATATTACATTTTTATACATTGTAAATTTATGATCTTGTAATTTTTATTCATATTTTAAAAATTGTTGTGAAGTTACTATTATTTCCTATTAATGCAAGGTGAAACTCATCCAATGATGAGATGATTTTAAATTCATCCATAAGAGGATAGTTGAAAAGGGAATGGGAGAATGGCCATTATGAAAGGACATTCCTTAGATATTGTGAACATAATGGAGGACCCTTGTCTATGATCCAAAGTTTTGAGATTATCTTTTGTGGGATTTCCCCCTCCCTTTCATAATTTTGTTTTGTATTTTCTTGAAATATTATTTCTTACCAAACCCAGTCATTGTTAGTGGGATGGGTATCCTATGATTATTATAAAAATCACTCTTTGTAACTTTGTAATAAATAGTGGGGATTATAATGAAGTACAAAGACAACATTAAAATTCTTGGAATGTTCATGGGTTCTCTTTATTTTATTTTGTTCACTCAATTCTTAGAATTTATATAGTATACATTATATGTTTTCTATAATATCACATGAATGTTGAATATTTTATGTGGATTTAGTAAGGATGAGTAAATTAATATTCTGATAATTTTCTTCAAGTTGCTATGTTAATCTAATTCTCGTAGGTGAATGTGTTGTACTAATAATTTTTCTATGTTGATTTATTTTATGATAAAATAATATAGAGATTAAATTACAAAGAGTAAATTTCCTTACTCTTTATTATTTATATTCTAGTTCAATCATAATTTGAACTATGTAGATATAGGTACAATGTAGTCTCATTCAGAGATAGTTCATGCAAGCATCAACATCTGAATGTTGTCTGAGAGCCTTCTTCTCTATCTTACTCTTATCTCTTTTTTATGTTTCTATTATATGACCTTAATTTAGTGATTATATATAATTTTGAATATCCATCTTGGGTATTTTTTTATAAGTTTTTAGGATCATATGGAGTTTAAACATAAAATTGGTCTCTATCTATGGTAGCATTTGTATTGTCCCTAGACTTATTATGAGTAGACTATTTAGGCAAGTCAAATATTTCAAATCATTCTTTATGTTTCCTATATAAATAATAAAATGAGAGGGATTTATCCCATAAATCCCTAAGGTGTGCATAAAAATCACTTCAACACAACCTCTCCCTTAACTTAGTTTTTTCACCTGTGCACAAGGTCCAAGGCCCTTTAGTGTAGATCATAAGAAGTAAAACTCTAATAATTTTAAGAAGGGAGGTGATTAAAAATTGAGAGTGATTTAATATTTTCAAACATCAATAAAATTCATTCATTATGCTAATAATACATAATTTGAACCAATTATCAATAAATACACACAAAATCCTAGCGTAGACATAAATTTGGTATTAGACACTTGATAATGTCAGTTTTGACCAAGCCCTAATATACATGACTTGTGATTAAAAGGTTTAATCTTGTTCACATTTTATCCTATCCATTAAATTATTTATATGATCAATCTTCCTAATTTTACATTATTCACATACAGTTTTCCCCTAGTCTTTGCCTAATAACTTATCATCTTATGCAAACTATCACTTGATTTTACATCACTGTTTCTTGTTACTTGGACTCATTTGACCAAAATTAGATATATATAGTTGATAGAGTTATATGGCCTATCCAAACCCATGAACACACTCTCTAATAAGTATTATCCCAAATTAAAACTCTTCCTTTAGGTTTACCCACATGTTTCACATGTCAATTTAAGGGTAAATTGTCCAAAGAGTTAATTATATAAGCATATCAATCTTAAGCCTATTTATATATAACACTTCTCTAGAAAATATAAATTACATTAAGGAATAAATTTTCACATCCTCTTGGCACTACCATAATGTAGCAAAATATGTAAAACATTGAAGTAAAAACCATTTTAATCACCCAAAAGTGGTATTTGAGTGATAAGAGTGTTACTTGAGACTACATGTCCCTAGCTTAGTCATATATCTATCCTAGAGCCTATTATCACACTTATCTAGTCTTTGTGTGGGCCATAAACATCCCTAGTCAACTCTAAAATAGTTCCAAACCCTCATTTCCTATCTTGGCCATTTGTGCCTAGTGTTATGCTAGTTGGACACTAGCGCCATAATAAGGACACTAGTGCCACATGGTGCTAGTGTCCCCAAAATAGAACTAATGTCCTTTACCCTATCTTTCCCAAAATGGATATCTTTTCAAAACTAAAACCTCTTAGGGTCAGCCTTGAAAATTTTTATCATCTTCACAAGCAAAATAATAGTATAAATACATAACTTGTATCCCTCTAACCACTAGATGGAAATCAGATGCAAAATACACATTCAAACATAGATTGAGTTGAGCATAATTAAGGTTATCAATCCCTATTATATCCTACTTCCACACACTGCCATATATAGTATCCCTATGCTAAAATTTTTATAGATTTATAGTATCAAGCACATTCATGACACTCAATGATATTATCATACTAGCATCACTTGTGCTTGCACTATCACTTAGGTGGGGATAACTACATCATGCTTGATTCCTCCTTAGAGTATTGGCATGTATGCAATTATATTCATATTGGGGTGTTGAGGATGTCTAACCTACACTAATAATGAACACACTTTTCATCTCATTCCCTAGTTATATGGAGGATTAGGGTTTACATAATAAATTATTAATTATAGGTAAAATACAAGGTTATATAACCCTTGTGTGTAGTAACATGCCCTAGGAATCTAGACATAGGTGCACACAGAAGCTTAGAATAGTATTGTATAGAGAACACTACCACCACTTTAATAATAATGGTACTAATATAAAATTGTGTTTTTAATATCTAGGAGGGGTTATAACACCTTGATCTAGTTTATGACACTCAAACTATCTTCCATCTCATTTTCTAGCACCTAGATCATCTGTATTAGGTGTTTTCTAGCTAAGTCATTACTTGCACTATTTATTACTATTTTTAGAAAAGTCAAATCTAGTCAATTATATAAAAAATTAGTGGTCATTTTTATTTCATATTATTTCATTGGTTTATTCTACTAAGTTCTTTAACAAATATAGGATTTATACTTGTTAAGTCAATAAAAGGTTAAAACATTTGGTGAACCTAACTTACTTTGAATATTTCACAAACCCTAACCCTAGATAATCCTAGGGTTTATATTTCTATCCTTATAATACCCAAAATTATATTTTATATCCATATATATTTTAATTTTTATATGATATAATAATGATAATCATGATATAATAAGTTTATCACTTTTTGTTACAAAGTTTAATACTTTCACTTACATGTTTGTTTCTTCTAATTCAGAATGAACTCAAAAAAGAAATATACACATGTATAGATGATGATTTTATATTAATTGAAATATATTCCATATTTCATATCATGTTACATTTCTCTTATTTTGAATTCCATTAACAATAAAACCCTTACACACATAGATAATTTAGCACATAAGCTAATAAGTATGTTTCAAGTTTAAATGTCATATCTCATGCATAGGAAAGAATATACTTCTCCTCTTCATCTCCATGAGGGTGATATATAATTTACCTCTGATCAAGTCCATGCTATCACTCTTCCATGATATGAATAATCCCACACTATTACTTCTAACACCTAGACTCAACCTATTCACACCTCTTCTTTAGAGGGTGTGTGCCTACATGTTCAATCAGAAGAAACTAGGGTTTGCACTTGTGACACTCTAAGTGATCAAATCACCATTATGAGAAAACTAAAATTATATTAATATAATAAAAATCAATTATTAATTTAAAATATCACATTATTGGCAAATCACATTACATGTACATAATATTCAGAATATGCTAGTGTAAACTATGTGTATGCATCTAAACCTAGCAAAGTTGTGCCTAAAACTCTTTCATGTCCAAATAATAAAGTACAACACAATGTATTTATTATAAGTGATCAAAAAATATTACAATTTTCTAATAAGAGCTTTAGTGAGATACTAAAGGGAAATGATTAAAGCTAATTTGATAAACTTACATTCTCTATACCTAGTGAGGAGATCCAGATATTATTTTGCATATCATAAAATACATGGTCATCACACAAATTCATGTTTAGAATTTAAGTAGAAAATATAATAAATAATGGATAAAAATGACTCACATAATGACACATCATCTAAAAAACATACAATGACACACCTACAATTCATAAATAGTACAAAAGTGGTTACCAAAGCATAACTCAGAACAACAAAAGGTTCACATAACATAATGACAAAAAGAAATAATATAATAAGCATAGGTAAAACAAGTAAAATATTCAAATATACCTCTCTAAAGTGAGAACTCAACTTTCAAATTTGTATGGGTGTGGTAAAAAATATCTACAATAGTTTGATTATCATGATCAAGGTTTGGGAAAGCAGGCCCAAGGCATCACTTCTCATATTCTAGAAATTAATAATGTTGGTCAAAAAAGTTTGGGATTTATTAAACATCCTAAGAAAAACCATTCATAGATACATTTTATCAATGCAAAATATCCACATACACAAGAAATGTCATAAAAAGAGAACGAACTGAAGTTACAAAGTCAAAATCATGCTAAGCCAATAAGTATTCTAAAAAAGGCTTTCTTGAAAAAGAGCCTTCACTTCACCATATGATATAATAAGAATAATTTAAAGGTAAAACTCATAATAAATATTCCAAATCACAATCTATAAATTTCAACTCCATCGTATGAGGCAATTCCTTCTAGCATTCTAGGTTATTATGATTCTAATGATTAACAATACTCAGATTCCTACTACAACACCATTCAAATATAACATAACAATAACACTTCAAGAGTGATAATAGTTCCTATTATAGATTCAATTTTCACCCTTAGAGAGGGTTCTTCAGGACCTTCTCAATTGAGCTACAGTATTGGGATAACCCCAGGTTGTAGGTCACCTATGGTGGGGTTGAACCTCTGGAGAAGGACATATTCATCTTGATGGATCACCTATACTCATGTTTGAACTGATAAAATGGGTAAAAAGGAGGTAAATGGATAATAATAAATCTAAAAGGGTGATGTACCAAATTAAATTATAATTCACACAAGCATGAATTATACATTGAAGAAGTATAAGATAGTACTAGCTTACACAATCTCAAAATCTAGATAATTGCATAGGTATTTCATACACTAGGTTAAAAAAGAAATGGATGAGAACAAAGAGGAGTTTTAAGACTCACCGAGGGATCACACAAATGATATAAATAACATAAATACAAGCCTTCAATCAACTAGGAAACACCCTAATGACAATGTGCATAGAAGATTCTCCTACACAATGCCATTATGCACAAGCTTCCTAAACATAATTCAAAATAAAGAGATAGGCAAAGAAATTATTTATTATATTAAATAGGTCTTTTATACAAGTTTTGATAGGGTCTAGCTTTATCAAATGAGAGTCTCTACTCTTACAAAATTGAGAGAGTTTTTATCAAGAGTGAGAGAAACTTTTCTTCTAAAAATTGAAAGAGCTTATAGAATGGAAAGAATAGGTAATATATCAAAAATGGAGAAAGAGAAGAGGTAGTATGAGTAGATAAGTCATTAATTGAGACACCTCTTTTTGATCAAATCAGCCTCCAATTCTCTATTGATAAGTTATCCTTTTCTTTATCCCAATAGCCCCTGAATATTCTCATTGGCTAAGAGAAATGCACTAGAAGATATTAATTTTCAAATCTGGTGAGTCATGATCCTACTAATGGCATAAAACCCTTAGGCACCTTTAAATCTATCAAATGCTACATTTTCTCTCTCTAACCATTAAATCTACATCTTGGGACTCTACGCCATCTCCACTTGCTTCGTTATGAGGACAAGGTTCTTATGTCCATGTACTTGATAGAGCCATGGCCAAGTCTACTCTTAGTGTATGTTTATCAAATTTGGGACCATATTTAAAGTTGAGACACTTCTCCATAACCATTCATATTTTCCCCTACTCAATATCTGATCATAGGTCTATATTATAGATTAAAAACTAGTCTCTTTCATTGGTTTTCATATAGTTACTTCATATAAATATAGATCCTACATGTTATATATCCTCATTGTTGATCTCCATTAGGTCTAAAAAGACCTATCTTGTCCCTAGGAATTTATAGAAATCAAGAACTCACCATATACAATATGTCTTTTTTAAAGAACAAAAACCATAGTCATGAAACCATACTACAAACTAAAAGGATGGACCCTATGTGTTCCAATATTTTGAACCAAATATTCATGGCATCAAAACCCTTTTTTGACAACCCCTAAATATATAATTATGTCTAATTGTGACCTTCAATCAAGCTCTAATGGTGACAGGATGATCTTTCCATGATTTTCCTCCATTTCTACCTAGGTCAAAATTGCTCTCAACTCAAAATCTCCTATCTTTTTACCTCTAATATTGACTTTCGATCTACTTCCTCATGATTGAACAAGCACTATTAATCTACTTAGACACATTATCTTCAACCTTTAATATTAATCATCAATCTTAATCTGGACCTTTTATATTGTGCCAACTATTAGCTCTATATTTGTTTTATAAGATCCTATTGACTTACCTCTCACACACTGTAGATCTGGTTTTGTGTGATTAAACATGATCCCTAGATTTTTTTTATAATCTAACACACTTGTGACACTTGGTATCTTCTTATTCACCCTAAAAATATTTTAACCCTTTAACTCATTGCTCACTGTTTATCTAATATGTAAAAGTGAATATGCATCATTAGATATTTTGATCCACTGATATCTATCAAATCAATGTGTACAATTATATATCTATCAAGACACCCAAGATCTTTCAACTTGTGATCGTCTTACCTATGCCAACCTTTTGACTTGGTGCTCATCATTGATCACTTTGGTATAATTGAATGAATATTGTTAGATCTTTGAGACCCACTAGCACTATCCTCACCCACTCACCATTGAATCTTTAGTATGATTGAATTTTGACCATTAATCTTTCTCATTTGAAATAAAATGGATATTTCATGAAGTTTAAAATTGACATTTATGCACCTATTTCATTTTTCAAGTCTAACTTTAAAGCTTTATAACTTGAGATATATAACTCATCAAGTTATGAAATTTGTAGAGGATGATCCAAGCATGAATAATTCCATGTCCATGTGGTCTTTTAGCCCTGAGAGGATTTCTAAGCATACTTATTAAATGTACAATCAATGTAACTAGTCTATTTTTGCATGATGTTCTCATGATGGTCTGGTTCTTTTGGACTTGTGCTTGAATTATTGTCTCTTTTAGAAGGATCTAATGGACTTCTAAGTCTTTGGGTAACTTGATTCATGCTCTTGAATGCTTGAAATGATATGAAAACCTATTGGTCTTCTTTATTTTTCATTCTGAGACATGTTTCAAGACCTTCTTATCAAAGATGAATAAATTTCACTTTACACTTGTCTTAAAGTGTTTCAAAAGCTTTTTAAGTGACCTTTCATCTCCTCCTTAATCAGGAAATTTGCTTATCTAATCACTCCATACCAATATCTTTAGAAAATGATCCATCTAGGAAAATTTATGTATGTAGTCCAAAATTGGCCAACATTTCTGGCAATATCATAGGGTTACATACCTATTATGTAAAGACTTAGTGGCCTTAAATTAATCCATTATGTAAATGGAGTCATAGTCTCTCTTCTCAACTAAAACTATTGTGGGATTGGATAAAGAGTTGACCCTTTCTAAAACTTCCTCTTGAAACAAAAGGAACAAAAGAGAAAAATAAACAACTATGCCCAAGGTACTTATTGAAAAGGAAACACACAAATAAAAAGGAAATGTGCATAATTCACTTAGAGGAAAACATGAAATCTATTCTAGTATGTTAAAATATTATATAGTAGATGCAAAATTTTATAATAATAAGGATTTAAATGAATGCCATTGATTGGTATGGGTAATATCTCTCCATATAATTGGGAAAGTTAAAAAACATTATGATATTTACATTTATGGATCAAATAAGGACCACTTAATAAGATATTAAACTTGGTATGCTTTCCTAGCTTGGCCTTATTTGAGTCCCACCTGAGGACTAAGTCCCCTTCTTTGAAGTCCCTTGTTGTAGCCCTCTTATCAAAGTATTTATTGAATTGAGCTTGATATGATTCTAATATATTCATTGCAAGGTCCCTAGATTTTCTAATCTCCATGA
The DNA here is from genome assembly GCA_037957365.1 of Torreya grandis. NCBI lineage: Eukaryota > Viridiplantae > Streptophyta > Pinopsida > Cupressales > Taxaceae > Torreya > Torreya grandis. The sequence continues at coordinate 363,905 of JARHVA010008600.1, forward strand.
GCTCTATCATCCTCACATTCATAGGCTCATCCTCCATTAACTCAAGTTGATGGGATAACTCTAATGCAGGAAGTTTAAAAGAAATGGGCAATTTGTCTTCCCTTCCATATACTATAACATATGGATAATTGCCAATGGTAGCTTTAAGAGTCACTCTATCAGCCCATAAGATTGCTATTAGCTTTGTATGCTAGACCCTCTAATTCTCTTCCATGGTTCTCTTGATAATCCTTAACAAGTTATTGTTCATGGACTCTTCCAATCCATTGCCTTGGGGGTATTAATTGGAGGATGTGTTGAGGTAGATGTCCAACTTAAGGGCCCATTTACTTATCTTCATGTCCATAAATGCTAAGGCATTATCTAAAATTATAGTAGTTGGGATACCAAACCTGGTCACTATGTTATCATAGAAATCTAATTTTTTTATCTCATTAGATTCTTTCAAGACAATTAATTACATCCACTTAGTGAAATAATTAGTTGTAGTGAGCACCCATTTATGACTTGCACTTGAAGGTGGATTAATCATTCCTATGAAGTCCAACCCCCATTTCATTAAGGGTTACTCCACCTAGATTGGGTTGAGTGGAAGAGCTGCTAATCTATGCTTTCTTGCAAATAGATCACAATTTTGGCATTTTATGACCCATGCATATGCATCTTTGAAAATGTTGGGCCAATAATATCTAGTTCTCATTACCTTTTCTTCTATTTTTATTGGTGTAAAATAGCCTCCTATAAGTCCATCATGAAAATAATCCAAGAGTTTTATCACTTGATTGTCATCTGTGCACCTAATCAATACTCCACTAAGGTCATTTTTAAAAATAACAATATTAATTAATGCATAAGGTATGGACTAAATATTTAAATACCTTGTTTTTAATCTATCCAAACCTTGGGGGCATTCTCTAGTTATCAAGAAATGTGGCATGTCTTGGAGCCAATTTTATGAAGTGAAGGTGCATCTGCCTATGAGTTATCTTGTGTTACCAAAATAATTTATTTGTCTTCTTGAAGATCATCCACCATATGCTCACACAAGACTTTGCCTCTTACTATCTTGGATAATTTGATCTCCACATCATATTCCATGACCTTGGTAATCCATCCTACTCTTTTCTCATTCAAATACTTGTTGAGGAAGTCCCTAACTCCATGATGAGACACCATAATATGAACCTTATTGTTGGAGAGCATTGGTTTGAAATTTTAAGAACCTATTTTTCAATGAAATTGTACCTCACCTCATATCCTTCTAGCCCTTGACTAAAAAAGGCAATTGGTTTTTAAATTCATTCACCATTCTTTTGCATCATCATAGTTGATATGTTATCAATGTTGGCAAAGTTGTACAATATGAAATCCTTTGACAAATCAATATTCTTGAGTGAGGGTGCTTGGACAATGGCTTGTTTGATGGCCTAAAAAAATACTATTCTTTCATTTGACCAAGTAAACCCTTGGCTCTTTCTCAACATGGTCATGATGGGTTTGACCAGGTTTACAAAACTAGGTATAAAAATTCTCACAAAGTTTATCTTCCCAAGGAAGATTTGGATTCCTTTCTTGTGTTTGGGTATAGACAGTGCTAAGATGACACTTATTCTGTTAGGGTTAATGGAAAAACCTTCCTTTGAGATAATGTGATCAAAATTTTTGCCTTCATGAATGGAAAACACACATTTCTTAGGATTTAAAGAGATCCCATACTCTCTACATCTTTGGAAGATCAACCTTAGATGGTCCATATGTTCATTATCATTCTTGGAGAAAATTGTGATGTCATCTAACTAAACTAGCACCATCTGATTTAGAAACCCTTAAAAATCCATGTCCATGGCTCTTTATAAAGTTGCTCCTATATTTGACAATCCAAAAGACATATTTTGGTAAGCATATATGCACCACTTTGTGGTGAAGGTAGTCTTATATTCATCTTCCTCTCTTACTAGTACTTGGTTTTAACATGAATACCCATCGAATAGGGAGAAGCATTATGAACCAATAACTATCTAAAGTATTTGCTCCATGGATGTCAAAGGATAGTGATCCTTTAAGGAGACCCTATTTAGGTCCCTAAAGTCAACACACAATCTAATTTCCCCACTCTTTTTCCTCATAGGTACCAATTTGGCTACCCATGAGGAGTGTTTAATGGGAAATATGATCTTGGATTCAATTAACTTGGTTAATTCTTTCCTCATAATCTCTTCTATTTTAGGGTTTATAGGTCTCTACTTCTGCCTGATAGGATTTGAATTAGCCTTTAGTTCTATAGCATATTGGGATATATTTGGATCAAATCCTCTTAGATCACTATATTCCTAAGCAAATATGTCTACATATTCTTTACAAAGTTATATAAAAGTATGCCTCTCAGATTTAGTGCTTACCTTTCCAAGCTTGAGGAGATTTTCTTTGAAGATAAGGACTCTTTCATAGTTCTCTTCATTGGTTTACATCACTTCCTTATATTTTATCATATGATCTCCCTCATGGAAAAGACATTCAAGGGTGATAAGCACTTTAGGAAGCTTATCGGATCTTAATTGAATGATTTTCTCTTCATATTGATGTTGAATTTTTTCTTGGTTCATTGAAGAGATATTTGCTTCCTACTATAAGAAACAAGCTATTTGTTTGTCATTTTCAAATACCTACCAATGAGATTTATTTTTTGACACTGATGGTCTCACCACCACTTTGACAAATGGCTACACCTTGGTCCTTTTCAAATCATTGGGGATATCAAATTGAGATCCCATAACTACCAACCTATCAGCATGTTGATTTTGGTTTCTTGGTATGTCTTGGATGTTAAAACCCTCAAAATTCTCACTTATGTGCCACACTATATGTTTGTAGGAATTCATTAAGGGATTTTTGGTGATATTCTAGCTTCTAGCTTGGTACACTATTAACTCACTATCCACATAAACTTGAAACTACTGTATTCCTCTCTTATTAGCCCATTGAAGGCCATAGATAAAACCTTCATATTCTATTACATTATAAGAGCAACTAAATTGGAATTGTTGATATTTTAGATTATACCCTTGTTGAGTAATGGGATTTTTCAGATCTTCCTACTCAAATCTAGTCCAACATGGGAATGATTCTAGGCTATGGGTATCTTAATAATGGATTAGACCTCTAGAAAAGGCCAAATTCTTTCTAGATCTATCACCTAAACTAGACCTAATCTAATACTTACTTATAAAAGAGATAGAGAGATACAAAAATTTAAGAAAACATGTAAAATGGGGTGATGAACTAGTAATTGGAATACTTATTAATTTCATAAGGAACACTATAAGACCCAATCAAGACAAAATAATATCAATCCCACATAAGTATTTCACAATAAGGTATTGACCAACTATCAAACTAGCATGAGAGGGTACATGACCACTTTCAAACTAAACAACAAACTATAAATTGCACTTATAATGACATGTGAGAGCTACCAAGCACTTCATGAAGGTGAGAAAACTCAAATATAGACAAGGAACATACGTTCACTTAACCATAGTACATAATTTCATGGGTAACACTTCAATCTAGCTTATAAAATGATAGAATTTAGTCTTAATCTTATCAAAAGGTGTCATAATAAAAAATTTGGCATATCCTAGCAAGCTAAAACATAAGAGTATATTTATCTAAAATTTCTAGATATTTCTTTTTAAAATTTTTTAGATAAATCTACATGTGGTATAAGTTGGAACATATATATATATATATATATATATATATATATATATATATATATATATATATATATATATATATATATATATATATATATATATATATATATATATATATGAATGTGTATGTGTGTGTGTATATATATATATATATATATATATATATATATATATATATATATATATATATATATGCATACACATACATATATATATATATATATATATATATATATATATATATATATATATATATATATATATATATATATATATATATATATATATATATATATATACATACACATACATATATATATATATATATACACACACATATATATATACACACACATACATATATATATATATATATATATATATATATATACACACATACATACATACATACATACATACATATATATATATATATAAGGAAGAGAGAGGGAACTGTGATGTATTAGCATAAGTTTGAGGATATTGACTCATGACCTTATCAATAAGGAAAAAATTCTATAAAATAATTAAGTGCCCATTGCCCATATCCAACTACTAGGTCTCTTTGGAAGTCCATGTCATTATCTAACTGATCTGTTGATGAGGACCATGTCTTAGAATTGATACAATTATACCACATCTACTTAGGGTAGCCATGGGTACTTGATTATCATAAATGTGACCATGTTAATAGAAGAAACACATTTTCATGCTCGTGTTTACCTCTGTATTTACTCCAATATTAAACATAAGTCCATTATAGGTGAAAACCAATCCACTTATTGGTTTTCACATAGGTACAATATCCATGAAAACCTACAAACTACTTGACTTTGATTCATATCACTGGCCCATCCTCGATCTTTTTATTTGGTCCAAATTAACCTATTTTACCTCTAGATCCCCTTGAGAACTAATAATTTATTATATATGAGGATCCTTCATTTAAAATCAATGAATATACCAATGGAATGACTCTACAATAGAGTCGACAAGTTCTAAGTTATCGACCAAAGGTGTTGTTTAAGCTTTAATGGCAATGGAGCATTATCCTTAACCATATTACCTATATGACCATGTTTAATTTATGGTGTTTGGTCATGGGATGACCCTATAAGACCTTATCTACCTTGGTAAAAAATGGCTCTTTTGGTTTGACCTTATCCATCAAATATTATTCAGGCCAATCAAATTGCTCTAACCCATCTTCACTCCCATTGGCCTCACAAATCCCCACTCTCAAATATTGACCTTGTTGACCTCTTAAAAACTTTAGGATAAAGTTTTACAAATGAATTTGGGCCCTCAATTTCCTACCACTAAATAACCTTTGACATTTTGACTTGATCACACACCATTAGATCATAACGTACGAAGCAATGTTGATCATTGATTTACTTGGACCCATTTTCCTATTAGTCCCTATGTGCCATTAGATTATTGGTATAAATGAATTTATTTAATTTATATAGGATCAGAGCCACCTTTTTTCAATGAATGCACACCATTGGGTTTCTATCCGATTGATCCACACTGTCAGATCATGCCCAACTTATAGATCTTTAAGGGGCTTTAACCCAAGGACCTTTTAACTAGTTTGACCCTTAATGTAAACCATTAGATATTTTTTATCAGAATGAAATATCATGTGGACCATTATATATTTCTCAACTTTAAAACTTTTAAGGAATTTTTGAATCCAAATGGTCATTTTGTGAAGCTCAAACTTGACACTTATGTCAACATCCTATGTTACAGGTCTAACTTTGAACACTTAGATCTTGAGTTATAAATCTCACATAAACATGAAAATTATATAACATGTTCCTGGCATTGATAACTCCATGTAACTATAATATCATAGCTAGATATTCTTTTTGATTATACTTATAAAATTCACAAGATAATTGGTCCATTCAATTTTTTGTGACATCCTAGTGACAATTTATTTCTTTAAAATTGCACAGTCCATATTTTGCTTAATATTTCAAGGATATAATGATATTTTAAGGCTTATTAAACTTGTTTCATACTCATGAATTATTTATATGCCATGAAACCTACTTAAACCCTTCATTTGAAATTGTAGACCTATCCCTTCAAGATCAATTAAATCACACTTTAAGCTTGCTTAAAGTGTTTCAAAAGATTTGTAAAAGATATATGATATCCACTTGAGGTATATATTCTCCTTGTGAAATTGGGTCACTCTTTAATTTGTATCTTGTTCCTTCCACTAGAATCTTGGATTGGGCACATTTTTGGTATGTAGACCAAATTTGGTCAGCATCTTTGGTGACTTGGATGGGCAGCATGCCTGCTATGCTGAAGAACTCAGACTAGATACATGACTCTTGGATCATTTACATGATATATGGACCATTTAATTTTTATTTAAAGAAATCCTCTTGACTTGGAAAGATAAATAATTCTAACATATAGGGGAAGAAACAAACTTTAAAGGGAACCTAACTTAATAAGGCAAAGGAAACTAACCTATCAAATAACTGTGCAATAGAGCACTTATTTAGGATAAAACAAAAACAAACAAATATGAAATATATCACTTATTTGGGACAAAACAAAAACAAACTAATGTGTTAAAAAAACACTTATAGAAAATCCAAAACAATTAACTATGTATAGGGGACTTAGCTTCCTTAATATTAGTGATTTAGATGTATCCCATTGATTGGGATAGGAAACATCATTCATCCTTGTGAGTTGAAAATCATTATTAGATTTTCAATTAGAGACTATGTATGGAACAATCTAGAGAGAATTAAAAATTTTGTACCTTCTTGGCTTAGCTCTGTCCTCATACCACTTGAGGACCAAATCTCTTTCTTAGAAACTTCTTTAAGAACCTCCTTTATCAAAAGATTTATTCACCATTACTTGATGGGCTTCCATGGCTAGCATGGATTGATGCCTTGTCTCTTCTAGCTCCATGATTTCAACATATCTTATTTACATTGGCTCATTCTCTAAAATATCAATATGATGCATTAATTCTAAAGAAGGGAATTCAATAGAAATAGGCATTATTGCTTCCATACCATATACTAGCTCTTATGGAGAATTGGAAATTGACTTCTTATAGGGGATCATGTTATCCCATAGATCTGAATTAAATTTAAGATGCCATGATCTCTGAATATCTTCAATATTCTTCCTAATGATCTTTAATAAATTATTGTTAATATACTTAGGAAGCCATTGCCTTGTGGATATTAGTTTGATGAGTTACTAAGAAAAATACTATATTAAACTACCCAATGGTTGATATTAGACCCTAAAAAATCCATAAAATTGTAAAACATTATGGTTGAAAGGACCCCAAATCTGGTAATCAAACCTTCATAGAAGTTCATAACACTAGTTTCATTGGCTTCTTTTAATGCTACTACCTCTGTCCATCTAGTAAAATGATCTATGGAAATTAGGATCCACTTGTGTCTTAAGCTTAAATGAGGATTAACAAAGGGTTGATTCACTAAAATTGGATGGAGAGGTAATCCTTCAAGCTTCATATTTCTAACAAACATGGCACATTGTTTGCATTTCCTAATCCATGAATGATAATCACCAAATATAATTAGCTAGTAATAACCACCTCTCATGATATTTTGGGTTGTGATCCTTGATAAATAATGTCCTCCACCATATCCATCATGGAACTACTTAAGCAACATTTATGTTTGACTTGGTTCTATGCATCTTAGAAATATTCCATTGAGATCTTTTTTAAACAACACAATATGAAGAAGAAGAAAAGGAATTGAATGTAATCTAAAATATCTCCTTTTTAAAGGAATTAAATAATAAGGATAGGAACCATCTTGTAATTATCTTACCATATCTTGAAACCAACTAGAAGATGGAGTGTGATCAATTGTAATTTCTTCATTATTTGACACCATAACCACATTAACCTCTTTCAAGTCTTGGGCTAGATGTTTAAAAATTCCTTTACCTCTAACTATATTTTTAACCTTGATCTCAACATCATATTCCATGAATTTGCTTATCAAAATAGCTCTTTTGTCATTCATATCCTTGTTTAAGAGAAAATATTTGATACTTGGATATGTAACCATCAAATATATCTTATTATTGGACAAAAAGTACCTAAATTTTTTAAGAGACCTTATGACTAAAAGTACATGCTTCTCAAAAAAATAATACCTTGTTTCATATTCTTCTAATCCTTGAATAAAGAAGGCTATTGGCTGCTCTAAAGTCTCTTTATTCTGCTGCATGAGAATACCTGAAATTATGTCAATGTTAGCATAGGTGTATAAGAAGAAATTCTTTATGAATTTAGGGTTCAGGAGTGTAGGAGCACGGGATATAGATTTATTGATCTCTTCAAAACTTCTTACTCCTTCTTGAACCAACTTAAACTCCAACCCTTCTTTAACATGATTGTGAGTGTCCTAGCTAAAGTAAAAAAAATTTAAATGTATCTCCTTATGAAATTAAAACCCTTTCTTTTACTCAGATAAAGAAAGTGAAAAATTGAGTTTATCTTATCATGATCTATACTTATATCATATTTTAAAATTACATGTCCAAGAAGCCTACCTTCATGAGTAGATAAAAAACACTTTTTTGGAATCAAAGACACTACAAATTGTCTACATCTTTTAAGCACTTGTCTGAGGTGAATCATATGCTCATATGCACTATTAGAGAACACTATTATATCATCTAGATAAAAAAGTATAAACTTGTTAAGGAGACCTTAAAATGACATATCCATATCTTTTTTGAAATTTGTTCCAACATTAGATAAAATAAAAGGCATCTTTCTATATGAAAAAGTCCCCCACTTTATGGTGAAGGCTATTTTGAATTGGTCTTCTTATTTGACCAAAATCTAGTTATATCCACTGTAATCATCCAATAAGGAGAACTTTCTAAACCTACAACTAGATATAAAATTTGTTACAGAGAGGCCTTATTCAAGTCACAAAATTCAACACATAGTCTTATTTCACCATTATTTTTTTGTAATGGAACAAGGTTTGCCACCCAAGATGAGTTCTTAATTTTAAATATTATAGGTAACTCAATGAGTTTATGCAACTCAGTTCTCATCAAAGGTTTAAGCTTTGGGTTAATAGGCCTTTATATTTGTCTGACTAGCCTAGTATCCTCCTCTAACTCAATGGTATATTGATCTAGACTTGGATAAAATCCTTTAATATCACTATACTTCCATGTAAAAAATATGTAAAACTTGAACATAACTCGATAAAAGTTTCTTTCTTTGAAGATGTGTAAACTATGTCTAACTTTAAGCTCTTGCCAATAGGAATCTCCACATTTATATAATGTTATTCCTTGGTTGACAAAGAAATTTTTTATTTTCTCAATTCATCATCTCTATTGAATATGTTTTCAAGGGTGACCAACCCTTTAGGCAACTTATTTGTCTTTAATTCCATAATCTGGTCATGATACTGCTACAAATGTGTGTCTTGTTTCCTTGAGGAGAATTTAGATTCTTATTGTAATAACCTAATAATTTGAATATCATCTTCAAATACTTTCCAATTTTCATGGTTGTCTAGGAAAAAAGGCCTCATAATCACCTTGATGTGTGATTGAACTTTTTCACTCTTTATGTCATCTGGGATACTGAATTATGACCCAATGGTAGCCAACCTATATATATGCTTGTTCTTATTTATTAATATGGCCTGAATATTGAAAGATTAAAAGTCTTTAACCAAGTCCCATACTCTATGATTATAGGACCTAAGTAGTGGGTTCTTATATATATTAAGTCTCCTTACTTGGTGTACTACCAGCTCACTATCTCTAAAAACTTGTAAAGAATTGATCTTCATCTTTCTTGCCCATTGCAAACCATGTACTAATGCTTCACATTTAGTAACATTATTGGAACAACCAAAATAAAACTTAAGAGAAGATAAATACCTTTTATTGGCTGGATAAATTAACATCATTCCAACTCTAGTGCCATCTTTATTCCTAGTTCCAACAAAATATAGCTACCACGATCCATCATTAGGTTGATCATCTTTCATTAATGTTGAAATTGGTACATCATTTTCATGAAGAGATTATAAATTGAGTCCTTATTATTTAATTAAATTGTGAGGATCATGTCCATGAAAATCAGAGGCCCATTCATTAAGGAAAATATTTGGGACTCCATCTAGAGGTGATTCAATTTCTACCTCACTATTTTCTAGTACCTTGTCTGAGATAACACAATTAGTGTTCACCATACTTGACATATATGGATCCAAATGAAATATTTAAATAGGTCCAAAATATATTGTTACCTTATTACTATACCTTGTCCTAGACATTAAATAGATCCAATCAGCTGACAAATATCCTCCAATCTTTGAAGTAAAGTCTATTTATAGACACATGGAAAAATAGGGAGGCAAGTCCACTACAACTTCATCTTGCTAAATAATAACATTGGGGAAATCATGTAATGTTATTTTTATATCTTTATTATGCCTACTATCTTTTTTGGTAACCCATCTAATTAAAATACGCCTTTGGTATTTGGCTCATAGACTAGACCAAGCTTGTTTGCAATTTGTTTAGGCATGGTAGTGCTACTAGCCCCACTATCTACCATACAATTATGGACTAAGCAGTCACCAATTATCAAAGAGAGATAAAAGGGAGAGATTTTTTTTGATTTGACATTGGTTGCATATACCATTTTTATGTTATATACCTGCTGATTAGGTTTCTTGATTTGTTGGTCTAAATTGGCTAACATATCTCCTTGTTTCTCAACTAGTTATTTAGATACCTTAAGATATAAAGCTCTTGAATAAGAATGTATTTTATCCTATAATGGTAATGGAATCCCACATGTTAATTCTAACATTTTATTTTTTCATTTGATATATTATGCTGAATGAGGTTCTACTAACCTTTGGATGTAAATTTTGAGCCATCGGTTATTCTCTAATTAGAGGCATTTGGAGAACCTTCACTATCTTTGCATTATAAATCTTCTATTGTATAGGAACAATAATTTGATCCTTGAAACTCTTTGAAATAAAATTAGGAACACTAGAAGTATTTATCACATCTTGAGCTTCCTCAACTGCTCTTCTTTTAACTCTAGTTATAGCTACAACTTGACCATTTGTGTTACTAGTTTCACCAACTTTGTTGAATGCAATATGATCATCCAATTACTAATTAACGTTGATGGAATTAGGCTGCCCTAGAACTTATTAATATTATCCTTATAATTCCATATTTATGTCTTGATATTGACTACCTTGAAGAGGGAACTCTTCCTATCTTATTGGTGGCATAATAATATCTTATGTTACCAAAGCTTGATTTTGAGTGTCATTTGGATTATGAGGCTACTAACCTAAATCTTACATCAAGTTATTTTGAGTAACAATAACTTTTAAATTGGAAGCTACATTACGATCAGAGACTCATACCTTGATAAGGGGGTTATTGGTTATTGAAAGACTAATAAGTGTTTTGGTTTTGATACTAATAAGATCTACCTTGGTATTGATGTCTTTTGAGTTGAACAATCTCATTTCCAAAAGCTTGTAACATGATTTTGAGATCACCAATCTCATTATCTTGATTAGGAGGGGCTATAACCTAGACTTTTGAGAATAGAATAGGGGATATATATGGAATATGGGGAACTTGAGGAGGATGAATAGGTTGTAATTCTGGTAATATGGGCTCTATAAGCCTTAGAGAAAGTTTACTAGCTTGTATTAATCTATTTTATGCTCTTATTACAATTTCATAGTCATTTTCCAAGGTATTACCACCCAAAGACTATATCATGACACTTATATCATAATTAAGGGCCTTAAGATAGTACAAAAATGCATACTTGAAAGATGGTCTAACAAATGCAAGGATCCTAGTCCATGTCTTTTAGAATCTGAGGTAAAATCAAAGATGAACTCATGGGGGTACCTTTGTATGGAAGTCAGTTGTTTAACTAAAGATAAATGATCAAAATTATTTTAAAATTACCTAATTAAGGCTACACCTAACTCATCCCAAGTAGAAATGGAATTCAAAGGGAAGTTCATATACCATTGCAATGCTTTTCCATTAAAGGAGGCAATAAGTAGTCTGATAGACACATTATCTTGAGTAATATTATAAACAAAACATAGATTGGTAACATCTTGGATATGCTCAATATCAGTAGTTTTATCCCATTCTACTGAGAAGAAAGGGATACTTTTTAGGGAAGACACAAGGATGTCATCATATTGAGATAAATTTAGGGGACTACCCCTATCAAATGGACCAAACACTTCTTTCCTAATAACCATTTAGGCAAAAGGGATTTATCTTATGGGGACAATAGATTGGATTAAAATAATAAGATTACCAGTAGATGAATGCTTCTTTTGAGGATAAGGGGTTGTCCTACTAAATGTCTATATTTTATAAGTAGTAGAAGGCAATTCAATATGTTTAAAAGGAGTACCTTTACTTGATGATCTTATTGTAACCTTTGGCATGAAAACACTGTCTAAAAGATGATATGAAATATGAAACTTGAAGGATCTTCAACTTTTGATGATGGTAGATGTCTCTTACTTTTACAATTTCTTCTTCTCAATATTCAAAATTTAATTATGCCAAAGAAGATCTTGTCCCACTACATGTGACAGAACTATTGGGGTTCTATATTTCACCCTAATTGGAAGCAAAAGTGTTCATGCCCTATTTATAAATCTAGCTCAACATGGGACTGACCCTAGGTTGTGGGTCTCCTATATGGGGTCAAACCTCTAAGATTTTTAATGAGGATAGTTCCTTTGATGAATCATTTATCTCATTACCACTACTAAAACCTACTAATGACTAGGGAGAGAGAGAGAGAGAGAGAGAGAGAGAGAGAGAGAGAGAGAGAGAGAGAGAGAGAGAGAGAGAGAGAGAGAGAGAGAGAGAGAGAGAGAGAGAGAGAGAGAGCTTGAACTTGATAGGGAAACCTAAGCTAGCAATTACGATTCACCTAAATTAATGTCAATCCACTCTGATTGACTCTTAAACATTAATGAAACAAGCAAAAGACTAGATCTAGGATTCTAAATATCTTACATACATCAGTGTTTCATGAAGAGGTTCACCAAATGATCACAAGCTGAGGGAAACGATGTAGATGTCTAATGCAAGACACTAACCAATCACAATGTCCATATGTGGTATTTAATAAAAATATATATAAGACAAAAAATGACTTACATAACAAGATGAACTAGTAACTAGGTGAGATAAAGACTTGATAAGGGATAAAATCTCTACCACATATGTAAATCAATTGACATGTACACACTATACCAGAACAATGAAGTATGAAAAATAGTCTTGTATTCATATCAAGAGGTTACAAGCTCCATCTTAGTAGAGTTTAGTCATGCCCAAGAAAGGGAATAGATGGCTACCAAGAGGATCAATTTTTTGGCTCAAAATCCTCTATATATAGAATTAAAAAAGAGAGAGATGGGAACAATGCATTAGAGAGTGGAGAAAAGTCATCAAGATGAAGAAGTGAGGTGGTAACTCATTGATTGCTTTCTGTATGCATGTTTTGATCAACAAACAAACCTCTTTTTATCCTAATAGTCCTCAATGTCCTCTTATTATCTAATAGATCCCAGTAGATATATGGGTTTGCTATATGATGACAAAGTCTATTTGAGAAGAATCAATGCTCTTAACTACTTCTCCAACTACTAGTTCACCACCTTGAGACCCTAAGTCCACTTGATATGTTCATGAGGATAAAATACTCAAATATTAAAACTAATAGATCAATTCCATGAATGGTGGTTGGTACTTGTTTTGTTAATTATGGAGCCACATTGACAGATGTGAACCCTTTGCATTTATCACATATCTTCTCTATCTTCATGTTTGGATCATAGGTTCATCTATAGGTAGAAAAACAATCTATGATTATTGGTTTTCCTATCATTTTCCATATTAATGTAGATATATAGACCTGATAGCCTCTTTTATAGATCTAAATATGTCCAAAAAGACCTAATCTATCTCTATAGGAAATAAGAGTTTACCATATACATGGATCCTTCTTAAAAATGACAAACATAGTTGTAGAAATAACCCTACCCAATATAAATTTATAAACCAAAGGTATGTATTTAGCCCTTATTGTGGCCTCTTTATTTTCTTCATACCTTACTACATGTCTTTCCACTCCATGGTCTTAGATCAAGATCTAAATGATTACCCTATAAAACCTTGTTTGCCTTGGTCAAAAATGATTCCTCTAGTTTGACCTTATCCATCAAATATTGTTTGGGCCAATTAGAATGATCCATCCTATCTTCACTCTCATTAATATCATAAATCCCCACTATTAGATCTTGACCCTTTTAAACTCCTATGCACCATAGGATCAGTCTATATGAAAAAAATTGGGCCCTCGATCTCCTGCCACAAAGATATTTTGACATGTTGACTTGTTTGCACACCATCAAATCTTGCCCAAATTTGAACTCATTGACCTTTTGAACCTAATTGGTTACTTCACAGAGCTCAAACTTGACACTTACATGAACATCTTATGTTATAATTCTATCTTTGAATGCCCATAACATAGTCTAGAAAGCTCACGCGATCATGAAATTTACAGGGTATGATCTTGGCATGAAGAATAACATGGCACTTTAATATCTTGGTTGGTGATGATTTATAAGTGGACTTATAAAATACATAATTGAACTGGTTTATTTGTTCTTGTATGATGTCTTGGTGATGGTTTGCTTATAAAACTTATACAAATTCATCTCTTAATTATTCCTTCAAGGATCTGATGGATTCTTAAGATTTGTGCAACCTAGTTCATGCTTCTAAATGCTCAAAACATATGAGAACCTACTTGGATTCTCCATTTACATTGTTGGACCCATTTTTAAGCCACTTGGTCTTTGTTCCATCAGGGACTGAACTTGCATTTTCTATCTAAGCAAGAATCTTGGTATGTGGGCCATAATTAACTAAAAAAAGCCTATAAGAAGATAAATACTTATCACTTGAGGGGGATACTAGAATTAAACCTACACCCACTCTATGTTTGCTCCTTGAACCATCAAATAATTATTTTCATAAGCCACTAGATCTTCTTTAGTCTAATGAGGGATGGCATGGACTGATTCTCTTCATGCAAGAAATAGATGCCCATGCACCTCTCTTTAACTCCTTCTAAGGGATAAATTGACTAATGCTCATTCCATAAATCATCTAAGAACATGTTTGGTATCTCCTTAGAGTGAGTGTTTAATTCTTGACCCACCATATGTTCATCCTTATCAAGGATGGTGTAATTGAGGTTTATGTTATTTGACCCATAAGGTTCTATGTAGAATTGTGTGATGGGCTCAGCCTCAATGGATACCTTGGTTCCATATATTATATTATATTATATGTATGACCAATCTACTACAAGATAACCTCTAATTTTTATAGTGAATTCTCTAGATAGACATAAGGAAAAATAAGGAGGCACATATAGGATCAACATATTTTGGACCACTGTGACACGAAGATAAGCATGCAAGGTCAATTTAAGGTTTTTGATTATATGCTTGGTGGAAGAACCATAAATTTGCATCACTCCCTTAGATTGGGGCTCATACTTTAGACCAAGTTGGTCTTTTATAGACTTCAGAATTATTGAGGTGTTAGACCCATTATCTACCAAGAAATTATGTAATAAAGAGTCACCAATGATTACTAAAATGTATAAGGGAGGAGGTTTGACCACCTTACCTAATTTCCCTTCATTTTGTCCTTTAGCTACATTGGTGAGAACCACATTATCGTTGATTGGTGGTTTCTTAGAAACATTGATTCTTGATAACCCTTCTTGGAGGATGTCTACCTAACCAGGCATGGAGAGCATATCCCACATTGGCACACTCATATTGGACCTTTTCATTTGTTCCACAATGTTGATGGGTGAATCACCAAACTTTGGTTGTGATTTGGGAGGCACAACTATACTTTAAATTTATGAGTTTTGGGAAACAAAGCCATTCCCTTAATCTTGATTCCTTGGAGCTATTAAAACCTTTAGAACAACAACATATCTAATTGGCTTTGATATTGAAGGAGTAATGGTAGGAGGTTCTTTGATTGTTTCTTGGTTACCATCCATGTTCCTTCTTTTGAATCTTGTATTAGCTACTACTGGGATGTATGTTTGAGTATAAATAACCTACTGGTTGAGTGCATAACACTCTTTTTGCTCATAATTCACCATTGTAGTACCCAATTGGCTTGGTCTGTGATCAAGGTTTTGATTTTCTTGAGGCTCTTTTGGTCTTATCATTATGGGTGCCTGTGTGTTATGAGCTATAAGATCTTGATTGTACCCATAATTTATATCCTACTACCATTGATCAATGAAAGCTTGGATGAAGTAAGTGTTTGGGACAATGGATTGCCCAAAAGATTGATTCCAAGGCATGATACCCTTAGCTTCTTGATCAACATTATTTTGGATAGGGACCAAAATTTTGGAAGTACTTGAAACATTTGGATTATAGTTGCTCTATCTATTTTAGCTACGTTGCCCTTGTCCTAGGTTTTGACCTTGGCCTTGGCCTTAGAAATCTCCTTTGTAGGGTGGCCTATTTTCTTGATAAGATTTCTACTTAGGTTGACATGAGGCTTGATGAGGCCTATTGAAATCTTGTTGCCTCTTAACATTCACTATCTCGTTCCCTAAGGACTAAAACATGCTCTTAAGCTCTTGAAAGTTCTTGTGTTCTTGAGAATCACTAGATCCACTAATGTAAGCCTTTTATTGCTTTGGTGAAGGTATATCAAAAATTGTAGGCATATGAGGAATGATATCAAGGAGAGGAATAGAAATAAGATATGGTCTAATCTCATGGAATAAAGGCATTGGTGGTCTAGGTGTTAGCTTGCCAACTTAGACTAGATAATTTTCTACCCTAATTGCCACCTCATATGCATTTGACAATGTGTTCCCTCCCATAGACTGAATCATCACGACAATGTCACTATTAAGGTATTTCAAATAGTATAGGAAGGAAAAGTTAGGGGTAGGCCTAATAAAAACTGATATTTTATTCTAATTCTTTTGAAACCTTGTGTTGAAGTCTTACATGACCTCATGATGGACTCTTTTTATTGCAGTTAATTGCTTTGCAAGTGACAAATGGTCACTGTTATCTTAAAATATTTTACACAAAACCTCTCCTAATTTATCCCATATGGAAATGGAATTAGCAGTAAGGATTTTATACCAGTCTAAGTCTTTACTTTTGAAAGAGATGGC
Source organism: Torreya grandis (assembly GCA_037957365.1). Lineage (NCBI taxonomy): Eukaryota > Viridiplantae > Streptophyta > Pinopsida > Cupressales > Taxaceae > Torreya > Torreya grandis. The sequence continues at coordinate 380,963 of JARHVA010008600.1, forward strand.
TAATAACCTAATTGCTACATTTTCTTCATTGATATCATGAATGTTGCATAAGTTGGTTATATCCATGAGGTGTTTATAAGGGGTTATAACTTGGTCTCTAGTAAAATAAGGGATACTTTTGAGAGATGCTACTAGGATATGATCATAATGAGGGAGGGATAGAGGACTTTGGCCATTAAATGCCACAAAAGATCTAGGCACTGTCATGGAAATAAAAGGGGTTGACAAGGATCTTCTAGTAAGGGTAGACCTTGGACTTGATCTAGGAATAAAGTTACATTTATATGGGTGTGTATTAGCAAACCTTAATATCTTTGTTGAATTTAAAGGTAGTTCAAAAAATTCAAAAGTAATACCTCTAGAAGATGATCTTTTAGTCACCTTTATCATGAAAGACAACTAATACTCTACACTAAAGTGTTGATTATTATTTTGGAGTCACTAGATATTGTTGTATGAATCTATAATTTATGTAAACTAATTACAATAACATCAAAATTGATCAATATTTTCTTCAAATTATGTCCCATCAGGCATGCCAAAAACTATTGTAATGTCAGTTTGTAGCCTTGGAGAGGGTTCTTTAGGCCCTTTCCAATTGAGCTACACCATTGGGATAACCCCAAGTTTTGGGTCACCTATGGTGGGGTTGAGCCTATAGCAAGGATTGACTTCCTCTTGATAGATCACCTATACTAATGGTTTCACTGAGAAAGGGGTATAAATGGTGTAAAGGGATCCTAAGAAAGCTAAAAGGGTGATGCACCAAATTAAATGAAAACTCACACGAGCATGAAATATACACTGAAGAAGCATAAGATAGTACTAGCTTACACAATCTCAAAAACTAGATAATTGCATAAGTAATTCATACATTAGGTTCAAGAAGACACACCAATGGTAGAAAATAAAGAGGAGTTATAAGACTCAGTAAAAGCTCACACCAATGATAGAAATAACACAAATTCAGACCTATAATTAGCTAGGAAACACCTTAAAATAGTTAAGAAAGAAGGACAATGGGCATGGAATATTCTCCTTCATAATTCCATCATGCACAAGCTTCTTAAACAAAGTTCAAAATCAAGAGATAGGAAAATAAATTCTTTATTAGCTTCAAGAGGTCTTTCATACAAGTTTTGATAGGGTCTAGCCTTTTCAAATGAGAGTCTTTGATCTTATAAAATTGAGAGAGAGTTCCTATCAGGAGTGAGAGAAAAATTTATTATAAAAAATAGGAGAGCTTATAGAATGGAAATAATGGGTAATATATCAGAAAGGGAGAAAGAGAAGAGGGAGCATGAGTACATAAGTCATTAATTGAGCTGCCACCTTTTTGATCAAATTAGTTCCCAATTCTTTATTGATAATTTATCTTTTTATTTGTCCTAATATCCCCTAAATATTCTCATAGGCTAAGCGAAATGCATTAAAAGACAATACTTTCTAAAGGTGGTGAATCATGATCTTGATTATGAAGTAAAATCCTTAGGCACCCTAAAATCCATTAAATGCTATAGATATTTTCTCTGACCACTATATCTCCATCTTAGGACTCTATGTCATCTCCACTTGCTTCATTATGAGGGTAAGGTCCTTATGTCCATGTACTTGATAGATTCATGCCCAAGTTTACTCTTAGTGGCTATTTATCAGATTTGGGACCATATTGAAAGGTGAGACACTTTTTGATAACCATTCATATCTACCCCTACTCAAGATCTGATCATAGGTCTATATTATAGATTGAAAATAAATCTCCTTCATTGGTCTTCATATAGTTACTTCATATTGATAAAGAGCCTACATGATGCATAGCCTCATTCTTGATCTCCATTAGGTATAAAAAGACCTATTTTATCCCTAAGAATTTATATTAAGAACTCACCATATATATAGGTATTTTTTAAAAATAAAAAATCATAGTTGTGAAACCATACTAGAACCCAAAAGGATGGACCCTGTATGTTACAAATATTTAAAATAGAGATTCATGGCATCAAAAACTTATATTGATGACCCCTGACTATATAATTATGTCTGATTGTGACCTTAAATCAAGTTGTAATGGTGACAGGATGATCTTTTCAAGATTTGCCTCTATTTTGACCTAGGTCATAACTGTTCTCCACTTAAAATATCCTATATTTTGACCTTTAATATTGTTCATTGATTTTCTTCCTCATGATTTAATGATCATCATTGATCTATTTAGACCCACTATATTTGACCTTTAATATTGATCATCAATTTTGATTTGAACCTTTTATATTGTGCCAACTATCAGCTCTTTATTTGTTCTTCAAGATTCTATTGAATTTTTGACCTCTTGTGCACCGTAGATCTATTTTTATATAATTAAACATGAGCCCTAGATTTTATGATAGTCTATCATGCTTGTGATACTTGGAAGCTTCTTATTCACCCTAGAGATCCTTTGACCCTTTGAATCATTGCTCATCATTGATATAATATATATGAGTGAATATGAACTATTAGATATTGGGTACTGACATCTATCATATTGACACATACCATTAGATCTTTATCAGGGCACTTGAGATCTTGCCATTTTTTAGCTTATCACTTATGCTAACTTTTTGACTTGATGCTCACCATTGATCTCTTTGGTACAATTGAATGTGTACCATTATATCTTTAGGACCAACTATAACTATCCTCACCTACTCACTATTAGATATTTAGTATGATAAAATGCCAACCATTGATCTTTCTCATTTGAAATCAAATGGCTATTTCACAAAGCTTAATTGATGTCTGCATGCTTGTTCCATTCTACAATTCTAACTTTGAAGCTTTATAACTTGAGATAGGTAACTCATCAAGTTATTAAATTTGTAGAGGATGATTTAAGCATGAATAATTTAATTTTCATGTGGTCTTTTATCCCTAAGAGGCTTTATAAGCATATTTATTAAATTCACAAGCAAGCCAACCAGCCCATTTTACATGATGTTCACGTGATGGTTTGGTTATTTTGGACTTGTGTTTGAATTATTTTCTATTTTATAAGGCTCTAATGGAATTCTAAGTCTTTGTGTAACTTGATTCATGATCTTTAATGTTTGAAATGTTATGAAAACCTACCAATCTTCTTCATTTTACAATCATGGACCTATTTCAAGACCTACTTGTCAAAGATCAATAAATTATGCTATAATCTTGTCTTGAAGTGTTTCAAAATATTTGTAAGTGACCTTTGATCTCCTCTTCAATTAGGAGCTCTACTTAGCTGATCACTCGACACCAAGATCTTTAGAAACTGATCCAACTAGGCAAAGTTTTATATGTAAGCTAAAATTGGCCAGCAGTTCCTTTATTTGACATAGGCCACATTGATAAATAATCTCCCATAAGACTCATCGATTAACATTGTTCCTCCCTTATTATACATACTTTCCTTGTCTCTTTCTCTTTTTACATATTTTAATTTTCATGGTGCTTGTACATAACGTATATCCAAAAAATACAAAAATACTAAAATGTGTCAAAAGCATAAAAACACTCAAATATTTACTTAGAAAACATAAAATTATAGATTATATGCATTATTATGTTGACATTTATTATATTTTACAAACACTACATATGTTAGATATCTTAATATAGTCATTTTTATCGTACATATATGTTTCACTTATTCTTTTTGAGTGCTTATAGATTTATACAAGACTCAAGTCCACTACATTAAACTAGATTTGCTATTATCTACCCACTAGGGGATTTTACATAGATACATGGGTTATTAATTTGAAACATTCACCAATTTGGGGGTACCCTATACATAGTTATGATTACCAAGTTATATCTTTCTATACTCTACATCAAAGCTTTAACATTTTTTATAGATATTATTGCTTTAGACTCAGCATGTTTATCTCTTAGATCTTACATAGATCTATATTACATATTCATGCATACGTTCACTTATATAATTTCTAGTTTATAATTGGTTGAAACTCTATTTTTTTTATTTATGGGCATTTGAATATACCATTTCTCTTTAGATCTATGCTACTTATATTTAAAATATGTATACTTTGGAATGTGCCCATGTCCTTATGTGTGGCTTCTTAATTATGTATGCACATATTTGAACATGTCCTTCTATGTGGCTCTAATCCAACTAATTTTTTACTTGCATATGTGTAAATTTGAACATGTCCTTGTATGTCTTCTTTTCTCATATTTAGTGACATGTTTCCATGTCCATTGTATTGTGTGTCTCATGTGTTTTATATGTATTATTTATTGTATGCATCATGGCCATGAAACTTATATTTACTTGTTAAACACATATTTTTGATGTCATAAGGGACCTCATGCATCTCAACCTTCCTACTTGGGTGTCATGATGGACATCATTCCCCATCCCCTTAGGTAGCTACTTAGTTATTATTTAGATTTTTTATGTTGTTACATACATTATTTATATCTATCTTGACACCCTTGTGAATTTCAGACATGACATACATATTACATTAGATACTTATGCTTATATTATCTTACATTTTAATGTTATGTATTCATAATATATTGGATTATTATGTAGTTATCATAAATTATTTAGCTAACACATATTTTATAGAGCTTTTTATTTTGAGGATAGTTCTTGCATAGGTTCCACAACTCCCCTCAAAAGAGGGGGAATCAATAGGGGTTTTCCATAAAGATCAGTCCCCTATATTTCACTCATAGTAAATTTTAAATCACACATGCTCAATTACAAAAAATTAGACTCAAGAAATATAGTGGAAAAATAGTGACCTAGAAAGTAGTAGAGTTGCATAAAAGACAAAATTAAGGAGACTAGCACACAAATGGAGACACTAGCACCATATAGTGATACTATTTGAAATATGGTGCTATTATCCCATAACCTCAGTTTGATAAAAACCTAGATTGGCCAAAATAGTGTAATAGGTACAATTTAAGTTTTCATAAATTTAGTTACAAATTTATCAATGATATTCAGTTTTGTTTAGATTCATACTAGTTTAGGTTAAATTCATATCAATTTTCTTAGATTGGAGGCATCATATGCGACATTACCATTCCCATTTCTAGCTTAGATACCTAGATACAATTTATTACAACTTGGCCCATAATCCATATACTTAGATATGAAATTTGGGGGTATGTGCATGAAACATTATTTTTATATGATCACTTACACACTGGTTGATTATATGGAATGATAAATTCCATGTCATTTTCTATGTTGTATACACCTAACATCATATTCTAGGTTGCACACTAGTTTCATGCCTTGATCCATTTGTATTAGTTAACATTCCTGAGTGGCCTAGAGCTACCTAATGTACCTGAGTGGCCACAAAGATGACACACATAGATAGATATATCTATTTAGACATTTACAATACTTCATGTAGTTTAATTTTAGATGCATATAATAAAAATGGGTGGGAAATGATGGATTCATATCCTACTTAAGTTCTTATTCCACCTATATAAGAGAGTTGGACACACTAACAGTTCAATCCAAGCTATTCATAGGTCATGATCCACTAAGTAGGGGTGAGCAATGATAGATTAAAAATAAAATTGAGTTCTTGAGCCACACCCACATGAGTATTGATAAATCCATCAACTGAATCCAAGTTATTCACTAATTGATCATTATACACACACATAGGCTATCACTAGGTTTATGCATTGGTTCATGTACCTAGTGAGGTGTATTCATTCCTTTCTTATTTCTTATATCTTTACTCAATTTTACTCAATTTATTTTTTTAATTTTGATATCTATTAAATAAGGACTGATGTATGTATGTTTCATTTGTAGGACATGCATTAGATCATGCTTCACATACTCAAACCCAACTTCACATACTCAAACTTAGCTTCATGGTATTCACTTCTTAAGTAAGTCTAGGTATGCTTATTTTTCATTTATCCTAGTCATTTTGATTTGTTACATTTCTAAAATAAGGTGGGGGCAAATGTAATTACCCAAAAGTGGAATTTGAGTGATAAGAGTGCTAATTGAGACTACTTGTCCCTAGATTAGCCCTATACTTATATTAGATATTATTGTCACACTTATCTAGCCTTTTTGTAGGCTAGAGGCACCCTAGTTAGCTCCAAATAAGTCTTAGACCCTCATTTCCTAATCTTGGTCCTTCATGCCTAGTGTTTTGCCAGCTAGACACTAGTGCCATAATAAGGAAACTAGCACCACATGGTTTTAATGTCCCTAAAATGGCACTAATATCCTTTTCCCTATGTTTCCCTGAACATATATATTTTCAAAACTAAAGCCTCCTAGGGTTAACCTAGATATATTTTATCCTCCACATAAGAAATAAAATAGTATAAATACACAAATTTTAGCCTTCTAACCACTTGATGGAAATTAGATTAAAAATACACATTCAAACATAGAATAAGTTGAGTAAAATTAAGGTTATCAGTCCCTATTCTTCCCTAATTTTTCATACTACCATCTACATTAGTCCTAAGCTCAGATTTTATAGATTTCTAGTCTCAAGCACATTCAAGGCACTCAAGGCCACTGTCATACTATTATCACTTGCACTTTCACCAACACTTAGGTGGGGAGAACTACATTGATCTTTTTCCCTCCTCAAAGTATTGGTATGTAGGCAAATCTCTTCACAATGGGGTGTTGAGGATGTCTATCTTACTCTAATAATGATCACACTTTTTAGCTCATACCCTGGTTACATGGATGATTAGGGTTTAAATAATAAATCAATCATTACATGAAAAATACAAGGTTATAGAACTCGTGCATGTAGTAATAGACCCAAATAATCTAGACATAGGTTCACCCAAAAGCTCAGAATAGTCTTGGACAAAGGACACTACCACCAATATCAGGTCACTAACACCACTTTACCAATAATGGTGGTACTATCTAAGAGGGGTTTTGACACCTTGATCTAGTTTACAACACTTAGACCATCTTCCATATTAGTTTACAACACCCATATCATCTATATCAGGTATTTTCTAGCTAATTCATTACTTGCACTATTTATTGCTATTTTTAGAAAAGCCAAATCTAGTCAATTCTATAACAAATCAATGGTTGTATTTATTACATATTATTTCCCTAATTTGGTCTACTTAGCTCTTTAATAAACATAGGATTTATAATTTTTAAGTCCCAAAAGGTTAATACAAACCTCAAGCTAATTATAAATAGTATTCCAAGGTCAAAATAACATCTTTCAAATGTCAAAATCCACACACATGATTATAATGCATACTAGTATAACACTGATTGAGCATACACATAGTTATATAGGATAACTATGTGTAGTTTGAGAATTCTTTAGAGTATTAGATCATATGAAATTGTTATATATTTAATGGGATGGGGGTGGTTTAGGTTAGCTCAATCCATATTTTCTAACCCATTTTTATAGGTGAAGTAAGTGTCAATAGTGTAGCTAGTGTTTCAAAGTGAGGGGATATGAATTTAAAACTATACATAGTTTGAGCTTATGAAATTACACATAATGCTTGTCTATGGGTAGGTGTATAGATATGTGATGGAATATTATGACACTTTCCATAAGATAAATATGACAAATACCATATCAATCTTGTTACAAAGGTATCTAGACATTATAGATTCATTCATATAGGCTTAGATAGCTAGTTTATAGATATAAATGACTACAAACTCATTTTAGACCACTACATATGACTCTACATAGTAAAAATTGTAATAGAATCTTAAAAATTATAAATAACCTATACTCTTGGTCATTTATATTTATAATAAGTGAAACAAATAATCATTATTAGCTAGTTACATTTATGTTTTCTTAATTTAGATATGGATTATACAATCTGAATTAGTCTCAAGTTATATCTTGTTTAAGACATTAATTATAAAATAAGATAAAACATATTGGTGAACCTAACCTCAATAAAAAAATTAGTTTTACCTTAGGGTTTGATTCTACCTTATCAAGGTTTCATATTTATTTGTTATGGGTTTATGCTTGATTTTTGAGTTCCCCTTATCATATACATAAATTTCAAATTTCTCTCCTTGGCCTTAGGGTTTCATGTTTATTATCCTATTAAGGATTCATCTATTTTAGTTTTCACTTATCCTCATACATATTTAGGTTATATTTGATTCAAAATGACTCTATTTAAAAATGTTTAGAGGTTTTTGTTAGTCATAATTATTAGATCAAAATCTATCTTTCTATAACATTATGTATTAATTTTTGAAACTAGGGTTGTAATATATTTAGTAAATTCAACTTAAAAGGTGAAATACATATTTTTAAAAAATATTCTTTATTTCATTTATATACTCATATTTAACACAAAACTAATATTGTTTTACAAAATTCCTCATGGTCTTCTAGGGGGCCAAGGTCGATTCTTTATTTAGGCATTTTTTGGCATGCTTCCATGTATGACTCATGTTGTACCTCCTCAAGGTACTTATAAATACCATCCATGCTATTATTTTACCAAGGCTTATAATAGATAAAGAGTTCCATGTTATCACAAATCTATAAAGGTATAATGGATTATAATAGATAAAGTGGTCCATGTTATTACTAATTTTGATCAGTGATTCACTCTCTAGATGGTAGGAGGTAACCTATTTTAAATGACTTCCACCTCTCTCTTTGCATTAATATATGTAAATAAATTTGGAATGAGTGAGTGCAACCATGGTGTAATGTCCCCAATATTACTTTGAGGTAATTATATAAGGTTTTTAGCTTATTTTATTCTCTTAGGCTAAGTTGGGTGTTGTAAGGGAATAATTGTGTGTCAAAACACTATTCATTGGCACTATTCACTAGTCATTATTCATGTTAACATGGTAAGTGATTCAAGTGATAATGTAACTAATGATGTGGCTTGTGGATGAGGTGGATTGGCCCATAGAGAGGATTTTGAAAGAAAAGGCTAATTTGAAAGAGTGTGGCATAACCTACACTAACAGATAATTTTTTTGTCCTTATGTGAAACTATTCATATGTACTATTCATTGGCACTATTCACTAGTCATTATTCATGTTAACATGGTAAGTGATTTAGGTGATGATGTAACTAATGATGTGGCTTTTGGATGAGGTGGATTGGCCCATAGAGAGGATTTTTGAAAGAAAAGGCTAATTTGAAAGAGTGTGGCATAACCTACACTAATAGATATTTTTCTTGTCCTTATGTGAATCACATATGCTTGCTCACACATGTGAGGGTGGGACACATTCCTCAAGTGGATCCATGTTATCTTTTTTACCATTTTATCAAAGTTATTGAGACTTATCTTAGAATCTCATGTACACATGGGGAAGAAGACAAGAGGTTTACTATTCTATATTTATTCTCACATGTGTGAGTAAGGTGTCCTTTTTAGTGTCAAATGGAAGGTGGGAGATAAAGAAAATTTAAGGGATGATCATTAGATCCACATTTTGACCATTTAAATATGAGGACCGACATCACACTATTGTTCACATGTGTGAAATTGGGACACCAAAGTTGGAGTCACCTGGGGTGACTAACCTTGTCTCTCTCCTTTTTTACTAACTTGGATAATAAGGAAACTATTCACATGAGTTACTATGATTAACATGGAATGTGGAAAATTTTAATCTATCCTTGAAGATCATATATATATATATATATATATGTATATCTCTCTCTCTCTCTCTCTCTCTCTCTCTCTCTCTCTCTCTCTCTCTCTCTCTCTCTCATACATATCTATAAATAGAGAGCTATCTCCTTTGTAAATTCATATTTTATATAACCCAATTTTGTAAGTTTGAACTATATTCATTCTTTCATATTAATTGAAAAAAACTAGTTGAAGATGTAGATCATTAGATAAAACCTCTTTGATTTAGTAGGATAATCTCACTTAGAGATTATGAAGGTGTTTTCAAGAAGATTTAGAGTCCTAGTGTCTAGTGTGTTTGGTGTGTAAGATCTTCAATTCAGTGTGTGAAGATTATCTAGTTTGTTTAGATTTTTGAAATTTATAGGTCTTTATATATTACAATTTGTGTGTATTTTAAATTATTGTTGTGGATTAATTTGTGCTAATATAATATTATAAGTGTTAATGTCATAATATCAACATTTGAGTCATATTATGTAAGTATTACAATTTATGTAAGACTTATGTTTATGGATATTGTCTCCAACAATATAATTTATAATACACTATTTGATATTTATGAAAGTGATATTATATTATTATATTGTGGTTTTCATGGGAGATTCCCATATTTATAAATATTATGTTTATGAGAGTTTTTAGCAAATATCCTTATGATTTCTTTAGTAAATATCCTTAAAAGGGATATTTCACATGCGTTTAAGTGTTTTAAATGATGTCCCTAAGGTGGAAAAGAGTGTCCATGAGTTGATATGTATGAAAGGTTCTTAATGACAAAGTGTGCCTTAGTGAGCATACATGGACCTTGCAGTGTTTGCTTGGTTAGGCGAGATGATGGATATTGGTTTTGTGTTGACCATGTTTGAGGGATCATATGAGGATTCAAGAGTTCTTGGTGTACTTTTGGAAGTGAAAGGAATCCATATGAATAGTCTTGTGAAGGTCTAGGTTATTTTAGTCATCTTGGCAGAATTACCTAAGTAAATAGATTGATGACGTCAACATTCACACATGTGAAGGTGTAAGAAGAAAATGACCACATGGGTTTTTTTTTAATAATTGTGCCTATATCATGTGTTTTAAATTTTAGGTCTTCAAATTTTGTCCAAAAAAATTTATGGTAGTGTAAGTTTTCTCTCCTAAGCAGATTTCATTAGTTTCCATAGTCAAATTTGCATTAAAAAGTGACCATTAGAATTCAGATATTTGAATTTACAAAGGAAAACTAATCTACAATGTTTTGTTTATAAATTTTTATGATGGATGAATTAAATGATATATTAAAAATAAAATTTTTAGATAAATTTAATGGAAATATAGGAAAAATTATTTGGAGGTTTGATTGATCATACATTTTCATTTATTATGGTCTAAAGTTTATTGAGGGTTTAACCTTCTTCTACAAGTGACCTGATAAGGATGTTTGAGTTTTTTTTTATAGTGTTTAGATGTTTCATGGTGAATTATATATTTTATAATGTTTTAGACTCCCTAAGGATCATATATATGGATTTTGGAGGTTTTATCAATCCATGTTCAATATGAACCATTGCTTGAAAGATTGACTTTTTGTTCATTCATAATGTTTTCATGTACAAGGTAAATGGTTGATAGGTTTTTCATATGTATAGGTGTGTATTGATGAATGTAATAAATTAAGGGTGTTCTAAGGGTAATTTGGCAAGGACCTATGTTCTTTGAAGTAGTCTTGTGTTCCTATTTTTGCTTAGTGAAGTGTTTAAAAGATGAATAGGTCTTCATGGACATAAAAGGGATACTTAGGCCTAATTGAAAGGTGTTATTGCTTAAGGGTGATATATTAAATCTATGGATGAATTATGGATGTGGTTTTAATCTTATTATAATTATGATAGAAGCTTTAAGGGTTAAGGTACGTCTTATGGCCGACCAAGAAGGTAGTGATCATGAAGGCTATATTAAAAGCATAAACAAAGATGAAGGTTTCTAGAGTTGATATATGAAGAAAAGAGAAGTGTGAGTGTGTTTGGTGGATGGATTGAAGAGTATAGTATTGTGAGGAATATGTGTGTGACATAGTGGTCATATTTATGATGTTTTAATAGTGTTTTTGTAGGGTTAAATATTGAGGATGAGTGAAAAGGTGCAGAATGATCCAAAAGGTTGTTTTGGATACATTACTTATGTGTGAAATGTTAAATAGAGTTATTATTCACTATTTATCCATTAGATTGGAATGTAATCAAAATTTTTTAGGTATTGATATCAGATGTGTTGTGTGGGTGCTTAATATCTAAGGGTAAGTGGTTGTTTGTCCATGCCTAGGGGTTGGTGCTCCTTGTGAAGTGGGTATTTCACTAAAGCCTCTTGTTTGTGATCTATTATAGGACTATAGTCCATGTGTTTTCAAGATAAGAGTGGGTTGTATTTCCCATGAGATTTTCCTACATAATCCATGTGTTATGTGATTTGATCTTGCATAGTTTCCTTATTATTTGTAATAACTAGTTTATATGCTTTATGAATGATTATGTTAAGTGGCTAAGAGTTTGAATTTTTGGATTTGGAAATGAATTTATTGCATCATTTATTCACACCCCATCTAAGTGATTATACCTCTAAAAATTAGTATCAAAACCACACCTTTCAAATTTTAACACATGATGATGATCAAAGGTATAATGGGTACTCATCAAATGTAAGGAGGTTTCTCTACGAAGCAAGAACCATTATTCAATGGATTCAACTATGATTTTTAGAGTGTAAGGATGTATACCTACATCATGTCTCTAGGTTTTGACATTTGGCAATCTATTATGGATGTAAATTATACACCCTCTAATCATCCAACTAGTGCAATTGACAAGAAGTTGAGTGAGAATAGTTCTAAAGATATGAATGCTATCATTTGTGTCCTATCAAAGGCTGAGTTCACCAAGGTGATCCATTTCAAGTCTAGTACGGAAATTTGGGACAAATTATAGATCATCTATAAAGTGGATTCAAAGGTTAAATTGACTAAATTATAGACTTATCAAAGGTAATTTAAGGGTCTTAAAATGAAGGAAGAAGATACTTTGGAATCTTATATTTTAAGGGTTGATGAGGTGGTGAACATGATCAAAGGCCTTGGAGAGGAGATTGAAGAAGCTACTATAGTAAAATTTGTTTTAAGGTCTCTCACTCTTAAATTTCACTAAATTTTTTATATTTTATAATAAAGTCATGACCTCACCAAGATTAAGATGGATGAATTATATGGCATCCTTACTACCTATGAGATGAGAGTCAAAGAGGACAAACCACCAAATAAAGAGGAAACCTTCAAGGTGATCAAGGAGACAAAAGGCAAGAAGAAAAAGTTGAGTCTTGAAGATTTTGATCTTAATGAAGATCATCTTGAAGCCATGATTTCAAGAAAATTGAATATAAGATTATGTAAATATGAAGGGAAGCTCCATTTTAAATTTTTTTCATGTGGTAAAGTTGGTTATTTTATATCTAAGTGCCTAGATAGAGGCAATTCTAAACATAAGGAAGTTCATAAATAATCTCATGAGGATGAGTAAAAGAAATATGAGGGTCTTAGAAAGTACATAAAGCTATTCAAAAGGATAAATGGCATGAAGGATTCATACAAATGTAGTAATAGCCTTTACCATGAAGAAGATAGTAACTCATCTACTAAAGAAGAAGGAAACACATCAGACAGTGATGATCCATCTCATGATGAGGATAAGGAAACACTATTCATGGCTCTTGAAGATGATGAAGGAGAATTTTATTTGGGCAGAGATCTCTTTGGTGGATATATCTCAAAGGAATAAGATGATAAAGTCAATCTTGAATACATATATATTAACAATTTGGAAGAGTTGAAGCTTCTACAAGGCAAAAGTAGAAATCAAGCATCCTTAATCAAGACCTATGAGGAGAAAATTGGCTTCTTTGAAATAAATTGAGCAATGAAGTCAAAGAGCATGATGAAATCACTCAACATCTTAAAACTCAGGTTTGTACCCTTACTAAAGAGTTAAAGAGTAAGGATGAAGATAGTGCTAATTATAAATTAGGGATGGAGTCTTTGCAGGTGAAACTAGATCAAGCCATGAGTAAGCTTAAAACATGTCAAAAATTTGAGAAAATTATAGTTGATATTAATGACCTATTGAGAAATCAAAAAATCTCAAATGACAAGTTAGGCCTAGGGTTTGATGAAGATGTTCAAAAGGATAATAAGAATGAGAAGATAATGATGATAGAAAAAAGGACTAATCATGTTAAGGAGAGTGATAGTAAAGACAAAAAGCATGTCAATATGAATAATATGAAAAACTTCAAAAGATACAATAGTTCAAATCAAATCAAGAAACCTAATGCAATAAGGTATATTAACTCCTTCAATGACTACTATGATTCTTGTCATAAGTTTGGTCATAGAATCATTGATTGTAAAAGAAAAGCTCCTTGTAAGAGATTTGCATGGAATTATGAGCAAGATTATGACAAGCATGAAGAATATCATCACCCAAGATAGTCAACCAATCCATAAGGAGATCATGACATCTTGTTCTACAAGTGTCAAGGGATTGTTCATATTACAAGATCTTACAATGCCTTTATCATAAAATTAAAAGATCGGATGTATGAATGGGATAATGAAACTTCAAGGAGTCATTTTATGGCCTATATACAAGGTATGCAAATTTAGAAAAACTTTATTTATTTCGAGTGTCAAAAGAGAGATCACATATCAAGGTTCTACATGAATGGTCATAATTCTATTTTAAATAATGTCTATCCTAGTATGAAGAAAAGGAACCATAATGAATGGAGACCCAAGGAGGTGAATGAAAAATAGGTTCAAAATGGATTATTTATCATGACAAAACAATGTAAAATTTCAAGTGTCAAAAAGCAAGTCTTATCTACCCAAGTGTACAAGAAGATCAAGCAAGATTTTGAGTCAAAAGAAAAGAATGAAGTTAAGAACCCATTCAAAGTCCATTTAATGATGAGGTAGGATTGCAAGTCAAATAAGAGCATGGAGATGTGGGATTCTCCTAAGTTTTGGGACCTTTAGTCTCTCTATAACATGTGGGTGTCTCTACCTATGCTTATTAAGAGACATATTTCACATGTAAAAATAAGTGTGTGCACTCTAGGTGATGTACAATAGATCATAGTTAGTATAGAGATATGTAGAGTTATTGATTGGTATTTAAGACCAATGCCATTATGGCATAAGAATAGATGATCTCATGTTGACCAAGCCTTGTTTTTATCATATAAGGTCATTAGTCAAGGGAGAGAAACAAGTTCATGATATTACTCCATAGGTTTGTGATGAAAAGATTCAAGAATTTTTTTTAGAGATATTGGTCCTAAAGGCAAGATTTAGTCATATTTTGATGCCTAATTTAGAAGGTCTAATCATGAAGTTTGAAGCTAAGGTTTATATGGAGTGTGAAGAGGATGTGTCTAAGTGAAATACATGGGGTTTCATGCATTGGATTGGTCACATGAATCTTTCATGACCATTTGTTTAGTTTGACCATTTTGATCAGTGTTCACTACCAAGTGAGTGCTCATCTTAAAAAATTGGTGTATTTGAGATTTATGAGGCCAAACAAGGGTGGAGGCCAGTTGGAGTTGATGTGTCTATATGCAAAAGGTGCTATGGAAATGTTAGAAGGCTCACATGATTAGTTAAAGGTGTTTTGGCATAGTGATAGGGGTATACATAGGGTTTAGATGTATTGTCCTAAGGTTTTTAGGTGTCAAAATAAGATTTATGAGTATTCAAGATGAATTTGTGGCATAGAAAGGTGTGTTGAACTCATGAGGTATGCTATAGGTGGTTTTAGGATTTGAAGTCTTCTTGAGGGCAAGTTAAAGTTTTTTTATGCCTCTTGGGTATGATAGTCCTGACTCAAGGGCTAGTAGGACAAAAACCACATTCATGGTTCTATGGGTTCCTTAAGGATTAAAACCTCAAAAATTGGTCCAATAGTGTTTATTGGTTATATATAGGTGTGAGAGAAGTTTTAGGAGATGTAATTATCCAAAATATGGTAAGTTGACCATATTTCTCTTTGATGCCCTAGTGTTTTAGCCCATGTGGTTTAATGGCCTTCCTAAAGGATTTGATATATGAGGATTACTTAATCTATTGAAATGGATAAATGGGTGATCAAAAATTACTTAATAGTCATTTAGAAGTGTATGGTGTATTCTATGGTTGAGGATTTGTGCAAATGGAGGGTTAATTGGTAGGTCAGTTTATGAAGGATCTATGGTTCAGAGGAAGAGTTGGATGATTATTCTTGGAATTCGTGAGGTGGAATATGATTTTAATAGAGATATGGAATTTAAAGTAATGAAGATGCATACACAAAAAGTTATGGGCTCTGTAAGGTTCAGGTAGGGTTATTAGGCCTCTAGACAAGGCTAAGTGATTCAAATGGATTTTTTAGTCATTTTATCCAAAAGACCAAGGTGTTATTGTTATCATATGAGTTTTTAATTCTATTTTGAGAATATTTTATGTTTGAATAATGGTTTTAACATCTATTGGTGATCATGGAGTTGGCTTGTGAGAGAAAATTTGAAGGTAACTATGAGGTTTCATCATGGTTGGAGATGGTTTGTAGGTTCTCAAGGGGCTAAGATTAGGTGTCTTAGGGGGAGTCTCTATAAATGTTTTTAAGGTTTAATCACTCATATTCTATTTATATTGATTATTTATTTATTTATATTGACCATGTTTAAGAGGAAATATGTAATATTAAGAGTACTTGGTGTACTTGTGGAAGTGAAATGAATCCATATGAGTAGTCTTGTGAAGGTCTAGGTTATCCTAGACACCTTGGTAGAATTACCTGAGTAATAATATTGATGACATCAACATTCACACGTGTGAAGGTTTCAAAAGAAGGTGGTCACATGGGTTTGGTCAAATTTGTGCTTATATCATGTTTTTTAAATTTTAGGTTTTGATATGTTGTCTAGAAAAAGTTATGATAGTGTAAATTTGCTCTCTCAGGCATATTTCACTAGTTTCTATAGTCAAATTTGCATTAAAAAGTGGCTATTAGAATTCAAATATTTGAATTTATAAAGGAAAACCAGTCTATAATGTTTTATTTATAACTTTTGATTATGTATGAATTTGATAATGGGGTAAAAATAAAAGTGGTATATAACATCATGGGAAATCTAGTAAAAATGAGATAGAGGGGTTTTGAAAAGTCATTCATTTACATTTGTTGAGGTTCAAAGTTGACTGAGGGTTTGACTTTATTCTATAAGTGACCCAAGAAGGATGTTTGAGTTTTTATTAATAGTTTTTAGATGTTTCATGGTGAATTATGTATTGGATAATGTTTTATACTCCTTAAGGATTATCTATATGAATATTGGAGGTTTGACCAATCCATATTCAATATGAACCATTGCTTAAAAGATTGGCTTTTTGTTCATTCATAGTGTTTTCATGTATAACGTAAATGGTTGATAGGTTTTGCATATGCAAATGTGTGTAGTGATGAATTTAATCACTTTATGGTATCTTAGGATCATTTTTCAAGGACCTATATGATTTTAAGTAGTCTTGTGTTCCTATTTTTGCTTGGTGAAGTGTTAAAAATATGAATAGGTCTCTATGGACCTAAAAGGGCTACTTAGGCCTAATTGAAAGGTGTTGCTACTTAAGGGTGATTTATAAAAGCTATGGATGACCTATGGAGATGGTGTTTATATTATTATAAGTATGATAGAATCATTAAGGTTCAAGGTATGTCTTATGGCCGATCAAGAAGGTAGTGCTCATGAAGGTTCTATAAAGAGAATAAATAAAGATGAAGGTTTTTAGAGTTGATATACAAAGAAAAGAGAAGTGTGAGTGTGATTGGTGGATGGATTGAAGAGTAGAGAAATGTGAGGATTATGTGTGTGACCTATTGGTCATATTTTTGATCTTGTAATAGTGTTCTTTCAGGGTTGAGTATTGAGGATGATGAAAAAGGTGTAGAGTGATCCAAAAGGTTATTTTAGATGCAATACTTGTGTGTGAAGGCTTGAAAAAGAGTGAAGAGTTGAAGAGAGTTGTTATTCACTATTTTTACATCATATTTGAAGGAAATTAAAGTTTTTTAGGTATTGATATTAGAGGTGTTATGTGGATTCTCAACATCTAAGGGTAAGTGGGTGCTTGTCCATGCCTAGGGGTTGGTACTCCTTATGAAGCGGGTGTTTCACTAAATTCTCTTATTTGTGATGTTTTATAGGATTTTAGTCCATGTGTTTTTAGGCTTGAGAGTGGGTTTTATTCCCCATTAGGTTTTTTCATATAATTCATGTGCTATGTGCTTTGATCTTGCATAGTTTCCTTATTCTTTATAATAACTAATTTATGTGCCTCAGGAATACTTATGTTGAGTGGCTAAGACCTTGAAGTTTTGGGTTTAGAATTGAATTGATTGCATCAATAATACACCCCCACTTAGTGATTATACCTATAATAATATGGCCCCAAAGTAGGTGAGGAAATTCATCATGAAAGTCTTCCACAAGGTAATGTTGATGATTCTGACTCTCCATTATCTAATGTTATTTTAGATATGACTAAATTTGATAAAGCCTATAATTTTTTTAAAAAATTAATATGATTTCTTATTTTTTAGGTTGAGTCCCCCCTATGAACCTTCTAAAGCAATGGGTCCACAACCATTGGCAAGGCTATGGTGTGAATCTAGAAGGAATCTAAAATCTTACCAAGGGATTTTTTTGTTTCAATTTTCAAATCCAAAACACCAAAATACCATTATTAACCATGGGCCTTGGTTTATATACAACATTGTAGTTTTATTTTCTCATTGGACTTAGGAATTTCAAGTCTTAAAGCAAGCAAAGCTAAAAATCCCTATTTTTGTCTAATTTTCTATCTTGCCCCTCTAATTATGGGGTTTAATTGATTAACTCATTAAACCCATAAGGCATTTCATATGCCATGAACAGACCAAGTCATTAATGGTTCATCCCCAAAAGAGGGTTTGTGTTGAAGTGGATTTATCCCAAGACCTAAAAGATTCCATTGATATATAAATTAACACTAATCATTTTTCTCAGCGTGTTCTATATATCAATCCTTTAAATACTTGATTTTTGTGCCAATATTTGGAATAGATGATCTAAGAATGTACAATGATGGTTCATGCACCCCCTTATTCTAAGGAAAAGGGTGGATCTGAGGCCAAATCACATAATGGCAATTATGATGGTTTGATCATAGTTACCAACAAAATAATAATAAATCTTCAAAAGGTGACAATAATCCACAAGCTTCTTCTTATAGACCTATTGGGAATAATCATGCCTCAACTTTTGCTATAAAAACTATTTTTCCATATAAAATTTTTCCTCCACTTGTGCATATTCCAAAATCAATGGCTTCTTTGGTTTATATGTTGCCCTTAGTGGCTCTATCATAACCCTATCCTAGGGAGAATATTCTAGAGAAAGAATAGAGTTTGGTCACCCTAGATTTTAAATCAGTGTTTAGGCACTCCTAGAGTCCCTCTTCATCTCTTGAGGAGGAGGAATATATGGCTCATAAGATAAAACCATTTAAAATGAATGATTACATGGCCAACAAACTTATGATTAATTAGTTTTTTGTGCTTGAAGATTTCATAAAGGAGAATTATATGTACCTCAATAATTTCTAATGATTGTTTATACTTGGAATATTCAGGGCCTTACCAATCCTCTACATAAGTATGTAGTTAGAAATAGTTGTCATCTTTTTAGTAGAATGAACAATCTCTACTTGAAAGAAGTTAATATTTTTGGCTTCTTACTATAGAATGCAACATGAATAATTTAACCTAGGTCCATATGTCAAGCTAATAGGTATGAAGTTGGGTGTGTTGGGGCCATCACTTTTTTGGCTCCATATATTTCTTATAATATAATTTCCTAGGGCTCTTACCCCACCCACCGAGTGGTGTGGACATTTTTTACTTTAATAACCACATCATTGGCCTAGTTAACTTGTATGCCTATAATGATGTTATGGAATGGGCTGATCTATGGAGGTGGTTAGCCAACTTGATTCCTGATGTGTATTAGATCCTTTATGGTGATTTCCACATGGTGAAATCATCTAAAAATAAAGAATGATTCCTTCTAATACAGTGGTGAGTTAGTGAGCATGAAGCCTAGTTTTATATGCATAATAAACTTAGGGTGTTCAATCCCAATCATTACCTAAGGAAAAAAATAGACACCCCTTGGTTCACCTAGTCCAATTTTTATAAGGATAATATAGGGTGATTTAATGGCTTGATTGAACCTTACTATCCAAATAAGATCTTTTCTATTTTACCCCCATTCATGATAGGATAGTATTGATCATCCTTAATACTTTTTTATCAGATCATCACCCTATTTTATTTAATATTGAGTGGACCATGCCTCAATTAAAGACTACTTCTACTCAATTTTATCTCAATATCACTCACCTTAAACATGAAAGAATAGTGGGGCACATAGTCATAAGTTGAAACCTAGTTCCCTAATCGGAGGGGGATATTGGATGGATCTAGTGGTGGTTGGATGTTCTTAATCTCACTTTAACCTTTCTTTGAATATATGGAAAACAAACAACCTATTTCATATGGCATCTATAAAATGCTACAAACCATGAATATATCTAGGTTTCACAAGAATGGGAGCTATCACCTTTCAATTTCACCTTCAAACTCAAGTGGCACATTAGAGACATAAGATTCAAGTTGAGGGGGCTCACAAGGATCAAGGAGCTCAACTGAGAGATCATATGCACTGGTTGAAAATAGGTAATAAAGTATCTAAGAAAATTTTTCACCTTCTCTATTCTAATAGAGCTACTAATAGAATTAAACATGTTAGAGAAGAAAATTCTTGGTTTACCAAAATTATTAACATTATATAAGTTTTTTTTCATCATTAACATGGTGTATTCTCAGTGCAAGCTTCCTATCTAGAATGGGAGGAAACTCTCCATCAATGCTTCTAGGTGTTACCATGTAAATTTTCTAATTTGCAAATAATTACATATGATAGGCCCTTATCTCTCAATAATCTCCATGAGGTTGTTAAGTAGATGGAATTTGACAAATCTCTAGTAATTGATGGTTTCTTTTTGGGCCCCATTTTGTGATAAGTAGTGGATCCATGAAAACTTAACAAACACCGAGGTGTAAGGAAACTATGTGGATGGTTGTTGTTTTTGTATTCTAGTGGTACCAACTGGGTGGTGGCTAACAACTCTAAGAAGAATAGAAAATGAGGTGAAAGGGATAGTGACCATCCATTAAAGACAAACAACTCCTTTTGAATCATGTAGCATTGGGAAATGGGCACATGAGATAGTGATTACACATTGAAGATAAATCATAGTGGAAATGGCAGGATGTATACCTCTAGCACCAACTCGATATTTAGCATACCCCATTCCCCATGAACCTAGGACACTTTGATGCCTATAAAAGGAAGATGAGTTTAGATGAAGAGAAGAGGTGGACTATAATAAATAATTTTTGGAAAATTAATGATGTATAGTTTCCATTAGAAGATCAAAGTAGTTTAAAATGCTTGTAAAGCTCCCTTTTGTAGTATCCAAGCTCACTTATGAGCCTCTAGGCCTGTAATAGCTTAAGTTGAGCTTGTATTTAGTTTATATAGACTATACATGTATTTTTTAACATATTAGTGAAAAATTATTTACACAAATAGCTAATGGACTAATGTTTAATATTTTGAATGTTTATTGAGTGCATGTTATATTCTATCAAATGCATGATTGAATTCTCACAAGGTTCTAACTAGACTTATTCATGGTGGACCTATAGATAGTAATGAACCTTGCACACATTATATGAATTTTGGGAGATTTGTGGTAGTGATGTGTTTTAATTGATGTCAAGTGGCATTGGTGATGACAAAGTGATATGAGAGTGCTCAACTCTGTCTTGGTTGCCAGTGAAAGCTTGTGAAAGCAGTTGGTTCTATGGAATTATGAGTGGATGGCATGGAGCATGAAGAGAGAGTAAATGGTATGTCCATGTGGTTGAGAGAGAAATTGAATTACTTCCTGGTGGTCTTTAGGTGGAGTGCAAGTCATCCTATGCGTTTTGGGCTTGACCATGTGTGGTTGCCTATGGGGTTTTAAGTACTTTGAGAGATATATCATGATGAGGAGCTCAGTATGCTTGGAATATTCATGTTATACATGTATAGGTTGATAATAGGTCAGGTGTATGGTTTGAAAGAGGTGGATAGTGGTTTGAAAGAGAGTTTAGCCATTGGATTAGGTGGGCTTATGAGGCCTTATGAAGGGTTAAAGGGTGTTTACATGTTAGTAAAAAAAAATTTACATGAGAGATGGTTAGGAAAGTTTTTTAAATAATTTTTATAAGATTTGAGGTTATATATTGAGCTACAAAGTTAGAAATTTGGTTTAGAAGCTTCAAAGGGTGCTAGAAATGGGTGCAAGGAGCCTGAGAGAAACTTTCTCATGCTTGTTGGCATGTGAAAGGTTTACATGGTAAGATAATATATTTGGAGTAGCTGTGGAAGGTCCCTAAGGGGTAGATATTTATGAACATTCGTTAAGAATGTAAATTGGTCAAAACCCTCTATAAACCCTTATAATGGAGTGATTAGAAAGAACTTGATAGAAAGGAACTAGAATGGATTGGTTGACCAATTTTTATTATTTAAAGGTATATAGGACTCCTATAAGAATATCCAAGTGGTATTGGTTTGTTAGGGTATTAAATATAAGGTATATAAATATGCTTATTTCTAAAGATTTTAGTACTATAAGTAGGGTTGACTAAGTCAACACATGAGAGTTTTTGGAGATTGAAGGATAAAACTTGTTATTTAATTCCATAGAGTTGTTTTGTCAAGAAATATTCACTATTTCAATTATCTAATTCAATCAATTTAACTAGTCGCTAATCTACAGATGGTGAAAATAGTGAACAAATATCTAGGTAGAGTGAATATGTGTTTAAGAAAGTTTTCCAGGTGAGTTAGGATGAATCAAATGGTTTGGATTATTTATTTAATACCTATGCCTTATGTTAACTTTATTTTTATGTGAGTTTGATGACCATACATAGGAAATAAGGTTCTTTCAAAGTGGCTTATCTGCATAGTGAAGACTGTGATATAGTGATTTGAGGAATTGGTATGTTAGACCAATGGATGCTACTAGAACAAGAGAAATATATAATTGAAATTAATTGTAGACACCAAAATCATGTCTACTCCTTGGTCGAATCCCTCCTTGGTCCCCTTGGTCCACTTATACACATTCCTAACCCACACACTTATTAATTTAAAATAAATTAACTATTTTAAATTAGTAACACCCCCTTTGACACATCACCCATGACACCTCACCCCACCTTGGATATCTCTCCTTGGATGCCTCCCATTACCCTATGACCAATTTATGACCTATTTCAACCCTCTCACACCTATTAAACCCACCTTCAACTGTTTTCCAATGACAATCAAACCTGGCAGTTGCAAGAACAGGCAGAAGGCTAAAAATAGCCTCTTTTCCCATTCTTTATCCATCGACGTCAGTCAGTATTTGGCCAACACTAGTGGTTTTGCCGATGTCAGTTACTTTAAGACCACATTTTTGCTTCTGTTGCCCCCCCCGCAAATGCCAATTCTCTTCCTCCAGGGTTCAAGCTCTCTCACTCCTCAACTTCTTGCAGGGATCAGCATCTCAACATCACTCTCCAGGCTTAGAGGTTCTGCACTAGTCATTCCACACTAAATTGAAGATTGCATGACATCTCCCACATCAGCCACAACAAAAATAGACCTCTTGCACTTCTACCTCTCCACCTACAACTAAGTATTTCTACTGGTTTTTATTTCATTATCTTTTTAATATATTAGCAATCAGCCCATTGTCCATTTCCAAGCACTCTTGACACAACCTTATATGTTCTTCCCAGAGAGGCTGAAAAGCCTTCTCTCACCTTTATCTCCTTCTTGCCCCTGTCTTACATCTATCCCCTCTTTTAGACCACACTCTCTACCTTGCAAACCCAGCACAAGCCACTAAAACTCCCACAAACACCTCAAGCCATTTTGCTGAACACAGACTGACCTTAAACTCATCCAAAGCCTTATTGCCCTGATCGATGCCGGCCACCAGGCCCATTGCCCCTACTGACGTCGGTAGACTAACCGACGTCGGCAACATTTATCAACTGATGATGGCAGACTAATTGGTGTTAGTGAATGTGGAAGATAGATTGCAAGGAATCAGGTACGCATTTTTTGTATTTCTCTTGCTTAGTCTTTCATTATTATCTTTCTCTGACATTATTTCATCAACTAGTGGACTGTCATCCCTCAAAGAAGTCTTTGCACTTCTGGGACCAAGTTTTTGCTTGGTACTCCACCTTACGTCCATCTAACAATCTCTTTGTTTTAGTCTTTCTCTCTATAGGTGTCATCCTCCACAGCCAAAGAGGAGTCCCTACAACATCTATATAATGGTGCGTAAACTTCATTCGAGTAACATCTAACCCTTGACCATTATCTTATTTTCTTTCATTTTTTGAATGTGGAAAAGCAAAAACTTGTTGGAAACATTCTAGCATGCCCAGTGGGATGAAGGAAGGGTCGAGTTAACCCCAAAAGACCCCGTGTCAATTGAGTGTTACCTACATAGCCCCTGTTTGATGGGCCTCAGACCGATGTAGTTCAGACAAAGAGGCAAAATGGTTGATAGTTAGTTTGGACTAGGTTAATTCATGGTAAAAGGTTAAAATGGTTTGTCCATTAGGTAGACAAACAAATGGATGTGGCTGAGCTAACCCTAAAAGATGTCATGTCAGCTGAGTGCTGCCTACATAGCCCTTGTTGGAAGGGCCTCAGACCAATGTAGTTCAGGTTAAGTCATGGTCAAAGGTTGAAATGGTTTGTCCATCAGATAGACGAACAAACGGATGTGGCTGAGCTAGCCCCAAAAGATGTCATGTCATTCGAGTGCTGCCTACATAGCCCTTATTAGAAGGGCCTCAGACCAATTTAGTTCAGACTAGTTGATAGGATGGTTTGGTCAGGTTATAAATGATGAGGGTATGATGATGTTACAGCCTTTTCCATATTATGTGATGGTGTATTCTGTAACATTTGTTATGTGGTCCTTCATCCTTAGCAAGTGTCCATATCGGTGATGGATGTATGATAAAAATGAAATGAGTCTATTTATGCTTTAGCAAGTAATGGTTTATGCTTGACATAAATTGTGTGGTCGATAGTTTCCATGTGTATTGGTTTCCATAGAAACTATGTGAAATGGACTATGTCATGTTGGTGGTTTGAAAATGTTTGGGTTTGGTTTGGTTTAGTTCAGAAGATTATTCGGTTGGATTTGGATTGGTTGAATGTGACCAAGATATAGATAAGAAGTGAAAGGTGCGTTTCTCTTTCATTGACAAGGACCATGATGATAGCATAGATAAGGGTTTTGCAAACAAAAGCCCTATTCATGCATTACGTCTTTGACCATTGGTTGTGTTAGAGAAGTAATCGAATCACTTTGAAATTAAAATGAGCTCGAAATACCTTGAGTAGGTGATGTGAAATAGTAGGATAGGGTAACTCTTTTTAGTAGGGATAACTTTGCCCCTTTTTATAGGAGACCCTAAGAATGACTACAAGTCAATTTCATGACATTTTTTTTTGGTAGACTGATCAATGCGAGAAGTCTACATAGGGATGTCATTTTATTTTGTGGTCATTTGTGAAGCTGATCGATGTGGGAAGCTTCTAAGAGAGTGTTGTCTATAGCAAGATTTTAGGCATAGCCATCTTTTGAGGGAGTGGTCTATATTTTTGCTTTATATATATATGAGGGCTTTGAATAACTGTCCTTCGAGGGAGCAGTCTATTAGCTACAGTAATGATGATACAACTATCCTTCGAGGGAGCAGTCTGCATTTAGAATTTATGACCTTTTGATATTTTGACATTTCAATTTATTTTTGATAGAATTTTTAGTCATGGACAAGACTATAGAAGTTTGAGGGATCCCTTTTATTAGGATAAAACATACATACTTTATAAAAGGGTTACATAGGTTTTGCTTTAGGGGAACAAGGTTGAAAGGAATGAGGATTAAAATGACCAGGATTGCTCAAGGGATGAGCTCAAGTTAAATATCAAGTGGATGAGTACTCAACTAACAGCATAATGGTCATAGATGCAAGGCATTAAGGGGCTCAGTTTCTAGTCAGTCTTCGAAAGAAGATAGATGATAAGTCCCTGATCTATGCTTGTGCGTTATGATGTAAGGTCCAAGCCAATTAGGAGCAAACTTGACTTGTTTACTTCTTTCCAAATTGGTCACGTGTTAAAGATGATTAAGAAGTTGGTTGATGTTTAGTTGAGGCTTGGTTGGTTGATGTTTGGTCGAGGCTTGGTCGAGGCTTGGATGTTAAGATGATGTTTGGTCAATGCTTGGTCGAGGTTGATTGATGCTTGGTCGAGGCTTGGTCGATGCTTGGTCGAGGCTTTGTTGATGTTTGGTCAAGGTCGATAGTCAGGATAGAGTCAAATTCCCCCAATTATTTTGGTGATGAGGAGAATGCTTGAGAAATGGTTGGACTAAGGTAGGTAGTGGTTGGGGGTCTTCAGGTTGAACCTCCATTGCCTGTAAGGCTTTGATTAAGGCTTGTCGATGTTGTAGAGAGTTTTGTATGAGGTCATACAAAGATGTCTTCACAGAGGTTTGGTGACGTTGTTTCACCTTAGAGTCATGAAGTGGCTGCAAAGGTGTTTAATGGGATGTGCCCAAGGCAGTAATCTTGGGTTTTGGTTGTGGTGAGGGCTTGATGAATGGATATGTTTGAGGGAGAGAAACCTTATCTCACCCTTTATCTTGTATGGTTTGTGACCTGATGGCCACATTGATGGTGTTGATTTCAAATAAAGGGATTGAAGGTGATCGAGGGACCACAGTTTGATGATGGGCTCTCGATTTAGGTGAAGATGTTCGAGAGGCATGGGATGGTGTCGATGGTTTGGTTAAAGGGTGGTTAAAAGGATCCTTAGTGAGAAGGGTGTCCTTTTTGAAGTGTTGACGAATGATAGCTTTAAGAGTGCAACAATGCTCAGTGTCATGTCTAGGTATGTGATGATACGCACAAAATTTAGTGTCATCAAACCAAGATGGCCTTGATCTGAGAGTTGATGAGTGTGATGGTGAAAAGGTTTGGGAGAAATGGGATGGTGTTATAGATTTGTTGATAGTATCCTCAACAAGAAAGATGTCTTTCTCCATGAATTGATGGATGGCAACCTTAAGGGCACAACAATTTTTAGTGTCATGCCCAGGTGTGCGATGATATTGGCAAATTTTGGTGTCATCGAACCAAGATGGTTTTGGTCTGAGAGGTTGAAATGGTTTGATAGGCAGAAGAGTGATTTTAGAAGATTGCAAAATTCAGCGTAACAACAAGGTGTAAGAACTTGCTAATGGGTCTGCACATGGTGTTGGAGTAAAAGTTGGCAACTTCTGTTTATAAGTTGTTGAGGGAGTGTTTTACACCATCTTTTTGTTTGGTGGTGTGGTCGCACGTGTAGATGGCACTTTAATGGTAGGAGATGTTGGATGCTTTGAAGGAGGTATGTTTTTGTTAGGTGTTGGTAGTAATGAAGGTGATTTGTTGTTGATAGGTGTTGGAGTAGGAAGCGCTCCTTTTAAGGTGGATGGATGAGGGCCAAAAATGGAGGGTAATGATGATGGTGGGAGAGGATTTCTCTGAGGTGGTTTAGTAGCCTTCTTTGGTTTGGTTTGAGGGCCACTATTGTGGGGGGCAAGGTTTAAGTCTACCCTCATCGGATCTTCTTCGACCGAATTAGGTGAGGTGGTGAGTTTCTCTCTCGACGGAGAGGGGATTG
Source organism: Torreya grandis (assembly GCA_037957365.1). Lineage (NCBI taxonomy): Eukaryota > Viridiplantae > Streptophyta > Pinopsida > Cupressales > Taxaceae > Torreya > Torreya grandis. The sequence continues at coordinate 408,606 of JARHVA010008600.1, forward strand.
GAGATTGTGGCTCTTCGAGAGGGTAGAGTGTAGGGATGGCGATGGCTTTAGGATGTGGTTGAGGTGCAAGAAAAGTATGATCCCCTATTTTTACCTACCATTGCCTCCATCACTTTTAGTCATTCTGAGATTCCAACCTCTAACATGGAAGATCATGATCTTGCCCTCTCAAACTAAGTCTGTCAGGCATTCTCCCTGTCACATAAGCAACTGGGGGAATTTGACTTTATCCTGACTATCGACCTCAACCAAACATCAACTAAACATCAACCAAGCCTTGACCAAGCATCGACCAAGCCTCGACCAAGCCTCGACCAAGCCTTGACCAAGCCTTGACCGAGCCTCGACCAAGCATCAACCAAACATCAATCAGCCAAACATTGACCCCAACCAAGCATCGACCAAGCCTCGACCAAGCCTTGACCAAGCATCAACCAAGCCTTGACCAAGCCTCGACTAAGCCTCGACCAAGCATCAACCAAGCCTAGACCAAGCCTCGACCAAGCCTCGACCAAGCATCGACCAAACATCAACAAACTTCTTAATCATCTTTAACACGTGACCAATTTGGAAAGAAGCAAATGAGGCAAGTTTGCTCCTAATTGGCTCAGACCTTACATCATGATGCACAAGTATGGATCAGGGACTTATCGTCTATCTTCTTTCAAAGACCGGTCAGAAATTGAGCCCTCTTAATGCCTTGCATCTATGACTGTTCTACTGTTAGTCGAGTACTCGTTCACTTGACATTTAACTTGAGCTCATCCCTTGAGCAACCCCTTTTCACCTTTATCCTCATTCCTTTCAACCCTATTCCCCTAAACAATCCCTCTGTAACCCTTTTATAAAGTATGAATGCTTTATCCTAATAAAAAGGAGCCCTCAAGCTTCTATAGTCTTATCCATGACTAAAAATTCTGTCAAAAATAAATTGAAATGTCAAAATATCAAAAGGTCATAACATTATAAATGTAGACTGCTCCCTCGAAGGACAATTTTATCATCATTATTGTAGCTAATAGACTGCTCCCTTGAAGGACAACTATTCAAAGCCCTCATATATATATAAAGCAAAAAAATATAGACCACTCCCTCAAAGGATGGCTATGACTAAACTCTTGCTACAAACAACACTCTCTTAGAAGCTTCCCACATTGATCAGCTTAACAAATGACCACAAAACAAAATGACATCTCTACGTAGACTTCCCGCATTGATCAGTTTGCCAAAAAAAAAAGATCATGGACTTGACTTGTAGTCATTCTCAAGGTCTCCTATAAAAAGGGGCAAAGTTATCCCTACTAAAAAGGGTTACCCTATCCTACCATTTCACATCACCTACTCAAGGGATTTTGAGCTCATTTTAATGTCAAAGTGATTTGATTACTTCTCTAACACAACCAATGGTCAAAGACGTAATGCATGAACGGGGCTTTTGTTTGCAAAACCCTTATCTATGCTATCATCATGGTCCTTGTCAATGAAAGAGCAACGCACCTTTCACTTCTTATCCATACCTTGGTCACATATAACCAAGTCATTTTCCAACCAAACCAACCAACCCAAAACATTTTTAGACCACTCACAGACATAGTCCATTTCACATAGTTTCTATGGAAACCAATACACATGGAAACTATCGACCACACAATTTATGTTAAGCATAAACCATTACTTGTTGAAGCATAAATATACTCAATTAATTTTTAGCATACATCCATCACCTATATGGACACTTGCTAGGGATGAAAGACCACTTAACAGATGTTACAGAATACACCATCACATAATATGGAAAAGGCTGCAACATCATCATACCCTTAGACCATCATCCTTAACCTAACCAAACCAACCTATCAACCTAGCCTAAACTACATTGGTCTGAGGCCCTTCACACAGGTTCTATGTAGGCAGCACTCAGCTGACATGATGTCTTCTGGGGTTAGCTTGGCCACATCTGTTTTTTCATCTATCTGATGGATAAACCATTTCGACCTTTAACCTAGTCTTAACCTCAACCAAACCAATCATCAACCAATTTTGCCTCCTAGTTTGAACTACATTGGTCTAAGGCCCTTCAAATAAGGGCTATGTACACAGCACTCAGATGACATGACATTTTTTGGGCTTAGCTCAACCACATCCATTTGTTCATCTACTTGATGGACAAACCATTTCAACCTTTAACCATGACTTAACCTAGTCCAAACCAACTATCAACCACTTTGACTTCTAGCCTGAACTACATTGGTTTGAGGCTCTTCCAACAAGGGCTATGTAAGCAGCACTCAGCTGACATGATGCCTTCTAGGATTAGCTCAGCCACATCTGTTTGTTCATCTACCTGATGGACAAACCATTTTAACCTTTTACCAAGACTTAACCTAGTCATAACCACATCCAAACCAATCATCAACCATTTTGCCTCTTAGTCTGAACTACATTGGTCTAAGGCCCTTTCAACAAGGGCTATATAGGTAGCACTTAGATTACATGACGTCTTCTGGGGTTAGCTCAGCCACATCCATTTGTTCATCTATCTGATAGACAAATCATATTACCTTTTAACCATGACTTAACCTCATCCAACCCACGTCCATAACCGACCCTCTTCCTCCCTTTTAGGGAGAACTACATTGGCCTAAGGCCCTAACAACAGGGGATATGTAGGTAGCAATCAGTTGACATAGGGTCTTCTGAGGTTAGCTCAGCCATTCCTTCATCCATCCATCTAATGGACCAACTATCTCAGCTCGACTCGACCAACAACCTTAGAGATCGCACCTATCTCCTCAAACCATGACCACTTCCAAGACAACTTTGCCTTGGTTGTTTTTGCATGTATGCTACCTCACAAATGGTTAGCAAAATTGTTCGCAACCCATATTTTGACCCTCACAAGTATTGGATCGCGAGCAAGTTGATCCCCATTGCTTGTGACATTTTTGTATTTTCTAAGAGCACTTCCTAAGCCTGAGATACTTGGAGCACGATGATCATTAGAACTATAGCTTGGATCGAATAACCCAATCAGCTACAACTAAATACTAGGGCCCGGTTATTTTGATTTTAGCACTCCTCAACCCTTGACCTATGACAATTTGACTTGACCATCTCGTGAAGTGGTATATGCATAATCTCAACTTTTGCAGTGTTCACACTCAACTTCACCATTTCCATCCACTATCTATCAAATCGGCACCTTATTTTAGGTTCCTTTCCCTCGACTCCCACTTTGAGGGGGAATACCTCATCCCATAATCAGGGCAACCTAAATTCATTTTTATCTTGCAGTTCATTAGAACAACCAATAGGATGAAAAATAACATCATCCCATACCTGGGGCAACCTACTCCTATTTTTGTCTTGCAGTTCATCAAGAATAACCAACAAGACAAAAAGAGGCAAATGTAGACACCAAAATCATGTCTACTCCTTGGTCGACTCCCCCTTGGTCCCCTTGGTCCACTTCTAACACATCCCTAACCCACACACTTATTAATTTAAAATAATAACTTATTTTAAATTAATAACACCCCTTTGACACCTCACCCATGACACCTCACCTCTCTTTGGATACCTCTCCTTGGATACCTTCATCACCCTATGACCAATTTATGAGCTATTTCATCCCTCCCACTAGCCTCTCATGCCTATTAAACCCACCTTTGACCATTTTACCATGACCACTGAACTTGACAGATGGAGGAACGGGTAGAAGGCTGAAAATAGCCTTAGCATGTTCCATTAGCAGGTTCTTATACCTTGCTGTTATGGTGAATTTTGCAAACTTCTAGCATCACTCTTCTGCCTATCAAACCATTTCAACCTCTCGAACCAAAACTGTCTTGGTTCTATGACACTAAAATTTGCCAATATCATTGCACACCTGGACATGACACTGAAAGTTGTTGTGCCCTTAAGGTTGCCATCTGCCAATTCATGGAGAAAGACACCCTTATTGTTGAGAAGACTATCAACAAATCTCCAACACCATCCCATGTCTCCCAAACCTTTTCACCGTCACACTCATCAACTCTCAGATCAAGGCCATCTTAGTTTGATGACACTAAATTTTATGCATATCATCACACACCTAGACATGACACTGAGAGTTGCTATGCTCTTAAAGCTATCATTCATCAACACTTTAAAAAGGACACCCTTATTACTAAGGATCCTTTTGACCACCCTTTAACCAAACCATCGATACCATCCCATGCCTCTCAAACATCTTCACCTAAATCGGGAGCCCATCATCAAACTGTGGTCCCTCGATCACCTTCAATCCCTTTATTTGAAATCAACACCATCAAATTTGGCCATCAAGTCACAAACCATACAGGATAAAGGGTGAGATAAGGTTTCTCTCCCTCAAACATATCCATTCGCCAAGCCCTCACCACAACCAAAACCCAAGATTACTTCCTTGGGCACATCGTATCAAACACCTTTTCAGCCCCTTCATGACTCTAAGGTGAAACAACGTCACCAAACCTCTGTGAAGACATCTTTGTATGACCTCATACAAAACTCTCCATAGAATTGACAAGCCTTAATCAAAGCCTTACAGGCAGTGGAGGTTCAACCTGAAGACCCCCAACCACTAACTACCTTAGTCCAACCATTTCTCAAGCATTCTCCTCATCACCAAAATAACTGGGGGAATTTGACTCTATCTTGACTATTGACCTCGACCAAACATCAACCAAACATCAACCAAGCCTCGACCAAGCATTGAATAAGCCTTGACCAAGCATCAATTGACCTCGACCAGGCATCGACCAAACATTATCTTAACATCCAAGCCTCGACCAAGCCTCGACCAAGTCTCGACCAAGCCTCGACCAAACATCAACCAACCAAGCCTTGACCAAGCATCGACCAAACATCAAACAACTTCTTAATCATCTTTAACACATGACCAATTTGGAAAGAAGTAAATGAGGCAAGTTTTCTCTTAATTGGCTCGGACCTTACATCATAATGCACAAGTATGGATCAGGGACTTATCGTCTGTCTTCTCTTGAAGGCCGACCAGAATCTGAGCCCCTTAATGCCTTGCATTTGCAACCATTCTACTATTAGTCAAGTACTCATTCACTTGATATTTAAATTGAGCTCGTCTCTTGAGAAATCTCTATCCTCTTAATCCTCATTCCTTTCAACCCTGTTCCCCTCCACAAACACTATGTAACCCTTTTATAAAGTATGAATGCTTTGTCCTAATAAAAGGGAGCCCTCAAAATTCTATAGTCTTGTCCATGACTACAAATGCTATCAAAAAATAAATTATGATGTCAAAATATCAAAATGTCATAAATTATAAATACAGACTGCTTCCTCGAAGGATAGCTGTATCATCATTGCTATAACTAATAGATTGCTCCCTCAAAGGACAGTTATTCAAAGCCCTCAAATATATATAAAGCAAAATATAGACCACTCCCTCGAAGGATGGCTATGCCTAAAATATTGCTACAAATAGCACTCTCTTAGAAGCTTCCTGCATCGATTATCTTCACAAATGACCACAAAACAAAATGACATCTCTATGTAGACTTTTTACATTGATCAGTCTGCCAAAAAAAAAAAAAGGGGGTCATGGACTTGACTTGTAGTCGTTCTTAGGGTCTCCTATAAAAAGGGGCAAAGTTATCCCTACTAAAAAAGGTTACCCTATCCTACCATATCACATCACCTACTCAAGGGATTTCGAGCTTATTTTAATGTCAAAGTGATTTGATTACCTCTCTAACACAACCAATGGTCAATGACATAATGCATGAACGGGGTTTTTGTTTCTAAAAACTCCTACCTATGCTATCATTATGGTCCTTATCAATGAAAGGGAGAAATGCCTTTCACTTCCTCCATACCTTGGTCACAATCCAACCAAATTATTTTCTCAACCATACCCAACCAAACCAAAACATTTTCAGACCACTAACATGATATAGTCCATTTCACATAGTTTCTATGGACAACAATACACATGGAAACTATCGACCACACAATTTATGTCAAGCATAAACCATTACTTTTTGAAGCATAAATAATCTCAATTAATTTTTAGCATACATCCATCACCGATATGGAAAATTGCTAGGGATGAAAAACCACTCAACCGTTGTTACAGAATACACCATCACATAATATGGAAAAGGTTGTAACATCATCATATCCTCATCATTTATCATGACCAAACCAACTATCAACCACTTTGACTCCTATTCTGAACTACATTGGTCTGAGGCCCTTCTAATAAGGGCTATGTAGGCAACACTTAGATGACATGATGTCTTCTAGGGTTAGCTCGGCCACATTCGTTTGTTCATCTACTTGAGTGACAAAACATTTCGACCTTTCAACCATGACTTAACCTCGTCCAATCCATGTCCATAACTGACCCTCTTCCTCCATTTTAGGGAGAACTACATTGGCCTGAGGCCCTTCAAATAGGGGCTATGTAGGCAAAACTCAGTTGACATGGGGTCCTCTGAGGTTAGCTTGGCCATTCCTTCATCCGTCCATCTAATGGACCAACTACCTCAACCTCAACTTGACCAACAACCATGGAGATCACGCATATCTCCTCAGACCACAACCACTTTTGAGACAACCCTGCCTTGGTTATTTTGATTGCATGTATGCTACCTCATGAATGGTTAACAAAATTGTCTGTAACCCATATTTTGACCCTCACAAGTATTGGATCGTGAGCAAGTTGATCATGAGCAAGTTGATCGTGTTTTTCAAGAGCACTTCCTGAGCCAAAGATACTTGGAACACGACGATCATTGGAGCTACAGCTTGGATCAAATAACCCAATTAGCTACAACTAAATGCTGGGGCCCGGTTATTTCAATTTTGGCACTCCTTGACCTTGACTTGTGACAGTTTGACTTGACCATCTCGTGAAGTGTTATACGCGCAATCTCAACTATTGCAGCGTTCACACTTAACCTTCACCATATCCATCCTATTTCTATCAAATCAGCACCGGATTTCAGGTTCCCTTCCCTTGACTCTTGCTTTGAGGGGGAATACCTCATCCCATAATCGGGGAAACCTACATTCATTTTTGTCTTTCAGTTCATTAGAACAACCAACAGGATGAAAACAACCTCATCCCATACCTTGGGCAACTTACTCCTATTTTTGTCTTGCAGTTTGTCAGAACAACCAACAAGACAAAAAGGGGCAAATGTAGACACCAAAATCGTGTCTACTCCTTGGTCGACTCCCCCCTTGGTCCCCTTGGTCCACTTCTACACATTCCTAACCCACACACTTATTAATTTAAAATAAATTAACTATTTTAAATTAGTAACACCCCCTTTGACACATCACCCATGACACCTCACCCCACCTTGGATGCCTCCCATCACCCTATGACCAATTTATGACCTATTTCAACCCTCTCATGCCTATTAAACCCACCTTCAACCTTTTTCCAATGACAATCAAACTTGGCAGTTGCAAGAACGGGCAGAAGGCTAAAAATAACCTCTTTTCCCATTCTTCAGTCACCGACGTCGTTCAGTATTAGACCGATGCCAGCAGTTTCACTGATGTTGATTAATTTAAGACTGAATTTTTGCTTTCATTGCCCCCCCTAAAAATTCCAATTCTCTTCCTCTAGGGTTCAAGCTCTCTCACTCCTCAACTTCTTGCAGGGATCAGTGTCTCAACAGCACTCTCCAGGCTCATAGGTTCTGCACCAGTCATTCCACACTGAATTGAAGATTACACGACATCTCCCACATCAGACACAATGGAAATAGACCTCTTGCACTTCTACCTATCCACCTACAACTAAGTATTTCTACTATTTTTTATTTCATTGTCTTTTTAATATATTAGCAATCAGCCCATTATCCATTTCCAAGCACTCTTGACACAACCTTATCTGTTCTTCCTGGAGAGGATGAAAAGCCTTCTCTCACCTTTATCTCCTTCTTGCCTCTGTCTTACATATATCCCCTCTTTTAGACCACACTCTCTACCTTGCAAACCCAGTACAAGCCACTAAAACTCCCACAGACACCTCAAGCCATTTTGCTGACCACAGACTGACCTGAATCTCGTCCAAAGCCTTATTGCCCCAACTGATGCTAGCCACCAGGCTCATTACCCCTACCGATGTCGGTAGACTAACCAATGTCGACAACATTTATCAACTGATGGTGGTAGACTAACCAGCATCGGTGACTGTGGAAGATAGATTGCAAGGAATCAGGTATGCATTGTTTGTATTTCTCTTGCTTAGTTTTTCATTATTATCTTTATCCGACATTGTTTCATCAACTAGTGGACTGTCATCCCTCAAGGAAGTCTTTGCACTTCTGGGACTGAGATTTTGCTTGGTATTCCACCTTACATCCATCTAACAATCTCTTTGTTTTAGTCTTTCTCTCTACAGGTGTCATCCTCTACAGCCAAAGAGGAGTCCCTACATCGTCTGGATAACGGTGCACAAACTTCATCTGGGTAACATCTAACCCTTGACCATTATCTTAGTTTCTTTCATCCTTTGAATGTGAAAAATAAAAAACTTGTTAGAAACATTAATATATAGATAACATATAAGATATGAATGTGTATTTTATTGTATTAAAGTATTATTTCATGTGATAGACAAGAACATCTACATGACTAGTTTTTGGAGCTTATAGGCAGTCTAGAGTATCCTATTTGGAGAGGATAGTTTAAGCTATTGAGCAGAGTTTGAGGTGAGTGAGATCTTGGTGATATTATATGATTTTTAAATATTTATTATACGTATTTTTCATTTATACTTTTTTTCTATTTTGGTTTGAGGGGTCAAATATCTTTGACTAAGTTTCTAGTGTGCATGACCAGTTTGAGTAATCAATTTATCTGAGTTGGTTTGGACCTGTGTGAGCTATGTGAAGTTGAAAAATTTATTTGGAGGTGTTTTTTATGTCATTTAGGACCTTTACATGTTATTTTTTTAATTTTTATTTTATAAAATCAATAATATGCCTTAGTTATTCTTGGAAATATTTTTTGGGTGTTTGTAAGACTTGGAGTGAGAGAGAGAATGGCTTGGATGGAGTAGTGGTTTGAAGTTCTAGATGTTATAGACCCATGTAGGAGTAATGAAGTGTTATTATAGATATTTAAGATGTGTTTTATATCTTTTTTAAATTCCAAAGTTTTCATCTTGCTTAATGTGTGAGCAAGTGGTTTTAGGCCTATTAGGTCTAATAGGTTGATGTATGGGAGATTTTTGGGATATGAAAAGGTTTGAAGTACCTTTTATTGAATTATATTAGTGGTTATTATTCTTTGATAAGGTATATTATTCATGGAGATGGTAATATGTGGTGAATGACTTATAAAGGCTAATTAGGCCTAGTGTAGCCTAGTAATTGGATAAGTGCCATTTAAAGTATGGATGACTTATGGAGTGTTTGAGTTGGCTTGATGAAATGTATGAGGGTATTTTATAAGTATAATATAAGTGTGTAAATCATCTTGGCTGACCAAGATGGTTTAAATGAAAGAGTGATATACATATATATATATATATATATAAGGTGTATTTGGCTTATTTGTGTATGAGAGTGTTTGTGGATAAAAAGTGAAGTAAAGAGCTCTAAAAAGTCATTAGACCTGACAGTCTAAAGGGTGACTTGGTTGATTTAATGATCTAGGAGTGTCTTCTTAGAGAAGAGAAGTAGATTCTAGGTGTATGAGCTTTAGAAGGTCATCATCAGGTGTAGAAGACATCAGAGTAGTGGTATAAATCAGAGTAGAGGTGGTGTAGTGGGTGATTAATCACCTAGGGGGTTATAGCCTCCTTCTTAGTTGTAGATAGCTAAAGGTCTAGTTGGAGCTAGAATAAATTGATGGGTAGATGCTCCTTGATTTGTTGGAGCTGGTCTAAAGTCTCATGTTTGTATTATCCTTATAGGACTATAGTCCATTGGTTTGTAGGCTTGAGAGTGGGTTTTCTCCCCTAGAGGTTTTCCCACATAAATGATGTGTTCATATGATGTTTGCTCTTGTTAATGCTTTGGATATATAATATTTCATGTGCATGTTGTTATATGATGAATGAGTTTATGGAATTTAATGTGAATTTTTAACTAATGATTCACCCCCCAATAGCTACTTCCATCAATTGGTATCAGAGCAGGTCTTTCTTGAGGCTTAATCAGTTTGGAAGGTGATCTTGTGAGTAGCTTGGTTGTTGGTGTCTGCCTAGTCAGCTTGTTGGTAAAGTTGATGGAGTTGGTGATGATTAGTATAGTATACAGGTTGTCATAGTTTTTCATGTTTTATATATAGTGAATTCAAGGGTTGATGAACTTTGAAGGTTTCTCTAAGATGGAGAAGGATGTCAAGGTAGGTATTATTCTTCACTCAAGATAAGGTGAGTTGTTTGCTATTACAAATGGTTCTTCAAGCATGAAGGTTTGTCAAATAAGGCATATTGTAATGGAGAAGATTATGTTGAAGCTAAATCCAAGATCAAACTTGAATTAAATGATAGAGCTTATTGAAGGTGGTATAAGAAAGGTATGTAAAGGCATCTTGGTGAAGCAAGTAAGAAAAGGTATACAAGTGAAGGATGAGTTGATCATCAAGATAAAGAAGCCTAAGCATGTTGATGAGACATATTTGAGGTTTTTTTAAGACATCATAAGTTATAAAGGTTTAAATGTACATTATTGTATATATGGTGATTAATCATATAAGCTTTGATATTATCAAATAGATCTATAGGTTTACAAGAGTGCTTGGAAATCATGTGTGATACCTCAATAGGTTCAAAGAAGCCTATATCATAATAGGGTCATAGAGGTTCTGAAGATGTTTCTTATTGTTGTAGCTTCACAAGAATGTTTATGAGCTTGAAAGAGATTGCTTGTGATCTTAAAGCTTTTATGTTATTATGAGTTTCTTATCAAAATTTTGAGTATGCTTACTGTAGAAGTTGAAGAATGTTGTTTCATGAATTTCCTTTGAGTGTGTACCTTGTAGATGATATGTTTTATAAAGGGAGAAAGATTTGAGGATCATTGAATTCTTGTAGGAATGTTTTTTGGTCTCTATTACATATATGAAGATACCATAAGTTCTAAGTCTTAACTATGAGGATGAGATTGATCCTTTGATATCAAATTTGAAGAGCTAGCTCAAAAGGTGAAAGATAGTGATTTGAGAATTGGTTTTCAAGACCAATGTTCTTCAAAATGAGAATTGGTGTTCATGAGTTTTTAAGAAGATCTCAATTTTTTTAGATGATAAGTTATGAGTTTCTTATCAAAGCCAGACAATGATTGTTAAAGTTGATTCTTTGAGTATACATGAAAATTCTTCAAGAAGAGTTTAGTGGTCTAAAAGGATTGAATATGACCTTAGGATCATGTATCTTGAGTACACTCATTTTGTTATTCTGTGTAGAGTATTTTGAAGGAAATATTGCTTATTAGATGAGTAACAGAGAGCAGGTGTATACATAAAATTATATGACTATGTTTTCATGGAGTACTTTGAATAATTCTTAACTATAATGGATTGTGATGTAATAAGGCTAAATGGTTGAGGGATTATATGTCTCTTTATATATTTAATGAGATATTTCCATATGTGGTGAAGCATGTGAGTTCTCCAAAAGGCATGTTCAGTTCTCTTGGTCCAAAAGTGTCATTTTGATCATTTTTGGATGCTTGGAATGGGTGTTGATTTGAATAAGGTTAATGTAATGGATTGTATGGGAGATTGAATAAGGTTGACATGTATCATTCCTAGGTGTTATGAGTCCTTGATGAGCTCAAATGTGAGTTTTGTGGTCAAAAGTTAGAGTTGACCAATTTTGGCAGTGATGATTGCCTAGAGTGTGCATAATATGCTCTTTTGGTGTTTTATTGGTGATAAAAGGTTGGATAAAGTTGATTCAAGTTGTTTTTGGCATTAATAAGTAGGATATAATACTTTATGATTACTAAGAGTTACTCAGGAATTATTTTGATCTTTTGGTCATGGTGTTAGATAGGTGTGATGGCTATGTAGGTTTATATTGGTGGTTCTCAGGTAAGTCCATGAGCTTGGGTGAGTGTCAAGAATATTTAGCTGATTAGGAAGATATATACACATTAATGGGATATGGTATAGGTGGATTCATGCTCAAAGGTGTTTTTAAATAATTTTTTGAATTTTATATGCTCATTATTGACCCTATTTTGACCCAAGGAGGAGAAAGTTAAAACCAAACTAAAGGAAGTATATGTTCCCCATGGAGTGGGAGCCTAAAATTTGGTCCAAAAGTGTGGATAATTGACATATGGGTGTGGAAGTAGTTTAAAGTCATGGTTTTGACCAAAGGTTGACCTTTGGCTACTTGTTGCTTTGAAGGCCTAGTGATTTGGGCATGTTTAGAAAAGTAGTCTATCTTTGGAGTTTGAGGCTAGAAGATTCAAATAAATTGAATGGGCTAAATGGGTAGCTGATTCAAGTTTTATAGTGGTTTGAAGGTAAGCATATTTCATTTTATTCATGTTTTATCTCACTAGGAGGCCTAATTAGCTAGTAGGCTAAAGAAGGAAGTATGTTAAGAAGGATGAGTTGGAAGCTTATTATTGGAATGTATATGAGGTAACGGTATTGGAATTAATATATGGAATTTCATGGTTTGAAATGATTAGGGCAGAGAGCTATGTGGTCTATAGTGGCCAAATAGGGTTACAAGGAGTCCAAGTAGGCCTAGTAAAGTAAATGAAGATTTTTAAGAAAGTTTTCAAAATAAGGATGGCATGTTTGGTTCTAGTTGAGAATTTTGGTCTATCATAAGAATGATTCAAGTGTGTTTCTATACTTGGATTTCCCTTGGTGTTTTTTAGAGCACCTTGAGTGTAAAGGTATGAGAGCTTGCATAGTGCTATGGTGCTCATATTGTTATTTGAAGTGATCATAGATGTTATTGGAGGTCTTGTAGGTTTGCATGGATTATATAGACTAAGGAAGAGCCTTAAAAGTGGATTATGGTCCTAGGTGGAGCTATGTTACTATGCAATTGGTGATACATCCAAGGATCTAGGTAGCTTGAGAGAAGGACTAAGTTCTAGCTATTCAGTTTTACTTAAGAAGATTCAATGGTCTGATCAGATATTTTGAAGGAAGGGAGTGTGCTTTAGTGTTATCTAGGTCTCTTGTAGAATTAGAGTTTTGAGTTTAGTGGTTAGCAAATGGGGAGCTAAGTTCTTTATTTCTCAAGTGGTAGTGGTCTGAGGGGGAGCTAGTGTGCTTTCCTAGTGGTCAAGCCAAAGGATCTTATAGGTCTTTTAGAGCTATGAATTGAGTTGGTTCTTGAAGGGAGCTTGGTATAAGGGGGATAAATATGGTTTATTTTTTATCTATTACTGATAGTTGGTGTGATTTGAGTTTTAAAGGATGAGATAGAAAGGTATGTGCTCTTGGTTGTGTTCTTGGTTCAACGTCTTAAAATTGCTTGATTAAAGATAGAAGAGCCTATTTGATAAATGAGTCCACTTTATCATTTTTGCAAAGGGGGAGAGATAAAAAGAATGTTACCATCAATTAAAAAGGTGGATAATCTTGGGAGATTAGTGGTAGTGATGCATTGTCATTGATGTCAAGTGGCATTGGTGATGCCAAAGTGATATGAGAGTGCTCAACTCAGTCTTGGTTGCTAGTGAAAGCTTGTTAGAGTAGTTGGTTTTATGGAAGCATGAGTGGATGGCATGGAACATGAAGAGAGAGTACATGGTATGTCCATGTGGTTGAGAGATCAATTGTAGTCCTTCTAGGTGGTCTTCAGGTCGAGTGTAAGTCATCATATGCCTTGTGGGCTTGACTTTGTGTGGTTGCCTATGGGGTTTTGAGTACATTGAGATCTATATCATGATGAGGAGCTCATTATTCTTGTAATATGTATGTTATACATGTATAATGTGCTAATAGGTTAGGTGTATGGTTTTTAAAAGGTGGCCAGTGGTCTGCAAGATAGTTTGGCCATTGGCCTAGGTGGGCTTATGAGGCCTTGTGAAGGGTCAAAGGGTGTTTTTAGGTTAGTGAAGATTGTTTTTTCATGATATATGGTTAGGAAAGTTTTTTCAAGAATGTTGATAAGGTTTGAGGTTAGATATTGAGCTAAAAAGTTAGAAAGGTGGTTTATAAGCTTTAAAGGGTGCTAAAAATGAGTGCAAGGAGTTTGAGAGGAAGTTTATCATGCTTGTTGGCTTGTGAAAGATTTACATGGGAAGTTGAGCTCTTTATAGTAGTTGAGTAAGGTCCCTAAAAAGTTTTTTCAAGCATTAGTTTAGGAGTTAATGGGTAGAGCTTTATAAACATTCGCTAAAAATGTAAACTAGTCAAAACCCTCTATAAACCCTTATAATGGAGTGATTGGAAAGAACTTGCTATAAAGGACCCAAAATGGATTGGCTGACAAATTTTTCCTATTGTAAGGTATAGAGGACTCCTTTAATCATCTCTAGGTGGAAGTGGTGTGTCAGAGTAGTGAACAGAAGATACATAAATATGCTTGTTTCTAAAGATTTTAGTGATATAAGCAAGGTTGACTAAGTCATCACATGAGAGTTATTGGACAGTGAAGGACAAGAATTGTTATTGAAGTCCATAGAGTTGTTTTTTTAATAAAAAATCACTATGTCAATTATCTAAGTCAATCAAGTTAACTAGTTTTTAATCTGTAGATGGTGAAAATAGTGAACAAATATCCAAGTAGAGTGAATATGTGTTTAGGGAAGTGTTCTAGGTGAGTAAGGATGAATCCAATGGTTTGGAGTGTTTTTTTATACCTATTCCTTATGTTACATTGATTGGTATGTGAGTTTGTTGACCATACATAGGCAAGAAGGTAATTTCAAAGTGGCTTATTTGAGTAGTGAAGATTGTGATATAGTGATCTAAGGAATTGGTTTGTTAGACCAATGGATGTTACTAGAACAAGATAAATATATAAGTGAGATTAATATATATATCACATATAATCTATTAATGTGTATTATATGGTATGAAAGTGTTCTTTCATTTGTTAGAAAAGAACATCTACATGACTAGTTTTTGGAGCTTATAGGTAATCTAGTGTGGCCTATTTAGAAAGGCTATTTTGAGCTATTTTGGGTAGATTTTGAGGTTAGTGAGATCTTGGTGATATTATATAATTTCATATATTTAGTAAATGTATTTTTTTAATACTTTGTCTCTAGTTTGGTTGGAGCAGTCAAAGATCTTTGGCTGAGTTTTTGGTGTGCATGATCAGTTTGAGTAATCAGTTTGTTTGAGTTGGTTTGGACCTATGTGAAGGTGAAAAATTGATTTTGATGTGTTTTTTATGTCATAGAGGACCTATCCATGTGAATTTTTTAGGTTTTTTTATAAAATAAATAGTATACCTGAGTTCTTCTTGGTAGTATTTTTTGGGTGTTTGAAGGACTTGGAGCGAGAGAGAGAATGGCTTAGATGGAGTAGTGGTTTGAAGTTATATATTTTATAGACTCATGTGGTATTAATAAATTGTTAATTGGATATATTTATGATGTGTTTTATCTCTTTTTTGAATCCCAAAGTGTTCATCTTTCTTAATATGTGAGCAAGTGGTTTTAGGCATATTAGGTCTAATAGGTCTATTTAGACCTAATGGTGAATTCTAAGTATATTTGATGTATAAGAGATCATTGTGATATGAAAAGGTTTGAATTACCTTTTATTTAATTATCTTATTTTTTAATATTATTAAACTATGGATATTATTCATGGAGATTATCATATGTGGTGAATGACTTATAAAGGCTAATTGAGCCTAGTGTAGCCTAGTAATTGGATAAGTGTCATTTGAAGTATGGATGACTTAAGGAGTGTTTGAGTTGGATTGATGAAATTTATGAGTATACTTTATAATTTTAAGACAAGTGTTGAAAGCATCTTGGCTGACCAAGATGGGTTCGATGAAAGAGTGGTATATATATACTAGGTGTATTTGGCCTATTTGTGTATGAGAGTGTATGTAGACAAAAAAAGAAGGAAAGAGCTCAGTAAAAGATAAGATATGGGTCATTAAGGAACATGAGAGGGTGTAGAAGATAATTCATGTTTTTTTTATTAGATACATGACCTAATAAGTCATTAGACCTAATAGTCTAAAGGGTGACTTGGTTGAGTGAATGAGGTAGGAGTGCCTACTTAGAGAAGAGAAGTATATTTCAGGTGTAGAAGACATCAGAGTAGTGGTGGACATTATATCATATGTGGTTGAGTGGGTGATTAATAAACTAGGAGGTTGCAGTCTCCTTGCTAGTTGGAGCTAGCTAAAGGTCTAGTTGGAGTTGGACTAAATATATGGGTGGATGTTCCTTGATTAGTTGGAGCTGGTCTAAAGTATCATGTTTGTATTATCCTTATATGAATTTATTCCATTGGTTTTTATTCTTGAGAGTGGGTTTTCTCACCATAGAGGTTTTCCAACATAAATGATGTGTTCATATGATGTTTACTCTTGTTAATGCTTTGGAAGTATAAGCTTTCATGTTCATGTTACTGTATGATGAATGAATTTATGGAATTGAATGTGAATTTTTAACTACTAATTCACCCACCCCACTCTTAGTATCTAATTACATTAGTTAAATTCACTAAGTATAGTTAATATCATGTGCCATGAATAGATATTCATGCCTAAGTGAAATAACATGCTTAAGTCCCCTAACTAAAACCCAGTTGGCCCTCAAGTTCTTGAATGTCATTACACCTATGAAACTAAGGCTTATTCCTATGAATTCCCAACCATCATTTCACTAACCCAAGTCCTTAAAGAATAGAGTATTCCATGGCACACCTAGCCTAACATAGACCCTTGTCCCTTTTTTGCTAAGCTTCAGGTGAGAATGTAAGGCTTGTACTTTATGTATATTAAAGACAACACATTTGAGTGATAAATGTTTATTATATTAGGAATAATTATGGTCTGTACCCCCTAGAATAATCCTAAATCTGACCTAGAGAGCTATGTAGGTGTGTGACTAGGCCTATGACTAGAAAGCCTACTTTTCTACAACATTTTGGTTCTATTACCAGGATCGTTGAATTTTGTTATTGTAATGGTGCACTAGGATAATGCTTTAATTCTCCCTTGAGAACCTCAAGAACTAGATGGAATGAGTTGAAGACATATTTTCACTAATGAATCTAAATTTTAGAGGTTATAACCCAAGGAAGTGGGTTTAAAACCACTTGTATAATGCCATATATAAGGTGTTCTTTTGCAAACTATCAGAGCAAGTGTACCACTAGTTGTCTAATTATGTATCCCATAGAAACAAAAGTTATGGATAGCACCTTAAGTGGATGAAAGATCACATAGAGAGGATTGATAATTTAAACACCAATTATACTAGATCCATAAACAAATGGTGGTAAGGGGTACTAAATAGCTATATGCTTGAGTTTATAGTATCAACGTACTCTTGCCTAAAGAAGTAGAGTACTAATTCTTACATGAGCCTATAGGTGCATTTGTGAAAGAATGTATCAGTAATATTAAGAAGCTTATGGTAGATTATAGCTTTGAAATAGTGAGGATGGAAGGCTAAATTCCTCTCACATATGAGCAACACAATAGGGTAGAAGAAGATGTGTAGGTGAGGCACAATAGCAGGAGACAAGTAGAATGATAGTTGGGAACTCAAGTGATACACTTACAAAAAGAAGAGGAATAGACTAATAGAAGATATAAAACTTGGAAGTGTTAAAAGGACCCATAGAGAACATGAAGGGCATGGGGAAGGATCTATTTAATGGTATCCATACCCAAAGGAAGGAACCCTCAAAGCCTTGGAATAAGCTCCATAGTTGATAGGGGAATGCTCAAGGTCCCTTCAAAACTTGACCATTGGAGATGTACCAGATACACCTAACCCATTTGAACTTATGATGAAATCTCATGCACTGGATTCCCCAAAGGAAAGTAGAAGATTGACAATTGACCTTGTTGTCGACATATACTTTGATCACTTTATAAATTTTGACCAAAATGTCATGATTGTATAAGTCATATTGTATGGAAAGGTAATTGAAGATACCTCTAGACTATGAAGTGTTAGCCTAACTAGAGATAACCTAGGTCCAGTCATCCTAGTTCAACCAATGTCAATGGTGTAACCTAGGAAACATCCTATAAGAAGTAGCCCTATAACACTAGTTAGTAATATAATTCCATCATATTTTGTGGCACAAATAATAAACATTGAACCAACTCCTAGCTTAGTGGTTGGAGGCCTTGGAGGACCAACACTAGGATAAACACTAGGAGGAAAATCACCTCAGGCACTAGCTATTCCCCAACCCCAAATTTATCATGATATGGCTATATACCTACCATAATATTGAAGTGTCAAAAATCTCATAGAGCATGTGCTCAAAAGTGAGTTACAATGACACACTCAAGGAATAACTCAATTTGAGTGCAAGGCAATTCAATTTGTGATAACTTTGTTTGATTGCACCCATACTTGGTATAGGAAGTTTGATCTTAACTATGTTAGGTTGTGGAGTTAAAAGCTTCAATTATTGTAGACATGGAGGAGGTTGATGATTTCTAGAAGTACCAGCATCGGCAGTGTAACCGACATCGGTCACATATAGTGCAAAAGGCAACCGGCATCAGTAAGGAGTCGGCCGACGTCAGTCAGAACCTGTCAGATAGGGACCGATGTCAGTTTCCTGTGTGTTCTAGAACTATTCGTTGCATGAATAGTTAGTTAGTTGAACTGAGTGTTTGCATGTTAAAGGGATAATTATAGTCTCGAGCTGTGTGTCTAATTATTTTAATTAGAGGTCTATTTTTGTATGCATGGGATTCTATTTAAAGACCCAGGAGGCATATATTGTAATCAAGAAGGCAAGTAAAACATTGAAGCAAGAAAGCAAGGTCAATGAGATCTATAGGTGTAAGGTTAAGGAGATCAGCTGAAGCATTCAAGGAAGGGATAACAACTCAGGTTGTTGAGTTGGTTGTGGTTGAGCAAGAGAGAGAGGGAAGAAGTCCTTGAGGTGTGGGAAGCCTTTGAGGTGGAAAAAGAAGTGGCATCTTCTTTATTATATTTTCTTCTAGTAGTATTTAATACAAGAGTGTGTATTGTCTCTCAAATTCTTTGTTGTTTCAAGTTTCTAGTTACTTAATCATTCTAGTATAATTTCGTGTTTAATTGCTTATAAGAAAAGTAATCAATTTTGCTTCCTTGGAGGGGTTCCTAACAGTTGGTATCAGAGCTAAGGTTTGCAGGGAATAGGTTATTGTTTGATTATAGGTCATTCTTAGGGGCTTTTGATTGAGTGGGAGTTTAGCAATGGCAAAAGAAAGTAAGCTATGAATGGAGAAGTTTAACGGCAAGAATTATCAACATTGGAGGATGCAGATAGAGGATTATCTTTATCAGAAAGATTTATACTTACTGTTGGGTGGGGTTGCATGCAAGCCCACAGATATAAAGGATGAAGAATGGAATGTTCTTGATCGGAAGGCTCTAGGATCCATAAGGTTGAGCCTTGCATCGTTTGTGATTTCCAACTTATCACAGTGTAAGACAACAGAAGAGTTGATAAAGTCTTTGGGAAATTTATATGAAAAGCCCTCAGCGTCAAATAAGGTATTTCTTATGAAGCAGTTATTTAATTTGCAAATGCAGGAAGGTGGATCGGTATATACTCATCTTAGTGATTTCCATGGTTTGGTAAACTAGTTAGCTTCAGTCAATATTGTTTTTGATGATGAAGTAAAGGCTCTCTTGATTTTATGCTCTTTACCTGAAAGTTGGGATAGTTTGGTTATGGTAGTAAGTAATTCTATGTTTGCTTCTAAAATCTTAAAAGTTGATGATGTTGTGAGTGTAATCTTGAATGAAGAAATACGTAGGAAAAGCATAGGTGAATCATCAGGGAATGCTCTAAGTGTAGAAATCAAGGGAAGGCAAAGAGAGAAGGTCGAGCAAGGGAAATCAAGGTCAAAGACGGGAAGGAGATCTGAATCCAAAGGTATCCCCTGCTAGTTTTGTGGAAAGAAAGGACACACAAAGAAAGAGTGTTGGTTGAGAGATAAAGAAAATCAACATGAAGGTAATGAAGAAGCAAAAGATGCAAATATTGTGGTATAGGATGCTCTCATATTGTCTTTGGATAGTCAGGTAGGATCATGGGTTTTAGATTCTGGTTCTTCTTTTCATGCATCCCCAAATAGAGATTTGTTCCATGAGTATGTCTAGGGAGACTTTGGAGAGCTTTATTTAGGGGATGGTATGCCTTGTCAAATAGTTGGCAAAGGGAAAGTGCAGCTGGAATTGCAGACAGGCAACACATGGGTGTTGAAGGAGGTTATGCATGTCCTAGTCTTGAAGCAGAGTTTGGTTTCTGTAGGAAGGTTGGGTGAAGAGGGATGCACAATAACCCTCACAATAGATTCTTTGAAGGTTACCAAGGGTGCACTTGTTTTAGCAAGAGGTAAGAAAGTAGGTACTCTTTATCTATTTACTTGTATTACTAATTCTACTTCTGGTTTATCTACTTCAGCTGTAGATTCGAATATGTGGCTTAATAGGCTTGGTCACATGAATAAGAAGGGAATGGATGTTCTTGATTCAAAAGGTATGAGTTCAGATTCAGAAGGCATAGATAGAGTTCATTATAGGAAAAGGAAATTTGATGATTTTGACAAGAATAGGAAAGCCTTGGTGTTTATAGAGGAGATGATGGACAGAGATCAGTCACAAGAGCTGAATAAATCTGAGCAGAGCAGTATGGACAGGGTTATGATCCAAGATGAGCTCATGGATAAAGAAATCATCACTTACAAGAAAACACAGGTACCGATGTTAGTCCCATGGCACCGACATTGGCTAGACAGATATTGACATCGGTCATGTGTAGACCAGCAGGGTCGGTAGAGTCGGGCAGGAGAAGATCGACGTCGATCAGACAAGAACCAACATCAATAGAGGGGACACCAACATTGGCCAGGGAAATGATGTTGGTAGTCAGGGTCAGTGCAGGGAACTGACATCGGTCGGTTGTAGACTGGGAGATGGCCAAGATCGGTCACTAGAACAGATGTTGGGCGGATAACAAGCTGTTAAAGAGTCTTAAATGCCCATATGGAGGTCAAAAAGGGTATGTGAACCTCATATTCATTGTTCACCTTCTTTATTTTATTTATTTCTTATTGATGGTCAAGAACCAGGAAGATATGAAGAGGCAATGTAGGTAGAATCCAAAAACAGTGGGAGCTTGGCATGGATGAGGAGTGTGAGTCCTTGGATAAGAACCAAACAGGGATTTGTTCGTGGAGTTGTCAGCTAGAAGAAAGCACTGGATGAGGGATGGATTCCCATGTTAGAGAAGAGATTAGAAGGACATGTGAGATAGAAGGCTAGGGTATATGGTCTTGAGTAGACTGTAGGACAATGGAGGTTTGACCATTGTATTTTTTCTTTACCAGGTTGGATAATATTAGCTACATTATCTTGTTACTGTATTGTGTTACTTGTTGTAGGGTTACATATATAGGGAGTTTTTGAGCTAAGGGTAAAGTTAGTTCAGAGGTGTGTCATGAAGAATTTAGGAGCAGCAAAATTATTTTGGCATAAGAGACATGGAAGATCACAGGTTGATTTTGTCTCCAGTGGGAGTTGTCAGAAAGTTTAGATGTGGTAGGGGACTTGGATGACAGGTATAGCATCACAAGTTTTGTGGTGGTTGGTCTTTAAGAGTGATCTTAAAGAGGGATACAGAGCCAAGGGAACAAACTAGATGGTTTATAGGTATAGGTACAGTAGCAACTGTTTATCTCCAAGTGGGAGATTGTTAGGTTGTGGAGCTAAAAGCTTCAACTGTTGCAGACATGGAGGAGGTTGTTGTGTTCTAGAAGTACCAACATCGGCAGTGTAATCAACATCAGTCACATACAGTGCAAAAGGCAACCGGCATTGATAGGGAGTCGACTGACGTCGGTCAGAACCAGTCAGACAGGGACCGACGTCGGTCGCCTGTGTGTTCTAGAACTGTTCGTTGCACAAACAGTTAGTTAGTTGAACTGAGTTTTTTCATGTTAAAGGGATAATTATAGTCTCGATCTGCATGTCTAATTATTGTAATTAGATGTCTATTTTTGTATGCATGGGATTCTATTTAAAGACCCATGAGGCATGTATTGTAATCAAGAAGGCAAGTAAAGCATTGAAGCAAGAAAGCAAGGTCAAGGAGATCTATAGGTGTAAGGTCAAGGAGATCAGCTGAAGCATTCAAGGAGGGGATAACAACTCAGGTTGTTGAGTTGTTTGTGGTTGAGCAAGAGAGAGAGAGGGAAGAAGTCCTTGAGGTGTGGGAAGCCTTTGAGGTGGAAGAAGAAGTGGCATCTTCTTTATTGTATTTTCTTCTAGTAGTATTTAATACAAGAGTGTGTATTGTCTTCCAAATTCTTTGTTGTTTCAAGTTTCTAGTTACTTAATCATTCTGGTATAATTCCATGTTTAATTGCTTATAAGAAAAGTAATCAATTTTGCTTCCTTGTAGGGGTTCCTAAAAAACTAGGCTATGGTTGATTATGAAACCTTAAATGGAGCCTTCTTGAAGGAGTTTGATATACCTAATTTTGAGAAACAAAACATTATCATGCTCAAAAACATCAACCAGAGATTGTCAAAGAGTGTGTGTTTATATGATGCTAGATTTAAGACACTCCTCTCTAAGCTCCCTTGTGACATTCACCCCTCACAACATGTATAATGGTTCATTAGAGGACTGCTAGTGCCTTTTAGAAGGGCACTATCCATGAAGACATTCATAGACCCTCAATTAGCACTTGAATCCATGCTCAGAGTTGAGGTGGTTAGGATCACAAATACAGGCATTAGCTTATTCATGGAGGTGTATAATGCATCTATAACCTCTTAACTATAGAAGATAATTGCTATTTCATTATAAGATGCTCAAAGAAGGTTATGGTGCACTACCTATGAGATGGAGGGTCATAATAGAAATAAATACCATTAGTGGAATGTGTCTACGCTAATTTTTAGTTATGAAATTTGTCATGAATCACATGATGTTCACAACTACCCCTTATTGTAACATGCTAGTCAGGTCAGCACAACCATTTATTGTAAGTTGTGGAATGCCTAGCCTCACAACATAATTGGCTATGGAGTCATTGATGAAATGTGTCAAAACATGGAGAGAGGTGGATGGTAGGCAAATACAATAATTAAAGGTTAGGAAAACTAGGGAAATGAGGGTTATATCTAATAAAATGTTGGTTATGGGAACTAAAGAGGAACTAGAGGGTGAGGTGGAGGATATGATAGAGGAATATTCCCACCATGATCATGTTATAAGTATATGTCAATTAAGCACTATCAGTATGACTTCCCAACACATATAATGTGTAATTATTGTCAAGGACCACATGTAGTTTAAGAGTGCCTTGACTTATATAAAAAATTGACCCAAGGCAAAATGGGTACCAATAAGGGCACATGTATGATAAGGCAAAAGCCTAAAGATATAAATTGGGCTCCAAAGGTGTATCCATCATATACAAATCCAATCATGTTGTAGGAAACCACATGGAGTGGGTTCACCACTCAAACACCAAATATGCCAACACAAGAGCTACACCTAAAATATGGTGAACTAAACCACACCTAGCACATCATGTATCCTAAACCAAAATCTACACCCTACCCTGACCTAATGTGTCAAAATGATGTCTTGTAATAAGATATGAACATAATACAAAATTTTTAAGAGATCCTATACCTCTTTAAAATGGATGGGATGCTTCCCCTATTGAAAAATTTACTTTTAGAGCATGCAGGGAAGAATCCAAGTGAATTTGTTGAGCCCCACACAATTAAAGTTGTTATGATGTATATAAAGCGAGTGAATGAAGTAAGGTATACTCAAAATATAGAGTATGACCAAGATTTATTATTGAATTCCATAATTGATGGCTGGTCCATCTATAAAGTGCTAATTGACACTAGCATAGAGGTCAATATCTTGACCAAGAATGCATGGGAGAAGATGGGTGGACCAACCCTGAGACCTTCTCCCCATGTAATCTTCATGGCCAATAAGATCCAAGTGTATTTGATTAGAATTTTCTATGGAACCATTATAGATATTATATTCGTTGAATTCCACACTGAATTTGAGGTTATTAAGTTGGTTGAACAAGATAACTATCTAGTGCTTCTAGGGAGGCCTTGGTGCTATGCCAACAATGCAAATATGTGCTTCAAGAAGTGATACATGAACTTTAAGAATGTTAATGAAAGGGTAGAGATCCTAATTTCAAGTGACCAAAGACCCCCATATGTGGAGAGAATTGATATAGAGGATGAGATCAACCATATTTATAACATCATGATGCAAGGTGTCAAGAATATCCACCCTTATGATCAAGAGGTACTTTCCTAAGAGGATGGGAAATTAGCCTCAGACACCACTGATGTCACTTGAGAATAATGGGTTAAAGAGGTGTATGATACCAATGGTCATATATACTAATTGGTGCATTCAAAGGCACTAAATCCCATGAAGATTAACTTTGTCTAGATTGATCATGATTTGAAATGATGGGTCCCATGCTAGAAGTAGAAAGGAAATAGGGTACTTCACCTGAGAAAAGGAAATATTTCAATAGTCCCAAAATTTTATGGGAGTAATCCAATGGAAATGTATGTTAATGACATTAAAGTGTGCATCCCTAAAAAGATAGCCAAAATAAGCACACTTGTGTATACCTTGAGGAGCATTGTCATGCATTGGTGGGTAGTGTAGAGGTCTAGCCTACAACTTGGCCATAGGTAAAAGTGACCATTTACACCAGATTTAATGGATTAATAATAACTTATATGTCTTGATGTACTTTGGATATTTTGATCCCATGGCATATGTGCACCTATGTGAAGAGACATGGACTAAATGTGGTATGACTACCTTAAATAACTTATGGGTGTATGCCTTTTACAGGACTCTAAAGACATGGGTGTGATCATGGTACATGGTCAATGAGATGTACCAAGAGACAACAAATTGTGAGTCCCTTAAGGAGAAGTTTGTTCATACCTTCTCCTTTTCCTCATAAAACTTGGAGCTAGTCAATCCATTATAAGTAATTCAGAGAGCAGTGTTCAAAGACACTACCATCTTTGAGGAGCACTTGAAAGACATGTTCAAAGAAAATGGGTTGTCATTCCTAACCTTATTTGAGGAATAAATGCTCAATAATAACTTTGATGAGCAAGATGATGAAACTTTGAAGGATCACTATTAGAAAACATAGACCACCAGAAGAAATTTTGTGTGTCAAGTAGATGATAACACTCCTAGTGAAGAACACCCCACTCATATTTATGTTGAGACAATAGAGGGAACTTGATAAGTTGAGGACTCACAACAAGAGAAGAATAAGCCATATTGTACCCAATTTAATATTTTCAAAGTAGATATCAGTGAAAAAGGAGAGATGATGATGGCTACTTTAGGTGCCTATTGGTATGATGTAGAGCTAGTATGCATCGTAGACCTCCTAAAAGAGTTCCAAGACTTATTCCCCAAGACTTATTAGGATATGAAGGACACTCGCCCATGCCTTGGGAAAATGAGCATAAAGATAATCGATGGTGAAAGACAAAGCTTGGGAGTCATCTCCTTGTCTATAAATCATTATAAGGTCTTTAGTTAAGGGAGAGAAATAAGTTCATGAGCTTCCCCTATAGGTTTGTGATAAGAAGCTTTAAGAGTTCTATTCAGGGACATTGGTCTAAAGGCATATTTTATTCAAATTTTAATTCTTTGTTTGATAGGTCAAATCATGAAGTATGAAGGTGAGGTTGGTATGGAGTGTGGATAGGACTTGCCCAAATGTATTCCATGAGGTTTCATGTTTTTGATTACTCACAAGTAGCTTTAATGATCATTTGTTTAGTTTGATAATTTTGTTCAGTGTTCACTACCTAGTGAGAGTTCATCATGAAAAATTGGTGTTTTTGAGATCTATAAGGCTTATCAAGTATGGAGGAAAGTTGGATTTGATGTGTCCATGTGAAAAATGAGGTGAGGAGTTGTTAGAAGGCTTCCATGATCATTCTAAGGTGGTTTGGCATAGTGATAGGGGTATACATAGGGTTTGTATGCACTGAATGACTATTTATAGGTATCAAATGAAGATTTGTGAGTGGTCAAGCTAAATTTGTGGCATATAAAGATGTGTTGACCTCATATAGGTTTGTTCTATATGCTTTTAGGGTTTAAAGATATTTTGAAGGCAAGTTGAATATTTTTGATGGCTCTCAGGTATGGTAGTCCTTGATTAAGGGTTAGTAGGTCAAAAACCATTAGTCTAGAGTGTATAATGTTTACCACTAGGTGTGAGAGAAGTTTTAAGAGTTGGTGTTAATTAGAATGTGGTAAGTTGACCTTATTTTTCTTTGATTCCCTAGGTTGTGTACCATGTGAGTTAGTGTCATTCACAAAGGATTTGAGGACTAAGTCTACTTAATATATTAAAATGGCCAAAAGGGTGCTCAAATTTTTTTTTTAGTCATCTGGAAGTGTATAGTTTGACCTATGGTTGAGGATTTGTGCAAATGGAGGGCTAATTAGTAGGTCAATTTATGAAGGAGATATGGTGTAGAAGAAGATATAAATGATGATTATTTTTCATGAATTATGGTATATATAATTTTAATCTAGATATTATATTTCAATCCATGAATATTCATACAAAAAATGTTGTGGGCTTTGTAAGGTTTAGGTGGGGTTATAAGGCCTTTAGGCAAGGCTAGTATGAATAATAGTGATTTTTGGTCATTATATTCAAAATAAAAATGTATGGTTGTAATTTAATATGTGTCTTAGTTTTATTTATGCATTATATATGTTTTATAAAGAGCTTTAAAGATCACTCTTCATTATATGGGTGGCCTTGTGAGAGAAAATATGAAGGCAACTATGGAATTTCTTCATGGTTGAAGATGGTTTGAAGATGCTCAAGGGATGAAAAATTTAAGGTGACTTAGGGGGAGTCAATATAAGTGTTATAAAGTTTTTATAACTCCTATTTTATTTATATTTTCCATTTATTCATCATAGAGTAATGTGTGGTCAAAGCAGAGTGTTGTCAATGAGTAAGTTTGAGGTAGTCATGATAAAACATAATATGCACAGTGATAAGGGGAGTTTCTATCATTGCTCAGAGGATGTCCCTTAATTATGTTTTATTTTAAAACATTTATATGTACTCAATATCATTAGGTAATCCCACTTTGTCATTGTGTCCTAAGGTTCCTAATATTTTCCATGATTTAATACATATGCATGGTTCTTAATGACAAAGTGTGCCTTTGTGATTATGCATGGACCCTGATATGTTTACTTGGTTAGGCAAGGTGATGGATGTTGGTGATGTGGTTGAAAATTTTTGAGGGTTAATATGAGGTATCAAGGTTTATTTGGTTAATTTTTTAAGTGAAATTAATTAATTATAATAGTATTTTGAAGGTCTATCTAGGTTATCCTAGTCAACTTGGTAGATCTTCCTAAGTAAGTAGATTGATGACATCAAAATTTACACGTGTGGATGTGTCATAAGAAAATGGTCACATGGGTTTATTTGTATTTGTTATTAGATCATGTGTGTTAAGATTTAGGTCTTCAAATTATGTATATAAAAATTTATTAAAATGAAAATTTGGTCTCCTAGGCAGATTTCACTAGTTTCCATAGTCAAATTTGTATTAAAAAGTGACTGTTGGAATTCAAATATTTGAATTTACAAAGGAAAACCAATCCTCATTGTTTTACCTATAAATTTTGATTTAGGATGAATTTAATTGTGTTATAAAAATAAACTAGTATATAACTTCAATTTCATACATAAAAAATGATTTGGAGGTTTGACTAGTCATACATCTACATTTATTGTGGTCTAAAGTTGACTAAGGGTTTGACCTTCCTCTGGAAATGACTCAAGAAGGATGTTTGAGTTTTTATTGATAGTTTTTATATGATTCAAGATTAATTATTTATTGGAAAGTGTTTTATATTCCATAAGGATCATATATATGGATTTTCAAGGTTTGACCAATCCATATTCAATATAAGTAATTGCTTACAAGTTATCTTTTGGTTTGTTCATGGTGGTTTCATGTACAAGGTAAACGTTTGAAAGGTTTTTCATATGAATAGTGTGTAGTGATGAATTAAATAATTTTAGGATAGCTTAGGGTTCATTTTTAATGTACCTATATACTTTTAAGGGGTATTATGTTCCTATTTTTACTTGGTGAAGTGATAAAATGATTAATAGGCCTCCATGGAGATATAAGGGCTTCTTAGGCCTAATTGAAAGGTGTTGGTGCTTAAGGGTGGTATATCAAAGATATGGTCAACCTATATGGATTATTTTTATCATATTTATATTTTAACAAAATCCTTAAGGGTGAAGGCATGCCAAACGGCTAACTAAGAAGGCAATGCTTATGAAGGATCTATAAAGATCATAAATAAAGGTGAAGGTTTCTAGAGTTGATATGTGAAGAATAGTTAAGTATGAGTGTGCTTGGTGGATACATTGAAGAAAATATCAAGTTTAGGAATATTTAAAAGACATATATTTAATATTTATTATCTTATAATAATTTTATTTTAGGTTTCAAGATTGAATATGATTGAAGAAGTGTAAAGTGATCCAAAAGGGTATTTTGGATGCATTGCTTGAATGTGAAGGTTTGTAATAGTTTAAGGGTTGAAGAGAGTTTGTATTCAATATTTATCCATAAGATTTAAATTAAATCAAAGTTTTGGAGTTTTTGATATCAAAAGGCATTATGTGGGTACTCAACATCTAGAGCAAGTGGGTGTTTGTTCATGCTTAGGGGTTGGTGCTCTCTGTGAAGTGGGTGCTTCACTAAAGTCTCATGTTTGTGAATATTTTATAGGACTATACTCCACTTGTTTTTATACTAGAGAGTGTGTTTTATTCCCCATGAGGTTTTACCACATGATCCATGTGTTATGAGTGTTGATCTTACATATTTTTTTTATTTATTGCAATAACTAGTTTATATGCTTCATGGATGTTTATGCTGAATGGTTGAGAGTTTGAAGTTATGAAATTAGAATTGAATTTATTGCATCATTGATTCACCCCAATTCTAAATGATTTTACCTATAACACCCTCATCATACCTCATATTCCCTAATCACTAGCCATCATCTTCCTTCATAGTCCCTAGTCACACCCTCATTGGCTATCATTTTCCCTCATCATCCCTAAACACCCTCTAATAATAACTTATTATACCTCATCATAACTAATCACTCCCTCATATACCCTCATAATACCTATTCATCCCTAATCACTTACTCATTTACCCTAATTTTTATTAAACATGTGCTCATCAACCCTCATCATCCCTAATCACTCTCTCATCACCCCTCATCATACTTCATCATTCCCTCATTGACTCTCATCATCCATAATCACTCCCTCATTGGATCTCATCATCCCTCATAGTCCTTTTTCACATCCTCATCATCCCTCTATGTCCCTCATCATCACTAAACACTTCTTAATAATCCCTCATTTCCCTTCATCATCCCTAATCATTCCCTCATCAACCTTCATCATACGTCATCATCCCTAATAACTCTACCATCTACCCTCATATTTTTAAAACACACCCTCATCAACCCTTATAATACCTCATCATCCATAATCACTACCTCATTACCCCTCATCATACGTAATCACTCCCTCATTTACCCTCATTGACCTTCATCATGTCTCATAGTCCCTAGCTACAACCTCAGTATCCCTCATTATCCATCATCATCACTAAAAACTCCATAATTAGATATAATTTTCACTCATCATCCCCAATCACTCCATCATAGACCCTTATCATACCTCATCATCCCTAATCATTCTATCATCATCCCCCATCATCCCTCATATTCCCTAGTCATACGCTCCAATACCTTTATGGTGGGTGAAGTGGGTTTCTTATTGTTCCTAATCATCCATAATCACTCCTTTCTCTATATAGGTTATAATTCATTCTCTCCTTTCAATATATAACTTAGTAAATTCCCCTTTCCTTTATATATATAGGTTTAAATGTCCCCTCTATTGATTTTTAAGCATCCCTTGATAATGCCCACTCCGCTTTATCCCTTGATCTGATAATATCGGCCCTATTAATTTTCAAGCATGATAATGCATCCTCTCCTTTTAAGATGGCTTAGGTATTCAATCAAGTATCAAGTATTAAAGATATGGTAAAATCATATATATAAAATCAATATTAGATATAGGTATTCAAGATCAGGATATGGCTTGGGCATTTAATCGAGTAAGGCATATTCAAGTAGGTAACTCAAGTAGGTAAGTCATACTCAAGTATGTAGTGCATGAAGGATAGGTAGGTAGGGAATAATCAAGTAGGTAAATTAAGTAGGCTATACTCACATACAAGAATATAGGTAGCACATATTCAAGATCAATATATGGTTCAAGTTTTTAGGTAGTGCATACTCAAGATCAAGATATGGCTCAGATATTCAATCAAGTATGGAGTAATAAAGTATGTAAATTAGGTAGGGCATACTTAATGGTATAGATATATTACATATATAACATGATTTAAAACTTAATTTATCATTTTATCTATCAAGAATCAAGCTTTCCTTTCTAACAATAGAAGTTAAGTGGGTAGGGCAAAAATATATGAAAACTATAGATTGGGAAACAAGCTTCCCTTGATAGCTATAATATATTATAGAAAGGGAAAGTAGGTAGGAAAATAATGAATCTATATTATGGGAAGAAATTTTCTCTTGATTTATCAATTAAGGCATAGCTAAGGAGGTAGGTTAAGAACAAATATATCTATTAGAAATCAACCTTCCCTTGATAGATATGCCTTAATATAGAAGAAAATAAAAGGTAGATATCAAGAAGGTAGAGTTCCTTGGTTATCTATTAAGAAGGCAGTATTCCATTGATATGATATTAAGAGAAATAAAGTTAGATATCAAGAATTAAATCTTCCCTTTCCTTACTCCTTGTCATATATTAAGTAGGTAGGTCAATTTTCCCTTTCATTATTAGGTAAGGAAAATTTGATATCTAAGTAGGGCCTTCATAATGGTCCCTCCCCCCCCCCCCCCATATACCTATGATGCCCCCCATTTCCTATGATATCCTTTGATATATTATATTTAGGACCAAGGCATACTCAAAGTATGGTAGGTCCCCACTTTGGAATTTAGGACCCACCAAACCATGCCCAATCTCTAAGTATTACATAATTGATACATTAGATTAAGGTATATTATCTTCCTTGAGATTTATAGATGAAGTTGGGTATAGATCAAGTTGGGTTGGAAAACACACTCTACTAGATACCTAATGGAACACACTCTATGACAGTGGTGACCATTTATCGATGTATCTTTCAATTCATTCTACTATGGACAAACTAAAAATTCCATATAGATAAAATGAGAACTCAACTATATGGTTGGGTTTAACATTCTCAACTATTATTCAGTTTCCCCTATTTGTATAGATAAAAATTTGGATTATTAAATTTGGGATTGGGATTATAGGTAAATGAGGGAGTGATTAGGTATGATTAGGGATTAGGAGGGAGTGATTAGGGATGATGAAGGACCATGAGGGAGTGATGAGGGATGATGAGGGAGTGATTAAAGATGATGAGGGATAGTGAGGTTTAATGAGTTAGTGATTAATGATGATGAGGGATAAGGGATGAGGAGGGGGTGATTAGGGATTAGGGAGGGATGATGAACAAGTGAAATTCACACAAAGTGGTAATTTGGTGTGCATAGGTAATCAATGTGACCTATGCTTCCTTAATTGCACCAATTAGATTAAATTCAAATTGAATTAACATGATTACACATATATGTTCCAAAAATCATTTGCATTTACATGTGTATACGCTCCATTTTAACCATTTTGATGTATGAACTATGATTAGAACAAATTTCTATAATCACACTCAAATTTGATCAAAAATCACTATTTGACCTAATTTACCTGCACAATTACCATTTTAATATGAAATAGCAACTATGCATCCTTTATTATGGAAATGGATCATATCATAGTATTAATCTTATCAAATACATACTAAATCAAGTCACCTCTTTGTAAGTGTTATTAAATGACAATTAAATGAATATTTGATTAACAAGTGAACATTGAAAATGCAACATTATTTTAATTATTAATTAATCACATTGATTAATTAGGCTAATATTCCTCTAATAGTAAATTCCATGAATTTTTGAATTATACTATTTTCCTAAATCAAATTACAATGTTGCCTCATCTAGTGATATCATAAGGAGATGTCAATTAGAAAGGAGAGGAGTGTAAGCAATATATTATAATATCTTCCACGTTCTTCTCTCTTACATTGTCTCACACATTTCAAGAGGTCATTATTATACTTTTATTCCAAATTTCTTCCACACTCCAAAAAGTTCTTATATGGAGTTTTTCACACACTCCATCTATGTAATCATAAATTTGAGGGTCCATTCCATCCTCCATTTGGATATGGGATGGATGGTTCACATTCATTCCAAAAGTCTACAAATATAAGTACCTTTTGCCATTATAGACATGCTTATTTATGTAAACTTACTCTACCAAATTATACATGAATCTTCAATCATTCTCAACCATTATCATGCCAAATCAAGAGTAGACAAGGGGAAATGCTACCTACATGTTAAATATCACTAGTATAAAAACCAAGAAAAAACATGATTATTCAATTTATAAAAAAAAGAAGTCTTTAAAGAAGGTATAAATTTTCATACTTCATCTATTGGTTGGATTCTTCTATTACTTTATCTGGTTAAATCTTAGGGAATAGTATGAGGGTGTTATGTTCCTTAAGTTTTTTTGTATTTGAACTAACTAATAATGGAATTACCCTTTTTGTATTATTTTTATACATAATAACACGCCTAGTGGGACCCAACACACCCCAAAATCTCTTTCAAACCCTTCTCATTCTTCTAATTACTAGAATGAACCTAATAACTAGTTTAATTCACCTCTTTTTATTCAAAAAAAGCTAATTTATATTTTAGGTGAAAACAATGAATTTTCATTGTGAATCAGTGAATTCACTGCTCTATGTTTTTTGTTCTCTACATATTTAGGTGAAATCAGTGAAATTGACCCTGAAATTGATGAATTTGACCCTTAAATCAACAAATTTGACTATAAAATTAGTGAAATTACTCAAATAAATGGTGAAAACACCCATCAAGTATAAAATTTTGAGTAATTGGTTATTTTAATCTAATTAGAAAATTTTACCTTGCTAATTGATGAAATTTCCCCTACTATTTAGTGAAATTACCCCTGATAATCAGTGAAAATGCCTCGATTTTGTGTTTTTTATCCTTTATTCTGTGTTTTGTGTAAGTTATTACTAATGGTGAAAATGTCACTACTAATAATTGAATTTTCCTCTATGTGTTAAGGCTTAAAGTTGTTGAAATAGAAGAATCGACTTCCCTTACTAATCTAGAATAAACTTTAAAACTACTAGTCACTTTTTTTTGTATGACCTTCATCAAAATGTGGATTTTAGACTCAAAACAAAGGAACATTTATTTTATAAAAATTTCTACATTTTATCTTAAAAACAAATGCACATTTCATTTTGGTACTAAAAACTTGTTACCTAGTCATTTCATTTCTTATTTTTAAGTTTTTACTTCTTGAAATTTATGAGTGTCTTTTATGGTTCTTTACACATATTCTCTCCCATTTCTGGGTGCCTTATAAATACAGAGTACCAATTTTATTTTTTCTGAAGATTTTCCTATTATGATCTTCACTTTCCCTTTTAGTAGATTCCTATGAATCAAAATGCTAATACCTTCCTTTTATTTTGAATGTGTGAGGTGGAGTTCAAAACCAAGACACCAAATTTATTGAGTCAAACCAAGTTCAAACATGAATTTATATCTACTTATAAAAAATACATTACTCTATCTATTTCCAAGCTAAAAATTACTCTTTCTAAATATCTTGTTTTACCTTGTTCAAACACATACCATTCTTGTCCAAACCATGCCATTAGGCTGTCCAATTTGAACCAAATATTGATTTCAATCCAAAATATAATTTCAAACCAATTCAAAAACCAAAGATCCATATTCTTGTCCAAATCATGCCATTATGTTGTCCATTTTATTCCAAGCCTAGTTCCATTTCAAATCCATTTATAATAAACCTTCTAATTCCAAGGTCAAATTATTCTAGAGTTAAAGTTAACCAATCCAACTCTAAAAGTCAAAATCGATTAAAAGTTTACACATTTGCATTTTAAATTCCTAAGCATTTTTTTTCCATATTCTCAAATCAAGTTACCAAGATAAAACTTTCTAAGTCAAGACCAAGTTTGAACACTATCAACATCCATACATTAAACATTTACACCCAAAAAAATATTTTATATACCTAAAACTTGTGTATACTTTTGGGGACATGTTTTGATTAATGTACCCTTGTTTGACTGGACCATTTACAAGTGTTATCGTAGGTTCTCTTTTGATTTAAACCACATACCAAATTAAGATAAGTTGTAACCTATTTCAAAAATAAGATCATAACCCAAAACTTTCTAAAGTATACACGCAATGGGGCTATTTATAACCCCTCCTTTGATGAAGAGGTGGTTTACAATCCATATGGGTATGATCACTATGTAGAGGATGAGGAATATCAATAATACCTTGCCAACATGCCATCTAATACTGAACCTAAACACATAACCCATACCTTCTAGCTATACCACCTAACATCAAATATAGACAATATAAACTATACCTTACACACATACCATTTGATATGGAACATATACCTAATCAAATGTATCTTGTGAATGCACCACCTAATTTTGAATATGGACATGATCAATTTATATAAAAACTCTTCACTAACAAAGATGATCAGCTCATAAATTTTTTAGAATAGGACTACCACAAAACCTCCAACACTACCACAACATTATATTAAATCTCTAGTCTAATGAGATAGAATATTCTACTGATTTGGGAAAAAGGGTATGGATTATATCCTTTCATTAACACATGATGACCTAAAATAAAAAATGATGCCTTACATAGACATGACCATTGAGTTGTAAAGTTATTTGGTCAATATTTATAGCACAACATTGTAAGATGTTACACACACACACAATATATATATATATAATAATAATAATAATAATAATAATAATAATAATAATAATAATAATAATTAAAAAAAAAATACATACATGCATGCATGCATACATGCATACATACATGCATGCATGCATGCATGCATACATGTGTGTGTGTGTGTGTGTGTGTGTGTGTGTGTGTGTGTGTGTGTGTGTGTGTGTGTGTGTGTGTGTGTGTGTGTGTGTGTGTGTGTGTGTGTGTGTGTGTGTGTGTGTGTGTGTGTGTGTGTGTGTGTGTTTTGTGTGTGTGTATGTGTGTGTGTCTATAAATATTGACTAGATACCTTTACAACTGAATGGTCATGTCTATGTAAGGCATGGTTTTTAATGTAGGTCATCATGTGTTAATGAAAGGATATAATCCATACCATTTTTACCATATTAGTATAATATTCTATCTCATTGGCTTATAGATGTAATCTAATGTTGTGGTAGCATTGGAGGTTTTATGGTAATCCTATTCTAGAAATTTTACAAGGTGATCATCTTTTTTAGTTAAGAGTTGTCATGTAAATTGATCATGTCCATATTCAACATTAGGTGGTGCATTCACAATATACATTTGATTAGGTATAGGTTCCATATCAAATGGTATGTGTGTAAGGTATAGTTGATATTGTCTATCTTTGACATTAGGTGGTGCAACTAGAAGGTATGGGTAATGTGTTTAGGTTCAGTATTAGATGGCATGTTGGCAAGGTATTGTTGATAGTCTTCATCCTATATATAATGGTCATACCCATATGGATTGTAAACTACCTCTTCATCAAAGGAGTTATAAATAGCCCCATTGCATGTATACTTTGGAAAGTTTTAAATAGAGAGTGAGAGAGTGAAATAAAGATAAGTAGAGTGATATAATATGTTACAAAGTATATAAATACTTGTAATAGCTTAGATAAGAGTGATAATAGAGTAAAGAGAATGGAGATATAGAGTAAAGAGAGTGGAGATATATGAATAAAGGAAGCTAAAGTAGGAAACATCTAAGGCCTATTTTTATTGTGAATGGACATAACTATTTATTTTAATTTTTCAATGCATAATATAACTAACCCATCATAATATTAACATCTATTCCACATTAGTTTTAATAAAATTTTAACTTCAATTGCATAATTATTAATAACCAAAGCTGGATATTTTATGTCAAAATTTTGTGGCATTTCACATACTTTAGTTACCTAATTTCAAGAGGAAGTTATCCATTATAGTTTTGTAATTAATCATTAAAAAAATAAAATAGTAGTGGTAATGAATAATAATAAAATACACTCCAAAATTAAATGAAATAGTGAATCCATGCCTGAAGTAAAGGCATCCTTATTCAGATCACACAAGGAATCAATTTTGGTCATATTTAAATTTATTTTGTGGCCTTGGATATTAATACAAGCTAAACATACAAAAGGCTCAAGATTTCACATTAAGAAACCCATAAAATAGACTATGGATAAGCTTAAGGTGCTCAATTTCATTGACACACCTTATGTAGATAAGGAATCCAAGAGAGGTTAGTCAATCGTTATTGAACAAAAAAAAAAATAACTTAAAGGCATAACTTCTCAATCCTAATTCCTAGGTTGAGATATGAGCAACAAAATAAATAAATTCAATTGAAAGATAAATAACCATGTTTTTACCTCCCTTTAATATTCACTTGAAGATTGGTCTAAAGAGGTTGACTCAGCTTGTATATATAGAAGTCTTTGTCAATGCTTGAGTTCTCATGTGAGTAACATATCTCATTGTCTACACTTGATTTGGATTTTTTTTGGCATGAGAGTGAGTAATCTCATTGTATAATTCAATATCATAACTTTTCATGGAGAAAATTATTGAAATGAGAGGTATAAATCTCTTATTTATAGATTTATTGTATCATTATGAACCATTCATCTCATCTCAAGATGGAGGTTTAAGGATTAATCCTCAAATATATGATTACACACATGGAGTGTGTAAGAGAGGCCATTTAAGACCTTTTTTACTATTAAAGGTACAATGGAAGAAAACTATAGTCATTATTCCTTTTCGAGTGTGTAAGAGGAGTGTAAGAGAAGGAGTGTGTAAGAGGGGTGTAAGAACTTGTCTTGATTATGTAAGTAAAATGTGAGACATGGCATAACCTTTCCTTTCTTACAAACTTTGCTGGATGATGTCATTAACTTTTAAGGTAATATTCCAATTTTGAATTTAGGAAAATAATATAATTCCAAATCAATGGATTTTCCTATTAGAGGAATGATTAGGTTTGATTAAGTGGGATTAATCAATAATTAGAAGAAAGGTGGATTTTGAAATGTTTCTATTTGTCAATCAAGTATTCAATTAATTTCCTTGTGAAGACACTTAAAAAATGGTATATTTAATTTAGGACACACTTGGTAATATAAATCAAGTAATACAATTAATTACCCTGATCAGGGATGTGTCGTTGTGATTTTGGGTTAAAAAGATAGTTATGCAGGTAAATTAGGTCTAGTGATAATTTTGGTTAAACTTATATGTGATTACAAAAACTCACTATAAATTTATTTTAGCCACAAAGGTAGTTAAAATTAAGTGTCTACACTTTCCCCTATTGAAAAAGGTGTTGCAAGACACTAGGCATAATAATGTATTTTCAAAGAAAGAAAAAGTCATCAAGAAGAAATTTGATAATGCTTGAAGAATGATATCTTCACTCTTTTCTTTTTATATTTAAATCTTATGAGTCTATAAAATTATATTGATGACCTAAAGGGCACTTGTTTATCCTTGGATACACCTCAAAGGGACAACTAGGTAATAAGTTGAAACATATGGGCCCTCGAAAAAGAGAGGAAAAATTAAGAATGGGAGAAATCTGTAGGATTGGAATTTATAAGAAAGACTAAATGACAAAATTGGCCCAAAAAAAGGGTGGTCTTTTTTTGTCACAATAATGTGCCCCAACAAGGCAAATTTTGATAATTGATGTAAAAAGATACCCTAGTAGGGTGAATTTAATCATTTATCAATCTCAATGGTTTACCCCAATAGGGAAGATTTTCACTTTGAGAAATGATGATAGGATATTTTTATGAATCTATTTGGGGATAGCAGACAAGGAGAGATTTTACTAAAGCATTTATGACTAGACTTTAAAATTTTTATTTTTGATATAGTACTGAAAGGTATGCACCATGATATAAAACATCATGATGACCTGGTAGTAGCATGCATAAGGACCAGCCCCTGATCTAATAGACAATTGAAAAAATGCACCACTAATAAAAGCCATGATGATAATGCTATCAAATTATAATGGATGGACTCAAGTGAAATTTCATGATAGGAAGAACCATGATGATGACCTTACCAACATAATGAACTGAGTCAAGGAAAAAATAGAAAAGGGAAAAAATAAGTAAGCAAAGAAGCAAGCAAACATAAACTAAAAGAAAAACAATAAAAAGCATCTGGTTGCTTAAGATAAAAAATAAATAAACACACCAAGAATAATTAAATATAATAATTATTGACAAACACACAAATACACCATATAATAAGAAATTAGTGAATTAGTTCTATGTGTATGAAAGTAAGGTATTACTCTTGGATATTTTACCCTTAAGCTCTAGAGGACAACTAACAAGACAAGATGGTAACCTGGATGAAAGGGGGAATAAAATAAAAATTAAGGATGCCCCAGATGACTCCAAATTCCCCATATAAGTGTATGTTGCATAGATAGTCCTATGGAATTTAGGTCAAATTTAGTTCTCATAGGGATATAATAAAGAAGAAAAATGATGATAAATAATTGATTTGATTATATAAGAAGAATAATAAAAGGTACAGTCATAAAATGGTGATAGTTTTTAGATAATTCAATAAAAGTGAAATGGTAATGAGACTATTCGATCTGACTTGAGATAACCCACACATTTAAGCATTGCCTGCATAGTTTATGTGGACCTCAAGCTAATGTAACTCTCTAGAAAAAAGAACAAACATGATCGAGAATGGGAATGGTAAATTTGAAATGATCATGGTTGGATAAAGGCTTCCCGCCTAAAAAATGTAGTAAATTTCACCATCCATAATAGAGCCAAAGGATACTGGTGAACATGATGACAAAGAAAGTATAATTTTTTTGGCTTAATATCTCTCATGGATATTGTTAGCCCTTTTCAAAACTTTTTTGATTTTTAGGTTAATTTTAAGGTTTTTGGAATAATTTTAAATGTTTTTGGGTTTTTTTCATCTAAAATTAATGGATGATTATGAGATATAGAATGGTTTAACTCTTAATACAATGATAGAATGTCTTAGGTTGTTCAAGAAATGACAAGAGTGTGGCTTAGGTTTCTCTCTAAATGGTGAGAGTGTGGTTTAGGTTACTTGAAAAATGATAAAATTGTGTAAAATGGGTGACCAAGATGACCTCATAAATTGAGTTCTACTAACGTAGTCCAAATAGACCTCATGATAATGTAGTTTAACCCTATCAAAATTTAATATGAATCAACAATAGGGTTGAAAATGGGAATGACATAGGAACTAAACAAATGGTACAGGATTTGACAAGACTAAAAAGATGTAATTTCAAATACCATCATACATGGAAATCACGTGTAAGATACTTTGAGACACTGCTCATTCTATATGTGCTAATGGTGACCAAATCTAAACAATTTTATGGAAAATTTCTCTTAAATTTGACATCTAGAATAATCTATTGTATTGATAAACCAGAATCAAGATTAAGCATGGTAATAAGATTAGGGAATAAGACCAACATAAAATAACTCAATTAGAAATGAGGATGAAGGGGAGGTGTTTTTAGGTCATGCCCCCAAGTAGGGGTTCTTATAGACAATGTTAAAGCCAAATCAAGTGTAAAATCTCATGATGCATAATATTAATGGGTTCATCTAGCTCTTATCCATTTGGTGTAGCCAATTTGTATGCTCTAGATCCATAATTTATTGTGATGATGAATGGACCTAGCCAATTAGGCTCAAATTTACCCTTATTTTCAAGGGTAGCACTGGTATTATTTTGATTTTATTTCAAAACCAAGTGACCAAGTTTAAAATCTCTTTGCTTGATATGTTTATTGTAGCATAACATGTTATGATAGGCTTGGATGTTGTTTAAAGTAGCACCCATTTTTCATCAAGTAGGTCTAATTATTATAGTTGAGAATTATTAAACTCCTCATCAATGATATTATACAATATAATTCATAAAGAAGGTAACTCAATCTCGATATGGAAAATAGATTTTGTGTTATAAACTAGGGAGTATGGTGTGGTTGTTGTTGGGGTTTAGGTATTGGTATGGTAGGCCCAGAGGGTGAGAAATAGTTGTAGATTTTGATTATGGACAAAATCATTAACAATATTTTTAATAATTTGGATCAAGTTTTTGTTATATGCTTCATTTTGGTCATTAATATTAGGAAAATAAGTAGTGGGCTAGTAATACCCTTTTTTATGATCACATGCATCGACCTCCATAGTGTACTAGTAATAACCTATGTGTAGGAGTTTCTTGGCAAGGACCACTCCACTAGTGTGGGCCCCATAAATCCTTTTGTATACTTATTTAGGTGTTAATCTAGAATCTGGAAAATTTAAACAATGAAGTAAAGTATCATCATATCATATATGATAGAGAGTGGTAGTGAGAATGGTATAATGAGAAGTGGTATGAATGAAGGATTTTTATTTTTTACAATATAGGCTGAAAGGGAAAATATTATCATGAAGGTAGGCATATATATCAAAGTACCAAGGTGAGTTGGTACAAACAATATCACATTCCATTTTATATTCAAAACATTCATGAGCTAGCCTTAAGAGATGTTCAATAAGAAATTGGTAATCGATAGCATGATATACAATTGCTATGAGTAAACTAATTATTTCCATTGCATCAGTAGTTTTGTTATTAGCTCTTAGAATCTGTTCAAATCTCTATTTAAGATGGTCCACCATATTTTTGTAAAGAATAAGCTTGTCATATTTGGTTTGGTATTGATATTTTACCTAGTTAATAATCAATGAAGAATATCCATGAACATGTAATTTCTTGATATTCCATTGTACTACTAGATAAAGTCCTATAATGAGTGTTTCATATTATGTTATATTTTTGGTACAAGAAAAACCATTATGAAATGCCTTAAGTATGATATCCCCTTGTGGTTTTATTAATAGGATACAAGATCCTAATCCATGATAAGTATAAGAACCATAAAAATAAAGGGTCCACTATTAAGGTCTAGAAGAAGTGTCATCCAAAGTCATGATTGACTCATTAAGAAAATTGAAAATAAGTAGCTTAGTATCTGATGGTACTTCGGCAAATTGATATGTAATTTCCTCCCCCTTAATGTAATATTGATGAATATGCTCAATCTCAAATTCACTTAAAAACATGATCCAATTGGACATAAAACTAGTCAAAGATGCCTTAGAAAGTAGGTATCTAAGTGGGTTCACTTTGGAAATGACAATAGTCTTATTTTTAATCATATAATGTCATAATTTTTGGGCTGAAAACACCATGGATAAATAGGTCATCTCAATTAAGATATAATTATACTCATAAGCAACTAATGTGTGATTCAAATAGTATATGGCTCATTCTTCCCTTGATCATTATGTTGTTCTAGGAGTGCCTCCAAGGCATAGTTAGATGATGTGATATATATATATATATATATATATATATATATATATATATATATATATATATATATATATATATATGTAATAGATTTCCATGTGTATGTGGAGCTAGAATAGGTGGATTTGATAGATATTATTTTAATTGATAAAAGACATATTTACAATAAGCATTATATGAGAAAATGGTACCCTTCTTCAGAAGATGAATGAAAATATGGCATCCATCTACCAACTGAGAAATAAACCACCTGATAGACTGGATATTGACATATAGGTTATGAAGCTATTTGAGATTAGAAGGTGCAAGCATTTTTATAATTAACTTAACCTTGGATGCATCAAATTTAATTCCTCAGTGGGAGAAAATGAAACTTAGCAATTTTATCGAAGTTACACCAAATATGCACATTTTAGGGTTAAGCCTTACCTTGTATTCATGAAGCCTTTCATAGATTCTTCATAATACATCTAGATGTCCTACTCTGATCTTGATTTTTTCTAAAATATCATCCATTAAATCTTCAATAATATCATGCATCATGTCATCAAAAATGATAGTCATTACATTTTGGTATATGGCACTAGCATTCTTGAGGCCAAATGACATCCCTTTATAAAAAAACATTCCCTATAGAGTGTTGAACACTATCTTATGTTGGTCTTCATATGTAATTATCTAATTATATCCTAAGAAGCCATCCAAATAGATAACATATTTTACCTTTTCATGGAATCTAAAATCATATTAATGTTGGGAAAAGGAAAGTCATCCTTTGGGCATGATTTATTGATATCTTTGAAGTTAGCACATAATTAGAT
Source organism: Torreya grandis (assembly GCA_037957365.1). Taxonomy (NCBI): domain Eukaryota; kingdom Viridiplantae; phylum Streptophyta; class Pinopsida; order Cupressales; family Taxaceae; genus Torreya; species Torreya grandis. The sequence goes on from JARHVA010008600.1 coordinate 451,447, forward strand.
TCCTTTTGGATTTTTTTATTATGAATATATTGGATATACACTCTAAATAATCAATAGGATGGATACACATTGCATCTAATAGTTTTTCTAATTCTTTCTTGACAAGAATAGCTATTCATGGGTACATTTTTCTTAGCTTATATATGATTGGCTTAGCATCAAGGTGTAAAATAAAGTGATGTAAAATTAAAGTAGGGTTCAATCCAGGAATATCTAAATAACACCATGCAAAAATATTGACAAACTCCCAAATGAGGGTAGTAAGAATCTCATGTTCCCCTTCAGTGAAGGACACTCCAAGTTTAATCTATTTGGGATTGATAGGTGTTCCAATGTTGACTTTAGTGGTATCCTCCACAAGTAGTGTGGAACCATCTTCTAAAATAGTCATAAAAGTGGTACATTAGTCTTCATCTTCATATGGTGGCTTGATTGGCTCATCAAGTTCACCCAAGAAAAAGATAATTTGAATTACCAAAGTGTGGCAAAGGCCATTTAGTAAATGCATGTGGGAAACCTTGAGCTAATTAATTAAAGACTTTTTGATCCTTTGAACTAATTCTTGAGTGGCATGAAGTTATGGAATTGGATGAGGCCTGATATTTATTTGAAATAAGATGAACTTACTCATTCAATGGCACCTAAAATAAGTTTTCACCATGGGAATCATCTTTTTCTTTAATTTTACCTTGGTCCAAAACCTCAAAGAGATTTTCACTTTAAGACCTTATTGTTTGATTTTATTTTTCAATTTGTTTGTGACTAAGGAACTTCACCTACTCTCCAAAATAGGCAATAGGGTCCAAATTAATATCAAATCTTTATTTCTAATCACCAAGTGCTAAATTATCTCTAAGGCCCATAAACTCATAGATTGCCTCATCATTCTAAAAATCATCCAATATTATATAGATTTTTTTGGTCTTAGTTAATCAATTGGACATGACGGAGGAAAAGAGGGGAATTATATGGCATAATAGTAATGGTACAGATGGTATTGGAGTCAAATAAATTAGTATTAGCCAACTCATCATAAATGCTATAATATGACTCTACGTGACTATCGACATTGTCCATGTTAGATGATAAAATAAAACTACTCTTGATATTTAAGGGGTCACTCCTAGGTGGTTTGTATCTAATACCTCAAGTTCCTTTGTGTTTTATAATTAATATTATCACAATAAGACTTTTTTTTTACCTGGGTCTTTGCCCTTATAGGCCTGATTATCCATTATCCCATTTTTAATAGGATACTTTGTATTTTGGTAGCAGGTGGGAAAATCATCATTGTATAACCATGAATCATCATCATCCTTGATTTTTTCTTGCTCATAATAAGTGGTTTTTATGAAAACCATATGTCATTTCTAAAAAGAATTATCCTTCTTCTGCTAATCCATTTTATGTGTTTTCACTCTAGGCCTACCATAAGATTTAGGCATTCTAGTTAGTTTGGCTATATGGAAATCATTACATATTTTGTATTCCCTATGGTTGTTATCTTGAATAGAAAAATTATTAGTTATTATAAAATATGGGTTAGATGAAACGGAGGAAAGGGTACTTGGATCCAAATAATTAGACTTAAGTAGTTGATCAACTATATCCTTGTCCTTCTTAGAGATATGCTCTATGCTAAAGTGATAGTTATAGCTTTCATATTCCACTTCCAAGTGTTTACATAATTGGTATGGTTGTAAGTCACCAAAAATAGTAAATTTTAACCTATAATGGGGAAAATTGACACACTAGTGAAGAGTAGAAGGTACATCATGCACTTCATGAATCCATGGTCACCCAAGGAGTAAGTTATAAAATAGTTCTAAATCAAGAACATGACAAAAAATATCATGGGTTAGAGGCCCAATGATAATAGGCAAACAAATTGTGCCTTGAGATTCCCTCTCTTCATTATCACATGATTTGATAGTGATGGTATTTGGTTCAAGATCCATTGTTGTTAGCCCAAGTGTTTATCCAGCTTCAAAGTTATAATATTTTGCCCTAAACCATTGTCTATGAGGACTCTTGTAAATTTATGCTAGGAAATGATTGCTTCTATATAAAGTGGGATATTATGAAAAGGTCTAAGGGATGACACATTTGTTTGATCAAAGGTGATTTTTTGGAACATAACTAGATGACTCATGAGTGTTTATAATTTATCATGGGCAATGCCACTTGGAACCTTGGACTGACTTAAAATCTCATTCAATATGTTCTTGTGGACATTTAACGTACACAAAATATTTAAAAAAGAAATTTTTACTAGTGTTATTTGTATTTGTTCTATAATATCATAAGGTTTATCATTAATAGGAGTAATGGGGTTGGTGTTTTAAGGAAAATGAATTTAAATGGTTTTTTTGGAGGAAGAAGGTGTAGGAACTTGAATGGTAACCTTAGAGCATCAAGTTATGATTGCATAACCTTGATTCAATAAAGAGTTACTAAAATTAGAAGAGGGGGAATGAAAACTTGAAATGGTAAATCTTGGATTTTGAGTGGTGTTTGGCCCATTACAAGATAAATGAGGATTATCAACAAATGGAGGGGGAGGTCCTAAAATAGATGACAAAGGTCTTTTATTATTATTGGTAACTGGCTTAGGATTGATATTAATGGTATTAATATGTCCACTAGTGATGCAACCTACAACATTGTAGTCATAAGGGACACTTTTGTAATTAACATGATTGGAATGGGTATGTTAACATTGATTCTAGTTTTATTAATGTTGGTTATACCTCTAATGCTAACTGTGAGGAGGTTTATTCTAATTCTAATTTTTATTAGCATTATGTTGTCAAAATGGGTTCTAATAGATACCTAAATCTTGATTAGATATCATGGCCATGTTATCGAATGTTATTTCAACACTTTCAAGCAAATATTGAATAAGATGTTAAAATTTTACACATCTATGAATAAAATGGCCTTTAACTCTATGATAATCATAAAATTAATTATCACTATACCCATCAAGTTTAGGATGGTTTTTTAGAAATATTTTTGGCATTGGCCAAATGATCATGTTAGTAAAAACTAACTTTTAGAAAACCATCTCAATAGGCTTGCTCAGATTACTTAAAAATATATTATGATAATAACATATTTTTGGAGGTGATATTTTCAAAACAAGAGCTTGAGTAGGTTGGTTTGCTTAAACATGTAGTGGTTTCACCATTTTCACATGTTGTGATTTAGTTACCCCATCTCCTATGATATTTCTATTCTTGTTGAATGATTTATGCTTCTCTAATGTACTTGCTTGCACTTACACAAGAGCTTGTGCTTAAGCCTTATTTTTAGCTTGATTCTAAGAGTAAATCTTGATTATCCCTTTATTGATGAGGGCATACTCAATTTATATTCCCTTGGTAATGAATTCTTGACATGTATTGGTGAAAATAAGCTTTAGGTTATGAATGACATCAAATTATGGATTGGCAATGAACATTGAAGCCAAATTTTTATTGGGGAGATTATGTGGAATTTGACTGGCTAATGAGTTCCACCATTATAAATAATTTCAAATATTTCCCTTCCTCATTGTTTATAATGACATAGATCCACCATAGTCAGCTCATGTTTGACATTGAAAGAGAAGTGATGAACACATATTTCTGATTAGTCATCAAAGTTATCCACATAGTTCTTGAGTAGACCAAATAACCATTTGAATTCATGTCCAATCATACTATGGGGGAATAAGATATTTAGGTATATAGTTATATACTCAAATTCTTGACATGCAACAAAGAATCCTATGAGATACACCTTAGGATCACCTTTAAATTTAGATTTTTTAAAAATTTGGCATCTCAAAATGATGATTAAAAGGTATCTAAAGATAGTTCATATCAAAAGGATAGGATCATATGTTATCCAATTCAAACTTATTACTCTTATTTCCTTCCTGAATGGATGAAATTGTGTCTTTAACCTCTTGAAAATATTGAAAGGTAAGACTAGAGTGAGAGGAAGTATGAAATTTTGGTTGTGTATTCAAAGGTATACTAGCTTGACTTAGATAAAGAGGCGAAATAGAATATTGATGAATTTATATGTGTTTGTCCTACTAAGAATATTCACTCTTTGAGTAGAGTTGTATTGCTAATAGGGGACTTATTTTTGGTAAGTCACTTTCTACTGAGTGTGTCATTGATTTGGAGGGAACTAACACTTAAATGGAGGAATGTTTTATTAGGCATTTAATAGATATTTTTGAGATTATATGGGAATCTAATGTTGATTCCTATGAATTTGACACATAGGGGGAAATTTTTATTGGTTAATTGGTACATGTTTTTGGCTTGAACAGGTTCCTTGTTGAATAGAAGTGATAATTGTTTGACTTGGATAAACATGTTGTTACTTAGACAAAATTGGTTTTGGCACTTGTTGTAATAAAATGCTGATCACCAATTGTTGAGGTGGAGGATTATCTTCCACTTTTTAAACTAGGGGAATAGTCATCACTTGTTATATTGGGTTATTTGTCACCACTTCTTGAAGTGGGGCATTAACAACATTTTTTTATGGCTCATGTGGATTTGCAACTTATTGTTGCAAAGTACTTAGAATTTTGGAAAGACAAAGTCATGGAGAAGATGAAATAATGTTTTATTTCATTTTGGATGGTACCTAATGTGGGTTAAAATATGCTATTTGAGATCTATCCAACACATGTTGTGTAAAATATACAAGGAGATCAGAAGCTAGATTAGTTTCAACTATGGGTGTGTTAAACATATTTGAAACTAATGTTTTGTAAGCAAATGGATTCATATTATATATGGGATAGGTAGACAAACCAATGGTTGTTCTATTGGAGTATTACACTCCAATAATATGGGATTTTGAGCTTTAAATGCAACCAAGGATTTAGCCAAAGTGGTTATAACCAAATTACCTTGTTTTATTTGTAAATTAATAAGTTTTCTTTATGTGTGTGGGGCCAACTAGTTGACCCTTTAATTTTTTTGACACTACTAGGGTTTGATTGAAAGTTTGATATTGGATAGAGGTAACTTGGTTATCTAACAATGTAAAAGGTGTTTATTTGGGTGTT